>JAZDUA010000999.1:172500-289397 GCA_038098605.1 Gryllus longicercus
CTTCAGTTATTTTTTCCTATTACCAAAACTTACAGTATAGTATAAAAGATTTATAAACTTACGTTAGTTTCCTCGTATTCCCTGTCCTGTTTTTGTCAAAGAGTTTGGGACTTATTTACTGCTGCGGATATCGAGCATATTCATAATGTAGCTGTATCGGAACTCCAACCCTAGGAATGCAGTGACATCAATTGATGCCGTGGGCTGCTTAAGCCGGTTTGCTTGTTCTTCGCTACCACTTACACCCACTCCACAACTTCCTCTTCTGCCTTCTCGAGGGGGGTCGTGTGCCCTTGCAGCCTCCTCACTGCTCCTTCATGGCCTCCTCGGCGAACGCCAGCTGCCTCCGCTGCTCCCCACGTCCTCCTCGACCGTCCTCACCACCACGCCAGGGAGCAGGATCTAAGTATACAGAATGGGGAGAATGAATGTTACAAACTTCTAGGACATGCAAACGGGTCGAAGATGATTGCTCTTTGACAATGAACAAGTGCCGGAAATCTCTTGTAACGAAGTTGCACAAGCGTCATTTCAGACGTTGTGTTCCTGTGTAGCAGGTAACGTGTTATGACGTTGTGGATATCTCACAACAAATCTCAGACAAGAGGTCAACTATACACAGTTTAATTTACAAAATTATTTACAAGCAATAATTTAACATATGTATCTACAGCTGTGGTAAATTATAAACGGTGGAAGTGGTCCTAAGCAGACTACCGGAATCGTAGAAGTCAATCCTCATACCCAGGCGGAAAACAGAACGGGATGGAGTCGGGCTGTGCCATTTGGGGGAGGTGGGATGCAGTCGGCGTACGCCCCCGACAGGCCGCATTTGGCGCGCGGGCCGCACTGGCCGCCCCTGCCTCGCTCCCAGGGCCTTCGGCGCCGCTTCGCGCCGTTTTTCTGCGGCGGCGCTTCATCAAGGCCCCGCGCGCGGCGCTCGCGTCGGCGGCGCCGTCGGCCCTTCCGCCCGCGCGCATCGGATTCGCCTTTTAACAGCCCCTAAACACTCGGCGCGGGGCGTTAGCGGCGCCGTAACCTTTAACGAAGAGGCCGGTCGCCCTCGCGTCCCCGCACCTCCGCGCCTCCACGAGCGGCCCGGTGCTACGGGAGGAGGAGAAGGAGGGTAGCGGGGAGGAGAAAGGGAAGAGAGGTGAGGAACAAGAGAGGAGGGAAAGAAGAGGAGCGGAGGGGATAAGGGAAGAAGAGGGGAAGAAGGGAATAGGAAGGAAAGAAGGGAATAGGAAAGGGGGAAGAAGGGAAGAGGAGGGAAAGAAGAGAAGAGGGAGGGAAAAAGGGAAGAGAGAGGGAAGAAGGGAAGAGGGAGGAGAATAGGTGGTAAGGAGGGGAAGAGAGGGAGAGGAGGGAAGAATAAAGGAAGCTTCAGATGGAGGATGCGAAAGACGATGTGGTGTGGTGTACAATGAGAAAAAGCAGTAGCAGCGGAGCTTAGAGAAGAAACGAAGTAGCAGGTCGAACTTTTTCATTGATTAGTGATTCCGAGCATGTCAAATGAAAAAAAAAGTGATTAGTCCCGTAAGTGTAGTTTGTGAATTCTTTTGAGAGGTGACTTTGATTCCCCATCGGATGACAAGATCCGGCGCCAACCTATCCGGTGGCATGCGGGGTTTTCCTCAACCAGTATGCCCCACCAGCGGGACCCAGCCCCAGCCGGGGCAAGCTCTAAGCTCCCAACTGGTCTCCCGGCATGTGTGGTTGTGTAATGCATGTGAGAGTAAACGTAAATAATTAAAAGCTGAAGATAAGACAAGGAAGGGGAAGGAAACATCGCACGCGAACCGTGGCTCATTTGTTAGTGCACTGCCCCGGCATTCCCCTGGTGTTGAGTGGAGAAACCAAGGAAAACCACCAATCAAGGCAGCCGACTGCTAGAATCCTCCTCCAGACAGCAGCTGAAGTCGACCTAGTGAGAGGGAGGGAAAGGGGAGGAGAGGAGAAGAATGAAAGGATCAGATAAGAAGAAGTGGTGTGGTGTTCGGTGCTGAGGAAAGAAGCGATGAAGCAGATACAAAATGTGAACAAGAAAAAATATATGAATGGAAAGGATTGTTTGAAGAAGGTGGGGGAGTTAAGCACAAAAGGGAAGGGGAAATGAGTTGGGGTTGTTGCAGATGGAGACGATGGGAGGAGGCGGTGGTAGAGAGTGAGTGGTGGGCGAGATCTTGCGAAGTACGTAGAGTATGCGCAGTAAAAGCGCTCTAATAGAAAACGTGGAAGAGTAGAAAATGCAAAAGCAAGAGTACTAGAGGAAGAGAAGTAAGAAGTGGAAATGGATGCCACTGCCAATGAGGAGAAAAGCAAGTATAGAAGACCTGGTACTTGATGTGGACCTGCGACGAGGATGAGTGGATCGGGCGAGGAAGGGAACAAACTGGTTAAATTGAAGGAAGAGAAGATGTAGGGGTCGAAGAGCAAAGAGGAGAGATGAGAGGGAGCTTATAAAAACTGAAGAGGTAAAAAAGGAAAGGAAATGCCAAATGCATGCATGGAAGACGTGTGGGCCGAGTAATTACAGAACGGAGATGAAACGAACAAGGAGATGGAGTTTCTGACTTTACACAACGCAATTTGTCTTGTATAGAGCCAACAGAATTTTCTGAGGATGAAGTGGCGTGGGCGGACGGGTGGTAGGAGAACACAATTCTTTTGTGGCGTGGCTATGCTTTGTGAGTAGTTAATGCTTTCGCTGTTTCTCCCATCTCAATTTTAGTTTATTTACACTATCAAACTTGTGGTGCTGTAACAGGGACAGACATTATCGTGTACTCTTTGACAAAAGAATTAAACTATTTATCTTGAAAATAATGTGTGTCCGAATAGTTCTCCCGAATTATCCTTCGAACACAGTCTGTAAACTGGAGAGACATGATGGCTCATAGATGAACAGTAGCAGAGTATGTGGTGGTGGAGCGGGAACTCTAATATGCAGATATAGGTACCCGGGGGTCACGTGAGAGAATTTGGACTAGAGGCTTGATTATTTTTTATATACAGTTTTGTTTTAGATTGTTGTAAATGCTCGTGAATTGTAGTTTCTTTTCCATAATCTTCAATTTGCAAATTACGTGACTCATCCCATTATTGCGGGCTATCTGTCAATTCATAGAATTTATTTTGGGTTTCTCTGGGTCGCAAACCTACGTAATGCATCTACAAGTTGGACTTTTTAACATAATGCAGTTCTTTCGTACACACTAAATACTTCGCTATTGATCCAGTATCTACAAAAGGAAATTTTCTTCTCAAACCGAAAGAAAATTAACGGGTGTAGATGGTATCCCACTCATGTTTCCTGAAACATCGGCAAAGACCTACTGGTGTGCCTTATCGTCGACCGTCGTCTAACCCTTCCCTCTCTCCTTCCCCCTTTGTTCGTACTTCGCCATGTAGCTGCTCTCGGAGGGGAATTCAGCTTTGACACGTTGACACGGGCTGACGTAGACCATGGTTTCACAATGAATATGACGCGCATCAAGATTTTTGTAGTGAAATTAGAGACGATGTTTTATAATTATTATAAATCTAGGAGAATCAGAAAGTATCGAATAAAGAATACTTCCTAGGTTGTAAAGAACGATTACACACATTTTACTTTTGTTTTTTCCTATAATCTGTGCATATTGTTACGTACGCACAACAGAGATGTAATATTTCGTTCCTTTCAATCATCCTATTTTTTTGAGCATCCAGCCACCGCGAAGGGCTGAGTTCAGCGGCTGCTAGAAGAAGAAAGGGTAAGATATTTCCCACAGCCGTCCCTTCACCGGCGCTCGTGACGGCAAATAGGCGGTACCGCCCTGAACAGCCAAATCCCACGTTCAAAAAATTGTTTGAAACCCTCAGCCTTACAGGTATACATATTGCCATTATTATTAAAGAAGTCGCCGAATTTGATCCTCGCTGGAATTCATACTAGGAGGAAGAGCAAAGTGAACGATGCTCAAGAAAGGCAAATGCAACTATCAATGTTCAAAATTAAAACATCGCCTCCCAAACATCTGCTTTACTAAACTTGAATATGTTCGCGTGAGGGATAATTTGATTCGACAGTGGTGGTTTTTATTAATTTATAATTAAGATATAACTAGCATAAGAAAGTAAACTTAAGCAAAGACACAGTCTGAAAACCTGAGCGCTCAGGGTCATCTCAAGTAATCAGAGTTGCTTCAGTATTCACTGTAGAAGAGTATGCGAAGGAGTCTGAGAGATTCTACGCCTTAGGATGCATGCGGCGTATGAAATGCGACGTCAGGCAATATCAGGGCAACGAGGTCATCTCTTGGGCGGGAGTTAGTCTACTTGATGAAAGCGCTACAAACAGCTTTCTCGTTGTTCGAACTCATGAACTGACAATGCTATCATCATATGTTCTTCCAATTTTAATTTTCCACTTCACAAAGCCATTCCTCATAAATAAATTACACCAAAACCTTGAAATGCATCCGCGAATTTATTACTACTGATAAAATAATTTGTTTCTATCCCTTCCCTAATGAGAATTAAATTCTCCAATTCTGCTATGATATTTCGTGCTAAGATTTTATCCTTTAACTTCACCGTTTCACAACTTAAAGAGGAGTTAACGACTTACAAACTACTTAGTGGTAGCATGATTAAAGCGCCAGTTTATTTTCTCTGTCGATTCGGGACCTGTTACAAGGCTTATTATTCCGGCAACTAAGTAACATTGTTATACTTTATTAGACGACATATGCTACCGTAATAAGAAGTCTGATTTCCTTATAACAATTTTCTACGTTTTCGTATTCTGCGAAGACTAAAATAGTGAAACTATTCTCGCTACCACAGCGCATACTTGCAAACATTTTTTACTTTTTACTTTTTTACTTTTACTTTACTTTTTTACTTTTTTTGCAAGCATTTTTTTACTTTTGATTATTTTTTACTTCCGAATATTCAGGTAGTTCAGCGATAATGAGACTTGGACCATCGTTTTACGTCAAATGCTGTATCCTTGGAATCAATTTAAAGTAAAAATTTGGAGTAGTTTTTTAAGTAAAACCTTGCATTAAATTCAAGTAGAATTTACGACAAAATTATTCGTTTTATCAAAAAATGTATATGCCCTTATTTAAAGGTCTAATTTCTTATAACGTGTTATTTTTAAAATCTCTATCATCAATGTACTTGCACCGGTATTTTTTGTAATTTTCAAAAATGCAGAGAATTTGCGCAACGGAACCATTTTTGACGGGCGGAGTGACGGGCGGAGTGACGGGCGGAGGGACATTTCATCGATTTTCGCCGCACGAATATGGTACTTTCTCTTTACCGTACCTAGATAGTAAAGCGAAAAAGTAAAAAGTGAAATATACCTATATATCAGTGTGTATTAATGCAATACTAAATTATGACCAAAAAATATTTTTTATGTTTTTTCATGGACCTGCACGTATAAGCTGGCGCACTGGGCATGGTTAAATGCTTAAGACCGAGCATTGTTTCAATTAGCTTGCAGGGTCCGAAAGATAGCACCAGTTGAAAGTTCACGCGGCTTGGCATTAAGAAACACGAGTTTCAATATCCGTATTGGCTTGTTAGGACGCTTTTGTATGGGGTAATTCTTTTTAATAACCGTTTTATTTAATAGTTGATTAGTATTACGAATATGAGTTATTACATACAATTGCGTTACATCGCCCTAGTTGATAAGGATACGACTTTTAGGTAATAAAGGTTTTTTATCGCAATCTTTGTTGATAATTTATTTTTTTGAATGTTAATTTGTTTTCAGTGACATGTAATGATGTTTCATTTAACAAATTTTTCAAAAGATTTCTAAACAGTTTTCTGCTTCTCGTGTAAAATTAAGATTTTAATCTTATGCGCTTTTCCACGGGAGCTTGTCAATTATCTATAATTTAAATGGATGGATTTATTCCCAACACAAACGATCGGTGTAGACATCTTTACCAAATAAACAGTAAAAATAATGTAATAAAATACATATTTACAATACAGTGAGAAAAAGTATTTATACGAAATAACATGATGAACTGGTACATTAAGTTATTTTTGTAGGAAATATCATGTTAATTATCTCTCGACGCGTATGACGCAAGTTTAAAAAATGCAAAAAATTAGCTAATCTATTCTCATCTTTCCTAGAGAGTTAGATGGCGTGAAAAACGTTGTATAATGAACTGCTTTCCATGTCCTGCCACTTTAAATTGCCTTGCAGGGCTCTGAAACTTCTTCAATTTCACGGATTGAATGTCAGGGGTCAACAGCCTTTGCTAGACACCGTCCAGCACTTTAACGTTTAAAGGGGTGTCTTCTTGTCCGTGATACATTAGTTTGGGAGTTAAATGTTTTATAAAATACTCCTTTAATTTTTTTAAAATTGATTTTCGTTTGTTGTGTAAATATCGTTCATTTCATTATTAAGAGTAGCACATTATTCGTACATTGCTTATATAAAAAAGTTGCAACGTGAGCCAATATAGAAAAGGAATTAATACAATGAAAATAAATGAAACATTAAAGCTAAATGAAAATACTACTATTGAGGAATGTTTAAACATGTGATGGAAATGACTCCCATCTACACCCATACACTCCTGCAGCCGTTTCTGAAATAATTATTAAATTCCTAGCCGTACATTGTGTGTAATATTCTGTTGTGAGTGCTCAATCACCCATACAGTTCATTTTACGAAATTATTAACTATTTCATTTATTTTATTAAACTTTTCTTAATTTCATTGCAGTGAGATTCGAATCCGAAATGAAATTGTAATTAGTTTGAACCGTACGTCACCAATTGCTGGTGGTATGTCATGCTTACATAATACACGAGAATTTAAAAAAAATGTATTTCCGATACTAAGAACCGGCAGACCTGATATTAGTTCAAAATGGGTGTTGGAATATGGAAGTGATTTTCCATTTTTTAAAATTATTATTGTTGCATTCTTATCTATGGTTGAGATTGTTAGGCTTCCGTGCATTCCCTTGCATGGAGTGCGTGCTTGTGGCTGTGCGACGAGGCTTCGTGGACCCAATGTCGCGGTCGAGTGGCAGCGGCCGAGAGCCTCTCGGGGGCGCGGCGCGCGAGGCTTCTGCCCTGCAGCCGCCACCGCCAGGCGCCCTCCACGTCGCCTGCCACGGCCACGCGCCACGCCCCGCCCCGCCCCCTCCCCTCGCTCCGCCGGCGCTCGGCGCCCGTCCCACCCCCACAGCCCTCTCCCCGCGTGCCGTGCACGCTCCGCCGCACAATTCGAATTAAGACCTAAGAGGCATCATTACTACTACCTTCTGCTCAGTTTTCCCTTCGTATTTGCTACTCTCGCGCCAGTTGTCTCGGACACCTGCACGAACAACAGGTGGGTAGTTACTGCAGTGCGAGCAATTCGCATGCAAGGCAACTACAATTCAAGGCAACTGTAATGAAAAGCCACTGCAATGCAAGGCCACTGCAATTCACGGCCACTGCAATGCAAGGCAACTGCAATTCAAGACAACTGCAATGTAAGGCAACTGCAATGCAAGGCCACTGCAATGCAAGGCCACTGCAATGCACGGCCACTGCAATGCACGGCCACTGCAGTGAAAGGCCACTGCAATGCAAGGCCACTGCAATGCAAGGCAACTGCAATGCAAGGCAACTGCAATGCAGGGCAACTGCAATGCAAGTCAACTGCAATGTAAGGCAACTGCAATGTAAGGCAACTGCAATGCAATGCAGCTGCAATGCAAGGTAACTGCAATGCAAGGCCACTGCGATGCAATGCAGCTGCAATGCAACTGCAATGCAATGCAACTGCAATGCAATGCAACTGCAATGCAATGCAACTGCAATCAAGGCCACTGGATGCCATTGCGTCCCGACTCGTTTCGTGTCGTCCCATTCCGTCCCAACGCGTGTTCTCCCGCCCCGTGCCTTTGGCTGGCTGGCTGGGTGGTCTGCAGTCGGCGCCTGCGCCTATCGACCGGCGCCAGCGGCGAACGGTGTCGCGGCGCGAGGAAGTGATTCCACCCCCCCTCCCCGTCCCCCTCCCCCTCCCGACCTCTTCTTCTGAGAGCAGAAGCCGGTATATTGGCACAATAAACAGTATATGGGCTCTTCCTCGAAAATTCGACGGCCAGGCGGAGCGGCTCCGGGCTGGACGAGGTGGCGGCGCCAAGACGGCGATGGGCAAACACTCCTCCGCGGACCACACACAAAGTTCAACTTCGTCCAGAAAGAAAGGAAGAAAAAAGTTCTGCAAGCAAGAATGAAGGTCACAAAATAAACACCAAAATTACGTTACAAATACAATTTTTTTAAAAATATTATATTGTTCGTTTTCTTTCGAGACTAAACCAACACTGTGCAACGTTTCATTCAAATGTCTATGTTCATATATTTTTATGAGGAGTTATAGACTGGATGATGCTCAGATGGAATATCGATTCTCCTCATGGTTGACAGAAAGCTACTTTGTAGTGTTATATTGTTTGTGAAGCAAAGAGCAATGAAATACGTTAGTTAGAAATATGTAAGTTATCTAAAAATATTTTCCAGAGCATTTCTATTTGATTTATGTAAAGTTTCATCGATATTTTAGGAAACAAAGTAATTTCTGGAAAATGTACATGTAAAGGTTGCAATACAATTTCTCGCGATACACAGTTTACATTAAATTGATAAAATGAGACCTTAGAAATTTTCCAACGCCCAAACAACAAATTGACTTTATTTTCGTTTGTTTCTGTGTAATACAAATAGTTTGAATTATTAATTTCTAATTTTATGTCAACATTAAGCGTGTTTATTTTAAAAATATTACGCCACATATCTTCTATGTACCCGCCTCCCCCCGCCCACAAACACGTTCGTTCAGAGAATGTCGCAATCCCGCACTAAAAATAACCTAACATCTCCTCCATATTTAATTGCGTTTCCTGCGTAGATCTTTAAAAGCACGCACCTGTGCGTGAAGCTGCCAGTGTGCGTCTATGAGGAATTTCCCTCTCTCTTTACGGAACACAAAACAGGCCGAGTGCGTGCTGCACGAAACGGGAAGCAGATGACATACGATAGGATACAACCAAAACAACGGGTGGAGCTCTGAATATGGTAGAACAGCTCCATTCTGGTTTCGTAAACACTACTGCGTGCCGTGTGAAATATCGAGAAATTCTTTTATCTGTATACATTTGTTAGATTGAATGATGAGTGAAGAGAATGATTTGAAATTAACAGCTAATTTTTGAGCAAGAATTGAAACATTTATATTGAAAACAAGAATATTGAAATATTTATGTAAATAGTCCTGGCATGGAAATATTTACAGTATTTTTCACGTTTTTTAACGTGGCGAATACTGCTATCCATGTATATTTCAGCAAGAAAATGTAATGTTCCAGCAAGAAACAAATATATGGAAATAACCTCTGAAGTAGTTACCCAAGTAGCAGCCACCATTAACCACAACATTTATGAGACGAGTTTTACACTATTGGGAAGAACTCGCACGTGATATTTCGCAGACACAGTTCTCTATTGGTTAAATGGATAAATTTACTCCATCTGTTCGCGATGCTTCAGCATTTTCAGGAATTCCTAATTTTCGAAACGAATCCTGATCTTTTCTACATGCCAGTTGCTGCGCTGGTCCGTGTCCTTCCACCCACCTGCCTCACCGCCCTCGTTCCAACCTACTCCGCCCCGCCCCGCCCCGCCCCGCCCCGCCCCGCCCCGCCCCGCCCCCACCCCCTACCTCTGTCTCCCCCGTTCCAAGGCCTCCATCCCCACTTGCTTTTCCGGCCATGCTCCTTTATGCAATCCCCATACTCCCCCCCCGGCCCCCCAATACCTCGCCACGTCGCTCCTTCATATCCTGCATCTCCGCGTCTTTCCAGACCGCCCCTCCATACGTCCCTCATGCCCCAAACGTCCTCCCACACATCCTGTCTTCTGTAACACATCCTGCCTTCTGCCTGTGTTTCCTGTCCATCGTTGCTTCCTGTCCGTCCTCTCTCTCCATCCCGCCGTCTTCCTCCGCCTTTCAACCATCCTCCCTTTTGCTCTTTCTAACCACCTTCACGCCCATCCGCTTTCTCCCCCCACCGCCATCCCGAGGCCCCTCCCACCCCGCCCTGCCCCGCTTCCCTCGCCACCTTCCAAATATCGTGACTACTGGCCGCTTCCCGCCCACCTCATGACCCGCTTCTCACATGACACCCCTCCCACGTCACGCCGCCCCTCCCCCGACGCTTCCCACTATTCGTTCGCCGCCCCTCCAGCTCCCCTGCCGCCCCACACACGCCGGCGCCTGCCCCGCAGTGGGCCGCGAGGGAGGCGACTGGCTGCCCTTGGCGCGCCGCGTAATTGACCCTTGGGGGGCGCCGGCGCGGGCAGCTGCAGGGACGGGCAGAGGTGTCCGGGGCAAGGAGGTCACCTACTGCGGCGGAGAACGCGATTCCCACAGGAGTGAACGGGAGGCCCAGGATACTGTAACGAAACTTAGGTTATTGTACTGCAAGAAGGAAAGCAAAACCTACAGATGTGGGATCGTATAGTTTGCTGCCCGGCCGTTTTAACGGTCCAACCTTTCTGAGCCACAATTTGTGACGTGCCATGCGTCATTCGACGCGTCTCGATCTGTCGGTAAACAACTGGCCATTTCTGGATCCATGCACTCAACTAGAACACTATACAATTGGGTAGTATTTTTAATACGCTAACTTAAATATTTTAGAAATCTTATGAAATGTTTAAAGCACTAATTGTGATGATTATTACGTTCTGAATAACTCGCAAACGAAAAAAATTAAAAAGTCAAAACAGGATGCATTCAAATTTTAAATAAACAGTTTGGAAATGTCTGAAAATGTCAGTTTTATTGAAAATGACTTACGGATTGCGTAGGAGTTTGTATAAATTGGCAGCACAGTAATGCACTCTATTTGCTAACTAGTGGAACCCAGGAAGTGTTCAAGTTGTCACTCAACGTTACCACTCAGTGAAGTGTCTAAAATGTTATGTTGATGTAAAACAAACGATCTTTTCCGAGGATTTTCCTCATTTTTAATGATTCTAATAACTTAAAAAGCGTTTATAAAGACCTGATAACCTACAGGGTATCATCTTTAACATGTGCAGCGAACGTTAAAGAACAAGATAGGCATTTAATACATCAGATGGGTTTGTTATTGAATGGGATGGACTCACACTAGATGCTTGCAGCAATTAAGTCGCCTTCAATGTGGAACTTGTTTTCGGAACGAATTGATTCTTCCTTTCATGTAGGTTCCGCAAATGAAACATCAGTAAAATCTATTCTGTTTATTCGTAAACATAAAAGGCTGCAGATTGGGTTGTTCTTCATTAATGGATCACGAGTGAGAAAGAGAACGCGAAAATAAACGTTACAAACGCTGTGCGATCAAAAATACCGAGGACAGTGGAAAAACTGTTGGATGAATTCAAATCAAAGTGAGGAAAAGCGGACAGAAGCAAAGAGTTGGTACATCGGGGGTGATACAGGGATACAACGGCGTGGAAGGATGGAGGAAAAGAGCGATAAAAAGGAAGGAAAAGTGGCCAAGAAAGGATGGATTGTAGCGGGACGGGTTGAGCGGCGGGGGGGGGGATTCTGGAACCGAATGAGGGGGTGGGGGTGATATGGATCGTACAGCTGTGTAGTGGAGTCCATTAGTGTGAAGAATGGAGGGTATGTAAAATGCGGGAAAGGAGAGGAAGGGTCTCCGAGAGGACAAGAATGGGAATACGAGAAAGTCGGCGGCGGTAGTGGAATGGAACAGAGGTGAGAGCAGAGAGCAGCGACCCGGAGGGCAGTGAATGTGAAGGGAGAGAAGGAAGGGGATTTGAGAAAGCTTGGAAGGGAACGAAAGTGAAGAGGGGATCAGGGGAGAATGTAGGAAGTGATGCGCGAAGATGGCGTGAGTTTGGAAGGCAGGGAGTGGGAGGGAAACCGGGGATTGGGGGAGATACATTAGGGTACGAGATAGAAGATATACGGTGGTATGGAAAAATACGGAATGAGAAGGGATGCAAGTGAAAGAGAGAAAATACGATACAATGGAAATGTAAATGGGTAGAATGGGATGGAGAGGATTGTAGAAAACTGATTTGTTAGTGTTTCCTTGCACGTCAACTGCGAAGGTAATTACTCCCGTAAGTTGTTTTATCACAGGAATAGCGGTGATATTACCACGCTGAATGTCGAGATTCGGCGCCGACATAACCGACGGCTTGTTCATTGTTTTCCCAACGAGGTACCGCCTCATCTGGGACAAGCTCTACGATTCCGTGCATATGCGATGGTGTAGTGAATGTAAGTGTAGCTGAAAATATGTGAAAGGAGTAGATAAAACATGGAAGGGAAAGGAAACAGCGCGCACAGCCTTCGCTGGGTTTTGATGGAAGAAACTACGGAAAACTACCGCTCAGAGCAGCCGGCCTCCAGACAGCGGCTGTATCCGACCTATGTAGCTAGTGGCTGTAGTCCCTTCCTCCTTCGGGAATCAAACCCTAGGGCCTCCCGGTCAGAAGCACTGGGTTGCGAAGGAGAGGGGGAAGGGGCAGGAAGGGCAGGATGGGCAGTGCGGGGCGGCCCTTCGCCGCAAGGGCGAGGGGAGGGGCGGCGTCGGGGCTTCCCGCTGTCGAGGGGGCGTGGCAGGCGGCGCGAGCGATCAATCATGGCTTCCGACGTCCTCTCCCCCCCCACCCTCACCCCCGTCCTGTCCCGCCGCAAGAAGCACAACGCGGGGCGGCGGCGGCGGCGGCGGCGGCGGCGCCGGCGCGCGGCGGGCGGCGCGTGTTTTTTGCCTCGGGCGGTCGCTGGCGCGCGCGCGGAAGTGGCGGCGTCCGCGTCCGGTTTCAATCGCCGCCCACCCCCACCCCTCCCCTCCCCTCCCCCATGGCCCCCTGGCGATCGATCACCGCCGGCCGAGCGAAGCCCACAAGAAGCGCCTGGAGCGTCATGAATACGTTAGGGGCGAAAGACGGGCGACTATTTTCGGCCACTAGCACTTCACCACTAGCTGCGGAATTAGTTGCCAAACATCCCGCCGAAGAGGACGTCATGTGAAAAAACGTTTGCGAGGAGAGATTCTCAGTAACCGTTCAATGAGCTAATATTGGGTTTGTATGTAGCACATGCTTCATTATTGTAATTATCTTCTTATTAAATACCAAAATAAAATTGATCAATCTGCATGGCCGAGTTGGCTAAGAGCGTGTAGTGACACACCGGTTCGGTCCGAAAGGTCGCGGTTTCGAGTCCCGCCTTGGACCTGGTTATTTGTACCTTGTCTGTCATGTATGTGTTGTCGCGGAGGGCCTCGCATTCGGCTGACCCAAATCAGAAGAGTCCGCGAGTATGTTTGTGTCGAGTGTACGGTCGAATATGCGTACCTCGGGACGTAGAGCGTACCCGGCTCTCGGCTAGGAAAAGCCCTAGAAAAAATATTGAGTTGAAAATGATTATATCTGTAATCTCTTTGAAAAATCAATATGCGATGCTGGAATTCAAAGAACAAGTTCTTCCCACACATTAATAATATACATTTTTAGGATTGTATTGTTTTATATTGTTGTTATAATATTTACTTTACACTTCTAATTGATTGTTCTCTTTCTTTCAGGTGAGTGCGGAAAAATGAATTAATTGGGCAGCAATCGGTTTGTAATCGCTCTTTCTTTGTGCTACTGGCGACACACAATGAACCGACACTTAAGTGAAATATTTTCTAGAGTGAAATTGAGTAATTAATTTTGAGACTGACATACCTTACAACAAATAATTCAAGAGTATTGATAAAAAGTCTTAAAATATTACAAAATAGAAAATGGTCCTATCTGAAAACCATGAATCAATCGATTTTTTTTAACATTCCAGGGTAGTTTCGAATTTAGCGACAGTATTTTCTCTTATTCTTCACTTTTCTCTCAATCTTTTATTTAAATATTTATATTTATGTAAATATTCGTATTATGTTATTTGTGAAAAAGAAACTACATGAAGATAAAATTGACTTTATTACGTGAATTCTGAAATCTTAATTGCAGTGCCTGACACTGATAGAATTTACGTGAATGCGAGACAGAGCAGGCCATATTTCCATGTTTCATTCCACGATTCATTGCTTGACCATCCCTCTTCCCTTTTACCCAACCATTCATCATTCACCATTACAATGACATCCGCCATTTCACTCGACGTGCTCAGACCAAGCAAGAACAATAGCGTTCCTGTCAATGTCCTACGAGCAGTATTCTCCCTTACGGATTACAGGACTGAAGGAAAATAAGTAACAGTACATAGATTTTCTCACTGGAGTAAAGTCACCAATAAAGAAATAATCTCATTGATTATTGCTCTGATTGATGTACTTATTGTTTGCCCTATTACATCAGACAAAAGACAATCGGGGACAAATGCATCTCGATTGAATAACAGATGTTCCGGATCATGGTTTTGGTCATAGTTCGATTCAACTCATTATAACATTTCGTGTGCTTCAGTCAACTGGGTAAGGCGAGGATAGGATAATGGTAGCGGTCCATGTGTCCCATATCTCTCAGTCAACCGGCGCTTAACCAGCGAATTACTCTGCATCTTCAAATATAGCCCTTTTATTTTTATGGCTTTTTTTATCATTAACAACATTTCATACCACATTCATTTACTACACTTCTTTAATGTATTTAAAGACCAAAATGATCAAATCATCCGCAAAATATTGCTGCATTAGGAATTTATTTTATTTATAAACACGAATGAATTTGCTGGTTCTTGTGAGATCAGGTCCTGTATCGAAATTTCCTTCCATATTCATATTTACCTAAAAGTCTTTAAATAGGGTCTTGTTCAAATTTTGGAAAACATGAGTAGCTTTTGCGCACATGTACGTGAATTATCCGTACATTTTTAAAACTTTTTAAACATTTTTTCTCAAAAACGGTTTCATTTTTTCTTTTAATGTTTTCCTCCTATGTAGAAAAGAACGGATAAAAAGTGGTGCTGGTTGCGTTTTCGTTGAAGTCTCTGGATTTTCGAAACTCGCGAAAGTCAAAATTTTGTTGCCGTCTTCCTACAACTGCAATATTGGATATAGAAATTTCTTTCGCACCGAAATATGTGCATTGAACTATCTTGAAATATGACCATGTCTAATTTTAAGAAAATGTGAGTGGTTTTTGCTTATCTGGCGTGAATCAGGAAATTTTTAAACAATTTTTAACATTTATTTTCTCAAAAACGCCTCCATTTTTCTCTCTCAGTCTTTCTTGGGATGTAGCAAGAAACGACAAATGAAGCGGTACAGTTCCCATTTGCAAACAACAACGAAAATTAGAATTGCAAAAGTACAGTATTGATGATTGTGGTCCACAAAGAGTGTTATTCCACCAGTGTGCAAATGGCGAATCTGAAAACTGACCTAGATGTTCATATAATGCTGAAGTGTTAGAGGTCGGTTTAATACCTCATGTCTGTCATAATCGTCGATTATTGGCCTTGTTGTGGTATTTTCCAGAAAAATGTCAAAACAACCACATTTCTAACCAGATAATTGAACAACAAACACGCCGGTAAATTCTTTGTCCTACATGCAAATAATCGAATCAATAAAATCGATTGGTACTCAGTAAACATTAGGCACTGTGAACGAAACAGACTGTACTTTCTGTATATTTTACTATGGTGCTGCCACTACTGCCATGTCAATTGTTTTTCTAATCGACTAATACATTTTGTTGTCTGTAATGTCCCTGCTGTGGAAAGAAATAATCATTATCATCGTCGTTGTCGGATATTTTGCGTGACCTTAACCTTTCGGTTATCAGCTTACACCCCCTACCCTCAATTAATAGTACTTCTCCCTTTTGAAAGGCTCGTGTGCTTCGATTATACCCGTCACTCCCCAACTCCGCTGTGTTTCATGAGCCCTTTGCGGCCGAGCACTTACTCCTGTCGCTTGTGGCTCACAAGCCTGTGGCGACCCTTGAACTCTACAACAGGTAGCGAGGGTCGGTGGCGGCCAGTTGGCGCTCATTTTGCTACCCTTAGGTCTATTACAAAACGTTCAGGCAGTCACATTCATTCAACACCTGGAAATCTCTAAGAAGGGGTGCAGTATTGAAGGTGACACCTGATAGTTGGCTCAAGCATCACCATGTCACAACACTAAGGCAAACATCCGTGCCCAGTCAGAAGTCGAACCGCAGACCTCGCGGCTATTGCCGTAAACACTACGTTGCGAACCTCGGCTTGTGGAAAGGAATCTTCTGTCAGACGAGGACTATTGTGCTAGGAGTGCTATTTGGCGTCTATCACTACCAACTAATTTTGACTTCTGTATGTGCTGCCATGACCAATACAACAGAAGCCATTATCAATCATATGATTCATTATCAATCATATGAAGCTCTCAACTGAGCTCGACCCTGTGGGGTGTTGAGTGCCAGTACCTAGACGCATGTGTAGGAAGTTCTTTGAGGTGCAAAGAGAGTAAACGAAATTTACGCATCAACTGGCGCTCTTCGACACCTCCATCAATTGATTACCGTACTTTATCAAGAAAGAGAACGTCGATAGATTAGGACTACGAAGAGGTATGAATTGATAATTACAGAACTGAACATTCTATCATTTTGATTATTTACCAATACACTTTTATAAATTATTGCATGACCATTTAGAGTACATATTTACAAAATCTTGGGCGTGAATGGAAAGAAAATGTCTAGGGAAAGTGCATACTTTTTGTATTCCTGAATATCTTTGTGTTTTCGTGATAATAACTAAAGCCCAAAATTTAATTTTTGGTTAGAAAATAATGTTATACAATATTTCACTGATTCCTTTATTACCTTAAAAAGATTTTAAATATTTTTTTCTGAAGATAATTGTACTTTATTTTAGAAATACAATTCCAGTGCACTTTCCCCGGTTTGAAGTAAAAGGAAATAAAAAACAAATTTTTCACCAAAAATGCATTATATTCACCATTTTTTGTAAGCATTAGTTAAATGAATATAAAAAAGTCAATAGATCATTCCACTTTTCATTTTAAATTATTTATTTATGACTTTTTCGGCTTCCTAACATAAATTTTAGTACTAACATTTCACACTATTTCCTATTTTCCTAACCGTTTCTCTCCCTTGACCCAAATGTGCTTCGCAAATAGTGTTTCAGAAGAAGTCCCACATCCACGAATATGAAATAGTCCAGGTGAAATGATTCGAAAACGTCTCTCACGGGCGGAGCGAGCGGGAGCGGACGCGCCGCGTGACCAAGGCGCGAAAAGAGCCTCGCAATTGGAAGCGGCAGTTCGCTGAAGCGTGCGCAAAGAGGCTTTGGAAGTGGCGCACGGGAGGTGGGCGTGCCCCTGCGGTTGGCCCGCGCCCAAACGGCGAACAGGTGGACGGCTCCTAAATGCACCGACCTCAAGACACGTAGTGGCCGCAGTCAAGGAATACTAGCCAAAGAACGCGCCCTCTGTATTTTCATTGCCGGATTTATTAGTACGTTATTCCGTGTTCATATTTCTTTAATGTTCTCTTCTTCAGTACTCTCTCTTCCTAATTGCCCTGTTTTATTCCGCTTCCTGTCTTTTTCTATGGCAATTCTTTTCCCTTCCTCTCTTCTTCCTTTCTTCTCTTCACACTGCCTGTCGTCTTCCCTGTCCTGTCTTCTTCCCTGTCCTGTCTTCTTCCCTGCCCTCTCTTCTTATGCGCATTCACTCTACTCTCGTGTCCTCCCAACTTCCATGTCATCTCTTCTTCAGCGTCCATTCCTTTCCCTTGTTTTTCCTACTTCCGTCTCATTGTTTTCAGTGACCACTCTTCTTCCACGTTCACTCTTCTTTTATGTCCATATGTCCACTCTCCCTCTGTGTCCTCTCTTGTTTCGGGTCCTCTCTGCTTCCTGTCCTTCTTCCGTAGCCTCTCTTATTCTGTGCTCATTATCCTCCCTTGTTCTCTCTACTGCCGTGCCCTCTATTCTTTAGCGTCCTCTCTTCTTCCATTTCCTCTTTTTTCGTGTCTCTCTTCTTCTGTGTCCACTCTACTTTCATTTCCTCTCTACTTTCGTATCCTCTCTACTTCTATATCTTCTCTTCTTCCGTGTCCACTCTACTCTCGTGTTCTCGTTTCTTTCGTGACCTCTTTATTTTTTGTCTCTCTTTTTGCGGCTCCTCTTGTATTTAATCTTATCTTCTGTGTCCTCAGTTCTCTTCCAAGTTCTATTTCCTATTCGCGCCTTCTGTTCTTCAGTAACTATGCACCACGTGCCACCCACCTCAACTCTAAAATCCTGTAATTTCACAATTCTAATCTGTTCTTTAAATCTTTCTTCGGTGTGCAAGTTTCCATCCCCGAAAACAGTTGAAAAAACTTAGCCTCTTGCAAGTATAAAAGTTTTTTACGAGTTTTAATGCAAACATTCGGTGAAAAAGTATTTTGTGAAAGTTTTAAAATTGGATACATTTAAAATAAAGTATTGAGGAAGAACGTATTTTACAAAAATATTTTGCTTCTACATGTATTGTACTGTTCAAGTGTTGATGCACTCAGTTTTTTCTTTCCAAACTTTTTGGTGCGAATTATGAAACAGCTTAAGGACAGCTGTACCTCTGTTTGTGCAAGAAAAAAGTTCTGTCCATTTCCCGGAAAGAAAAAGCGTTCTTCTGTAACTTGCCGCGTATTTCTAAATGCGATGCTCCACCCCTACATTGTCAGAAATGCTACAAAACTGCAATGTCACTAGGGGCTCCAAGGAAACAAAGATGCTTGAAGCATTAGATCCACGGGGTCCCGGCTTCAATCTCCCTCTTTAACACATAAACAAAATGTATTTCTCCCTTCAAGCGAAATAACCTATAGATATTAATTTGATTTAGAAGTCAACACATATTTCATTTATTTCGAATGAAAAAACGTTTTCGGTACCCTGGCCATCCGACCTGTAGACAATTGTCCCAAATTCCCCCTTTTCGACTTTCCTGGGTACCGCTATTATACATCACAAACGTTAGTTCATGTTGCACGTCACACAAAAATATAGTCTTAGAAAAACATCTGGACAAATTTACAATATGTCCAATTCGAGTTGCTGTTAATTTTCCACAGTCAATCATCAAGCCAAACATCACCGACAAGCAGGCGCTAATGCAGGGCCTATTTAATTCACATCTCATTGAACAGCTCCTGTAGTCAAGGTTTCTATCACAATGCAGCGCCAAATGTTTAGATTTAGATTAATTCATCAACCTTATTCGTTCCTGAGTTTGAAAATGTGGAATGAGAAACCCACAATTTATTAAAGGAGGCCTGTAAAAGACAGCAATTGTTCATTATCTTCGATCTTGTTAAAATATTACGTAATAGAGATAAAAAAATAAGATTTATAACTTTCACGTCTTCCTTCTATAGTCGATATGCGAAATACTGAGATGACGCAGTTGAATTGATATTTTTCAATGTCCTACGAATGAATTAAAAACTTCAATTTTTTTACACCCCCTAACGAAAACTCTGCTTTTCATCTGCTGTCAATCTGTCAGAAATAGAAACATCCGTAATGGGCGCGCTCTGCGTGAGTGGGGCGAGCGGGCGCAGCTGGCTGCTGCGGGCGACGAGGGGGCGTGGCCGCTGGGTGGGGGAGGGGGAGGGGGAGGGGCAGCCCAGCACGCAGGAAAGCGCGTGTGAGGTTGGGCCGGCGCCAGGCTCCGCGGGGCGTTACTCATCTGAGCAGAACTGCGCCTCGCCACGCGGCGCCCACCGGAACACACGACCCCGCCCACAGCCCCTCACCCCGCTTACTTCCTCCCGGCCCCGCTTTCCTCTCTCCTTGCCTTCGCTCCCGTCCCCGCCACCTCCGCTGCCACTTCACGTCATTGCATCCGTTCCACCTTCCCTTCCGTACGAGCAGCAACCCCGCCCCGCTCCCTCCACACTCACACCCCCACCCCCCGCCTCCGCATCCGCGCTCTTCCCAGCTTGCGCTCCACCTTCGCTCCCGCCCCCACACAATTTACTCCCCGCCTTCACTCCCGACCGTCTTCACTACCGCCTGCGACTTTCTTGTCACCCCTCCTCCTCCAAACCTCCTCCGCTCCTTCCCGCCCCTTACTCCCGCCCTCTTCTCTGTCCCCGCCACTGACCGTACCTCGGCTCACACTTACGTCCTCCCTCAGCCTCGATTCCGCTCACGATACTCCCGCGAAAGCTCCCGTCTCACCCAACGTCGCCCAAGTTCCTAAGCCCTCACCCGACGTCACATCCCGACCCATTGCCCGCACCTCCTTTCGTCCTTCTCGTCAGATATCTCTAGTCTCCTCCCAGCACCGCCTCGCCTCGCCCCGCGCACCCCACCCCGCCCCGCCCTGAACATCCCTCCCCTCCCCGCCCCGTTACTCCACTTCCACCACTATCATTATCACAGTTACAGTCCCCACTGACACATCATCAGAAACATCCTGCCATCGTAGTCGCCACCAGTCACCACCATCACTACCGTCAATATTTCTCCATCACCACCACCCCCGTTACCATCCCATCACCACACCTGTCACCACCTCTGTCACCAATTCCGTTCTCTGTCATCATCACAACCACCGCTCCAGTCACCACCTTCACCACTTCCTCATATCCGTTTTCGCGTAATCGCCTTCCACGTCTCCGATAAAATTTAATTCGAAGTGCCACGCCCCCTCATGTCTGGACTTTTTTTGCGGCTCTTTCAAAGAGTAGTGCAGAATATTTTACCTGGAGCACGGAGTTGGGATATCTGTGTTTGATCTGTCATCATTTATTCCTAAACGTTTTGTTACATTTCAGTTTATTGAAATTATAATCTTCTTTCCAAGAATGTTATATAGTTAACCTTATTATCAAACCAATTTCAAAAACATATTGCCTACGTTATTAATATTACAGAAGATTCTTTTTTAAGTTCATTCTACCAGCAATCAGCAATTAAGATCATCTAAACTATAATTAATATAAATAATTGGATTCGTTCACTGTTCTCGACATTACAAGCAAAAGTCCCTTTATTGGGAAGGTATCATGAAATTATTATACTCTACGATATAATGTGATGAGTGACAATTATTGTCCAAATTTTTAAACACATTTAAGGAACGACTACATCACAAAACATTAAGTTTACTACAAACTCATTTTGACATAAGCATCGTTGACATTCCTAATAACAACAGCTGTTACTAAAAGCTAATAACTGAGTTTCCTAATTATAATATTAATGTTAACTACAATTGTAAATTGAAAAGTATTTGCCTTGATAGGAAATTCGTCGAACCACAGTGGTACGTCACGACGCATACGTCATCTTATGTAACGATTGTGTTCGAGGTCATGGTGATCTCCACATCCTGAGGATGCTGCGGTTGAGCATCCTTCGCCAGTAGAAAATTTTGTCGTACAGTCTGTAAGGAAGGAATCATCTTGAAAATCTACAGAACCGTGCATGTGTGGAGAGTGGAAAACGTCTTGTTTGCCCATCTACCTCACTTCACGTACTGCCCCTCCGATCCCCTCCCTCCTCCTACATGCCTCACCATCCCGTCTTCCTCACCGTCGATGTCACCTATAAGTTGTAAAACCTTTGTCATAAACTGGTGTTTCTTGTCTACATTACTACTTTGAAATGTGGGCATAAATTGACGGAGAACTCGGAAGCCTCTGTCCATGTGGAAGGTGTCTTCAGTTTCATGAGAAACCAAGGACCATGAAAAATCCAAAACTAATGAAATATATTCAATTTTGACTGTTAAATACAAATATTTGTGTTATTCCCCTTGATCTCTTATTTCTCGTACTGACAGAATATTCACATTCAGTTGGAAATAAAAATTAGCTTCTCGTATGATTTTTTTATTATCGTAATTTGACGATACTATATATGATATGCTATATTGACGATACGATATGCTATATTGACTTCGGCTTCTGCTCTTTTCTTTCTTTTTGATTTGAATATCAATCAAATTGAATTTTGAAGCATTGGTTTTCATCGAACGTTTATTGTTATATAGTTTGTGTTAGTATATATTACAAACATTTAATGCCGTTTCCTATCGTACTCCAAAAGACACAGTGCTCACATGATTTGTACAATACATGCTTTGTGTGATTAAATCACCTAGAACTTAAAAAGGTTTTTCGAGTTAAAAATTTAATTTTACTTTTGATGCAATATTCTGCACGTCTGTACTATCCGTACCATGAAGTGTCGCAACCCAGAAGAGAGAAAACTTCCGAAAAGGAATAGGAAATGCAGAAAGGTGTTAATTTGAAGACTAATAAGAAATAATTTAACACATTTTTGTTACACAATATTCAGAAAATTATGCATGATTGAAAAGTGTGTTATTGTATTTTGTTTTCATTTAAAAATGCATGAAATCAGGAAAAACTCTAAAGTGAAATTTAAAAAGTAAAATTTGTCATAGGCTTTAACGTATAATATTTCTTCAGATTCAGATCAGATTTCATTCAGAACAAATCATAATGATTACAAATACCCATTGATATCACTTACCACAAACGTGCAGGTGATACAATAAATGTTATGAATTCCCATTGTCACAATGGATAAGCGTTATAAGAAAAATACTATTTATGTTTCCTGCAGAACAATAATAAACGACACACTGGATTCCAATGAATCCTAGTTGCACCCAGTTGACGAATTGGTTTGTATCCTCGGCGAAGTATTGGCACCAACAGAGACTGTGATAATCATGAGAGCAAGCTAACCGTTTAATTCAAATTTACGTAAAGTGCTATGCGGTTGTCGTTAGAAATGTTCACTCGGTGTGAATTTGAAATGATGTTTGGATTTAGTAGACCCCATTGTACAGTGCTAGGGCTAAAGACATAAATTGCTTTTCCAAGCTAGAAGGTAGAGCGCCAGTGAGTAGAACGAGTGATCTCTATTTCTATATCACTTTAGACAAACTTTCTAAATCACTTTGTAAAACATTAATTTTAATATACATTCGACAAAAGTCCCAGACATTATGACATTATATTTGTAATGATGTCTCATGAAAGAAAATTAATTGGATTTTACAGACGAAAAATGGAAGTTGTCATCAGAAAGATTGCAGACGATTACATCTAAGGAATGATCTCGAATCTATTTGTAAACGCTACGTATGCCAAGGAGGCCAACTGCATTTTGCAACGCTTCCAATCGCGAGAGGCGGAACGCGCAGGCGATGGCAGGCACCCGTGTGCCAGTAAGAGGATGTGGCGATTGCGGAAGGACGAAACCAGATTACGCACGGGAAATGGCACAGGCTTCTCTCAAGGAAGAACGGTCTGACAGTCCCGGATGAAAGCACAGAGAGGAAGACCTGGCTCACTCTTTGCTGATCACGAATCACCTAGGGAACATATTCACTTCACGTTCATGACTCAGTATTAAAACATACGTATAGAACTTCAAATAATTATATTAAATATCAGTTTTTGTAGAAAAAATTCTAAAGCAGAAATGGTGGACATCGGACAATGTTATCGCGTGAGAAAGTTTCTAAGCCGTATGCAAGTGAGCCAACAGCAAACGAACGAATGAACGAACGAACGAACGAATGAACGAACGAATGAACGAACGAACGAATGAACGAATGAACGAACGAACGATTGAACGAACGAACGAACGAACGAACGAACGAATGAACGAACGAACGAACGAATGAACGAACGAACGAATGAATGAACGAACGAACGAACGAACGAACGAACGAATGAACGAACGAACGAATGAACGAACGAACGAACGAACGAATGAACGAACGAATGAACGAACGAACGAACGAACGAACGAACGAACGAACGAATGAACGAACGAATGAACGAACGAACGAACGAATGAACGAACGAACGAATGAACGAACGAACGAATGAACGAACGAACGAACGAATGAACGAACGAACGAATGAACGAACGAACGAACGAACGAATGAACGAACGAACGAACGAACGAACGAACGAACGAACGAACGAACGAACGAACGAACGAACGAATGAATGAACGAACGAATGAACGAACGAACGAATGAACGAACGAACGAATGAACGAACGAACGAATGAACGAACGAACGAATGAACGAACGAACGAATGAACGAACGAACGAATGAACGAACGAATGAACGAACGAACGAATGAACGAACGAACGAACGAACGAATGAACGAACGAACGAATGAACGAACGAACGAATGAACGAACGAACGAACGAATGAACGAACAAACGAACGAATGAACGAACGAACGAACGAATGAATGAACGAACGAACGAACGAACGAACGAACGAACGAACGAACGAACGAACGAACGAACGAACGAACGAACGAACGAACGAACGAACGAACGAACGAACGAACGAACGAACGAACGAACGAACGAACGAACGAACGAACGAACGAACGAACGAACGAACGAACGAACGAACGAACGAACGAACGAACGAACGAACGAACGAACGAACGAACGAACGAACGAACGAACGAACGAACGAACGAACGAACGAACGAACGAACGAACGAACGAACGAACGAACGAACGAACGAACGAACGAACGAACGAACGAACGAACGAACGAACGAACGAACGAACGAACGAACGAACGAACGAACGAACGAACGAACGAACGAACGAACGAACGAACGAACGAACGAACGAACGAACGAACGAACGAACGAACGAACGAACGAACGAACGAACGAACGAACGAACGAACGAACGAACGAACGAACGAACGAACGAACGAACGAACGAACGAACGAACGAACGAACGAACGAACGAACGAACGAACGAACGAACGAACGAACGAACGAACGAACGAACGAACGAACGAACGAACGAACGAACGAACGAACGAACGAACGAACGAACGAACGAACGAACGAACGAACGAACGAACGAACGAACGAACGAACGAACGAACGAACGAACGAACGAACGAACGAACGAACGAACGAACGAACGAACGAACGAACGAACGAACGAACGAACGAACGAACGAACGAACGAACGAACGAACGAACGAACGAACGAACGAACGAACGAACGAACGAACGAACGAACGAACGAACGAACGAACGAACGAACGAACGAACGAACGAACGAACGAACGAACGAACGAACGAACGAACGAACGAACGAACGAACGAACGAACGAACGAACGAACGAACGAACGAACGAACGAACGAACGAACGAACGAACGAACGAACGAACGAACGAACGAACGAACGAACGAACGAACGAACGAACGAACGAACGAACGAACGAACGAACGAACGAACGAACGAACGAACGAACGAACGAACGAACGAACGAACGAACGAACGAACGAACGAACGAACGAACGAACGAACGAACGAACGAACGAACGAACGAACGAACGAACGAACGAACGAACGAACGAACGAACGAACGAACGAACGAACGAACGAACGAACGAACGAACGAACGAAAAAATAAAGGAAGGATGGAGCGTAAATTGACATCATTGACGATAGCATGGGCGGAATCTTCACGTATATTGACAGCAGCTGTCGCTTTCTTCCGTTCTTAAAGCCAACTTTTCTATTCCAACACGCACTCGACGCGTACGGGTGGCCATGCGCCATGGCCATCTCGACGTGTCTCCCCCCCCCCTCCTTCCGCATTTGCGTCCGCCCACGGCTGAGCAGACGTCTGGCGCCCGCCCGCTCCTTCGCCCCACAGACACACTTTCGGTTTTAGTTCCAGCGGCGCGCAGATGCACAGCGCTATGGGCCACAACAACGCTCACCGCGCTCATAATAGATGAGGGAATAAATAAAGGAGGAAATAAATGAAATTAGAAAGCAAAATGAAAGATTTTATTCCTCTTACTTTACATGCCTTCTATAAAAGTAGGAAGAAAATAATTGACGACCTCCCATTATAGTCACATACAGTACACAGAGTAAAATATTTTGACTGTTACCATGTGCATGTTCAACACTAAAAAAATAAAAAGTGGGAGCATAAGAAAAGGAAACGAAAACGATGCAATGTAAAGTAGGGTCAAGCTGAACACCCCTTCCCATGTCCTAATCCATAATAAAAAAAATTGACCCATTTCCATGCGAGCAGAGGCTTCCATAATAAGCGGAAGATGTTACAAAATCCCAAAAATAAAGTGAGAAAAAATAAAAACTGTAAGCATTACATGCAAATACTAATTTCGTGTAAAGACTGCGACAAGACCAAACGCCCCAATCACACACCAACCCTTCTGTCGAAGGTTGGTTACGATGCTTGAAACAATCAGAGCCTTATGTTGAAAGTCAAAGAATAAATGCAGTCAACGTAGCACAAGGAGCTTATGAGTGTGATATGGTGTACAGCAAGGAAAAGCACAAATCCGGAGAGAGCGACTGTTGGGCGCTCTTTGAGTTCTAAATGATTTCATACAGATCGAAATTGCAGGAATGTTTTTAATATTGAATGTCATTAAAAGGAAAATGTATTTTCTTAGCAAATTATAAGAGTATTTTCGATTATCTGGAGATTGTGCAACCTTAGTGCCTTTTCTGAAAACTTTTGCTCGCATGGGAATAGGTCAATTTTTTTTAGTGTTTTTGACAACCGTCGCATTATAGCTTAGGAAGGCTTGGGTTCGTAGGCTTCCGCGGCCGGAGTCAATGCATTCTTGGCTATCCGGGATGAGCCGCGTCTCGGTCAATTGTGCTGACGGTTCCGCCATCTTGCTGTGGCCTTCTTCAGAGCTATACTACTCTAACGCTCTTGAGCAGTCTAGCTCTGAAGAAGGCCACAGCAATATGGCCGAAACGTCGGTACAGTTGACCGAGACGCGGCTCATCCCGGATAGCCAAGAATGCTTAGGAAAGCTTGTTCCGCTTGTTCATACTTTATGTTATTATTTACATACAATACATTATATTATTACTTAAAAACGATGTTTTCTCTCTGTATTTATAATTAATTTTGTCTATTGGTTAGGGTAGAGACCCCAAATTTCTCGAGCCGCCACTGTTCCAACTACGTGAACAGAGTATTTTCAATCACAACAATTATTGCTCGCCCATGACTGTAGAGTTATAATGATACTTGTGTAAATTAGAAGTTTTGTTATTTCGCTTTTCCACGTGTACCCCCCTGCGAGGCCGATTGGTACCATTGACCTACACAACTCTCTCACCCTTCTTTTCACATATATAATATTTATTACGCCTCCCTTAAGCAAGATGTCCCCACCTGTCGCAAGCTGTTTGGAGTGGCCTGCTTTAAGCCCCCTTTACACGGGCCAGCTTCCAACTCTTTCTTGGAAGGTTGGATGAAACAAAAATGACACTTTGCACGATCATGGCGCTTTCCCCATGTTTTCGTGTTGATATCGTTTAGTCTAGTTTCCCCATTATATTTGGAAACAGTACAAAAACTTTAAAACGACGATAAAGACCATGCTAGTTATGTAAAATATCTCTTTGTTTTACGAAACATGACTGTCACTGCCTACGAATAAATGTGCGGATTATGTTGTTGGTGGTATGGATTGATGAAAACGTACATCAGGTTTATCCCCAACACAATGTTCGCCGGCTGGAATTCAGGTTCACGAAACACGCTAAGGCAGCTCAGGGCATCAGCTGTTGCCTCCACAATGCCTCCGAGGAGAAGGTCCTACGGTTCGACTTCCGATGGTGACGAATCTTAGTTTTCTTGTCGTATAGCTGGGATCAGCTGCTGAAGGAGGGTCCTAGTGGCTGGCTTCTCTCAATCGCTCGCTCGCTCTCTCGCACGCTCTCTCTCTCTCCCCCCTCTCTCTCCCTCTCTCCCCCTCTCTCCCCCTCTCTCCCCCTCTCTCCCCCTCTCTCCCCCTCTCTCCCCCTCTCTCCCCCTCTCTCCCCCCTCTCCCCCCCTCTCTCGCACGCTCTCTCCCTCTCTCTCCCTCTCTCCCCCTCTCCCCCATCTCTCTCCCTCTCTCTCCCTCTCTCTCCCTCTCTCTCCCTCTCTCCCCCCTCTCTCCCTCCCTCTCTCTCCCTCTCTCTCTCCCTCTCTCTCCCACTCTCTCTCCCTCTCTCTCTCCCTCTCTCTCCCTCTCTCTCCCTCTCTTGCTCTCTCTCGCTCTCTTTCTCGCTCTCTCTTGCTCTCTCGCTCTCGATTCTCTGGTCAATACCAGGCGAATGCCGGAGCAGTACCTAACAAGAGTGACAGTGATAGCGCGTCTTTTCTTCCCTTATACACACGCCCACTTACCACATATGTGTGTGTTCTGCTCTACTAAACATGTCGGGAGCTCAGAGTTTGTCCCGACTGGAGTGGTGCCTCGCTGACGGAGATCCCTGGAGAGGCGAATCCCCCACCAGCCGACGTGTAGGTCGGCACCGGATCTGACGTACGCACTGCTGAACGCGGTCAGGTAAACGAACATTCCAAATGCGAACCCACTGCAGTTGCTTCGGGATGATGGCCCAGGGGCCTCGCTTGCTCTCCCCAATCTCCCCAAGATGTGTTAGGAAAATAATTGCATGAGGAAAAGAAGGCGCGGAAATAAGAGATGGAGAAATTAAAGGAAGAGAGGGAATGAGGGGTGGAGGAAGAAAGAAGAGGAAGGAGAAACATGAACAAGGAAAATAAGATAAAAAGACGGAAGGAAAAATAAAGAAAAGGAAGAGTAAAATGTCAATGATAAGGAAGAGAAGGGAATATCGATAAAGAGGAGCAAAAAGTCATAGATATAAGGATAGAAAGAGGAGGCGGAGGAGAAGAATAAGGAGAAAGAGGAAGAGAAGAGAAGACGAAGAAGAAGAAGAAGGATGAGGTGAAGAAGAAGGAGGAGAAGGAGAAGAAGGAGGAGAAGGAGGAGGAGGAGAAGGAGGAGGAGGAGGAGAAGGAGGAGGAGGAGGAGAAGGAGGAGGAGGAGGAGAAGAAAGAGGAGGAAGAGAAGGAGGAGGAGGAGGAGAAGAAAGAGGAGGAAGAGAAGGAGAAGAAAGAGGAGGAAGAGAAGGAGAAGAAAGAGGAGGAAGAGAAGGAGAAGAAAGAGGAGGAAGAGAAGGAGAAGAAAGAGGAGGAAGAGAAGGAGAAGAAAGAGGAGGAAGAGAAGGAGAAGAAAGAGGAGGAAGAGAAGGAGAAGAAAGAGGAGGAAGAGAAGGAGAAGAAAGAGGAGGAAGAGAAGAAGGAGGAGGAGATGGAGAAGGAGGAGGAGGGGGTATAGGAGAGGGAGGAAGAGGGGAAGGAGAAGGAGGGATGTCAGAAACGGGTGATACTGGGACGTCGACCCCCTCCTGCGAAGCAGCCGTTTCGACCGCCGCTCGTCACGTCGCCTCGCCTCCGTCTTCCGAAGCGTGGGCGCTAGCGAGGCGCCAGCTGGGCGTCGCGGGTGGGGTCGGGTCGGGTCGGCACGCGCCGCGACGCCCCGCCCTCCGCCCGCCGATGCCTCGCGCGCCTATAAATTAGGGCGCCTGGCGCCGAGGTCCGCGCTCGCGCCCCCAAATAGACAGGCGCCGCGGCGCCGCTTCGCGCTGCGACTCCAACCAGGACGCGGCGTCGGAACTGGAGCGACAGAGGTTAAGCGGCGAAATGGTTACTTTATTTATCCCAATTTTTGCATAGGAAATGAGGATTTTTTTATACACTCACTCCTAAAGCATCGATCACTGGTAATCGTCCGCTAAGTTCAGATTTCTCAAACTAGACCATTAACACATTTTACCCGGTCTAGTTGGGTTTCTATGAGTGGATGCGATGCGCAGTTGCAGACACAACAGTGATTTCGAGGTAACAAATGAATTTTGGTATTTGATCACCACAACAGCAATGTTTATGAGACTGCCAGTGTAACGTAGTGGGTTACTGATGTCAGTTATTTTCTCCTAGCAACGGGGTATTATGGTAGATGACCTTCACTGAACGAGCAGAATGCATTGCAAGATCGTGGAGACAATTTCGAAAGATTATCAGATTCACGAAAATTTGAATTTTTGCAAATCGGTGCATGTTGTGCTAGTGTATTAACAATAATAACCCCTAAGAGGTTAATAAATTGTAATTAGTGAACTGTAAGATAGAAGTCTTGCAATATTTTTTGTCTCGAATTGGCCACCTGGGGTCCACGCGATAATGCACCTCCACTAACCGAGGCTCACTTGTATTCTCACGTGTCAAGTATATGTGACTCCTTTTGGGGAATCATCATTCTACGCTGAAACTAATTTTTATTACCCAGGGTTGCTAGTCCTGGAAGACAGGATATGAAATGATGATGATGAAGGATGAATGGACGACATACACAAACATACCCATGGATGAAAAGGATGGATGGATGGACGGATGGATGGACGGATGGATGGACGGATGGATGGACGGATGGATGGACGGATGGATGGACGGATGGATGGACGGATGGATGTGCGGATGGATGTGCGGATGGATGGACGGATGGATGGACGGATGGATGGACGGATGGATGGACGGATGGATGGACGGATGGATGGACGGATGGATGGACGGATGGATGGACGGATGGATGGACGGATGGATGGATGGAAGGATGAATGGACGACATATACATACATGCCCGAGGCGGGACTGGAACCCAGGATCCTTCCGTCTGAGATCGCCAGCACATTACTGCTTATCCCGGCTATCCGGATCAGCTCTTACAATTAGTTGTTTGTTTTTTTGTTAGTGAGTAGGACCTTTAATTTTCTCAAAAAAGATTTCGACGGAAATCGATGATACTTACCTGTGACGCTCTGACGATTGAGACGTTACCCCAGCCGCCATCGCCCGCATTTCATTTGCCTACGCGGGGCAGGCTGCGCGGCGGGCGGCGGCGCCGTGGTGGTCGGAAACAGTTGCCGAGCGCGGTGCGTGAGCGCGGGGGCGAGCGCGGCGCGGGAAAAGAGAGGCGTGTTTATGGCGCGGAGAAATTAGCGGCGATGGATATAAATACCCGTCAGTGGTCGCGTGGGCATTTGTTACTCGCGGAGCTCAAACGCATCGCGACTGTTTTTGTGTAGCTCGCCTGGCTTATCCTCAACGTGGAGTGTGGTTAGGATTCCCGACTGATCAATTGTTTGTCGAACTATCAGTCCGGATTTGTGATTTAGCGAACGATCTCCAGAAACAACACAGGGTAAAAGTAGCAATTGTGGCCACAATTAAGATTTTAGTAAGTTCTCGGTTTTCGTCGGTAACATTCTCGGGCTACAATAAAAACTTCTTTATGTGAAACTCAGTGGATGATTAATATATTTCTTTTTGAATCTAAAAAATTGTGAATTTTTAATTTGGTCTATTTTTTCTTAATTTATGCCCAGACCTTGATTGTATTTTAGTGGCGTTCACTTGAAAATTGCGAAGTTTTATTATTTGTCAATTACTCCACATAGTATTGTCCCCTTTTCAACGTGTTTGAGAGCAAGGAAACACTGGTTCAAATTACGTTATTGAAAAGGTAATATTAATGAGATTTCCACCTTACTCTTCAAGTATAAACAAAGTAAAATTAATAAAGGGTCTTTGTTCTCACCACTTGCTTCCTTTGAAGGCAATTCCTCCAGATTCTTCAAATTTGAAGTCTCCACTATGTAACTTTCAAATTTTGTGTTTGAAGTGGTAGCTATTGATATGGTTAATCTGTATATTTATTATTTATTTATTTGTCGTGTGATTAGAAATTTGGGGAGATGACACAATAATATGAATTTCAATGTTTTTCGTTATATTTTCTTGTCTTCGCACTGACATATAGATCCTAATGATGATTTTTATTATGTTAGATGATGTGGTAAATGCCATATGATGAGCAAAAGCGATTTTAGATAGGGTAGATTGTATAATGACGACAGAATCCCGATAACTCCTGCCACGAATCATCTCCATCTTAAATTTTACAAGGGTGTCTGGATTGGCGCCCGGGTACGCACATATGGGAAGCTGGGCCGCTGCCGCCTACAGATATTTTTATTATCTATTTTATTAGATATTTAATATGAATATAAAGTATTTTACATCGTTATCGTCAAAGATGTTAGTAAGATCTAAGCCTTTGAAATGACTACGAAGTCAATTTCCGATTTGCCAGGCTCCAGTCGCATCAACGCGGCGGACACTGCGGCCGGTGCGGCGAGAGAAGAAACACAGGAAAGGACAGAACCTCCGCCGCTAAGAGACGGTGCACTCTAACATACGTTATTTCCAAGCATGTTAATGAAAGTAATTATTGCAGCGGCGGACGTCGAGTTCTCTTCTTCCATAACTTTGTGTAATGAAATGCACTCGTAACATAACATCACGGAGACTGCACCAAGAATATAAACCTGCACCTATTTACACGTACACACAAGCACTCATACACACGTATACCTCACAGATTTAACATATGATGATACAATTTTCACGTGCTGTAAAGTTTCTCTAGCAACAAACCATTGTTCCAGACTAGGTAGGTTTAGAAAATACCACTCTTCGATTACCTAGAACGTAGTATGTGAGCAGAATCAGTGCTTATTGTCATGAGATTTACCAACGCAACGAGGGATTCTCTCCGAACTCGTCCAGTTGAGAAGTTTACGGGACTGTTGGCCTACGTAGGTGACGCAACCGGACACTCCCCCTCACTCAGTTGCTGCGTCTAACGTTTGGAAATGTGCGCCCTCCCTAAATATTTTCCGAACCCGCCCTTGGTCCCAGGTTTTTCTCATGGGTTATTGTTTTGTTGATTGATTGGTGATTCTGGGCGCGTCAGCTGCTAAGGTCATTAATCCCGTACGTGTAGTGAATGTTTTATGTAGCTGAAGGTGGCGGTGATCTTACCGAATCCATTATTATCCAAATTATCCAAACTATACGTCGGCTTGCGAGGTTTTCCCCAGTCAGGTATTTCCCTCCAGTGGGAAGTCTCACCTCAGCTGGAAGAAGCTCTAAGCTTCACCCGGTCTCTCAGCATGTGTGGTAGTGTAGAATAGTGCATGTGTGTCTCTGTGTGTGCGTCTGTGTGTCTGTGTAAGTAAGAGGTGAGGAGAGAGGTGTGTCTGTGTAAGTAAGAGGTAAGTAAGAGGAAGAAGGTGCCATGTCCGTGGCCCGTTTGTTAGGGCACTGCATCGGCATTGCCCTGGTGTTGATGGGAGAAACCACGGAATACTTCCGATCACAGAAGCCGCCCGCTAGAATGTTCTTCATACGGCGACTGAATTCAACCAAACTATGAAGCTAGTGTCGAAAATATTGTCGCCTTCGGGATTAGAACCCTAGGCCCTCCCGCCCACAGGCAGTGCGGTGACCCGCCCTTGGTCCGAGGTCGTGCTCCTGGGCGACCGCAATCGCCCCTTATCTGCGGGGGCCATCGGCGCCGGTCCATTGTCTGCGATGTGGGTCAGCGGTTCACCGGCTCCCCGCGGGTTGCGCTGGCGGCCCCTAACGTAAACACTGCGCGGCGGCGACCGGCTCGCGGCCAGGAGTCGGCGTGCGTTAGATCGCGTCAGCTGTCACGCGGAGGAACGTGTGGGCGAAACGGCTGGCGTAGTTGGGCTTCGCTGAGAGTCGCTCGGAATTATAAAATCTCTTTGATAAATCTATGGAAATGCTGCTGGGGACGGGCGGGATCGTTCGGAGCTCGGGAGCGATTTATTCAATTCGTGCGGAACAGGAGTCGTTTTTTTTTCTACTGGAGCTGCTCAGTGCGGAATGAAAAGAGAATGAACTCCATTCATATTGTAGCGTACTTCGGAACGTGCATATTTATCCTGAGTGTTGTGTCGGATTGTCTGCCCCCGACACTTTTGTCTACGCCTGCCCCCTCCCCACACCGTCTCCATTGCCTCCTTACAGATAAGAAACTTCATTTTCACCCAATTTATTCACTACTTTTGGCCTCCTTCTTTCTCCCGCCACTTCTTGTCTCTCCACTGTTCTGACAAAGAGAGTTGTCAATATCTTCCAACTGAACCAGTTTGGTTTCTTTTGAGTATCATTTCCATAAATCTCCTATCTCCTAACCCTTTCAGCACATCTTCGTTTTTCAATTTGTCTGAAGACTTTTATTTTCTTCCTACCGACATCTCGAGAACCGATTTCCGTTCTTGTCCTTTCTGCCAAACTTTCACGCACAATTAGGATAATAAACCTGTCCTAGGGAAAAGGGAAAACCTCTCTTGGAGCAGCTCAACTGACACGCGTATCGCCGTTTATCCTTCTTTCTTTTTTTCTTTCTTTCTTTTTTAAAGCTTTCATTAAGATACTTTAAGCATAACCCTACCTTTGGGCTTCACGAATATTAAAGTGTATTCAAAATGTATATGAAAAACATCTTTAACATTTGTAATTAAAATAGTAATATTAAAATTATTTAAATAGTTATGAAGTACGAAATTTTGTTTCAAAATCATGGGGGCCTCTCCAGCAGGTGTCCTAGACATGTGCTGTTTGCGTATTCATTAATTCTTGTCCACGCGTTACACTCATTCCTTATCTTTGCCTTCTGGCGCTGACTAAAGGCTGAACCGCTTTCTCCATTTGTTACATTCCCTACGGACTCGAAAGACCTTCCGAACTGCGAGTGTGTGAATCCAAAGACAAACCTCGAACGGCTTATTTTAATGAAATTATCTTGAAATGTGAAAACAAATTTCACATTTAAAATTAATTTTAAATTTCATTTTCATGGATTTTGTTCTCAAGAGTCTGAAAAATGATCCTACCCTTAGTCTCCACATGCTCCTTTTAAAACTGAAAGGTGTGTGATGTAAACTCAAACGAATGGCTTACAGACTCGTTAAAAATTCGTCAAATCTAGCTAAGAAGACAGATGGTGATACTTTTTTCAACAAGGATTCCCGCTCCCCATCGACAATATTTGCTACATTGAATTGATTATAATAGTATCACCTCCCTCTTCACCGCGCTCTCTAAAATATCGTATTTCACGCTTGCGGTTAACATTGTCGCAACGTAACTAAGCTTCCGAATTAATATCGCCCCTCTAACAGAACATATTTTACATCGCGAACGTGATTTATTGGTTTAATGTGTTTTCTATGGCGCGTATTTTTTATATTTCGTAATTTCCGATACTTCATCATCGGTGCCGTATTTCCCTCCTTCCTTTCAAAAGTTCTCTCACTTTGCCTCCGCCATTTGTCATAGTTTTTTTTCTTTTGTCCCCTCCACAGTAACCCTGTGAAGGAGGGGAATTTATTATCTATAAATTTTTCATTATGCTGCTGCCTTGCGGCTTAAGCAGCTACAGGCGGGGCTTTTTCTTACAACTAACTTACAATCTAGACTTAAAGTTATCTTAATTGCACTTTGGCATTACTAACTTACACTAAAATCATTTTTTGTAATTCTATTTTATACGTAAATTGTTTTTGTATAATGGTATTATTAGTATTATTTTTTTTCTACATTCACACATCATTCATACTATTTTCATTATATACATAACCATTCATTCTTCCCATTCATTCGCACTTGACTACTACTACAACGCACTGACTACTTGACACTGCACTCACTGTTCGCCACGGCACTGACTTGACTCAAAGTGTCCGTGGCGCTCGGGCCCATTGGGAGGCGTGGCAGGTGGGGCGCGGCGTCGCGTTCCCCGCGCGTCCCTCGGCCGATGGCGAGTCTTCCCCCTCACGCTCGGTTGCCTCCGCTTGCTCGCACAAGGCAGCAAGCGTGTCGTGAGGCAGCGCGCGGAAGGAGAAGGCGACGCGCTTCGGACCTTTCCGGAGGTGGGACCGATGCGCGTCACTGTTCGCCTCACGGCCGGTGTCGCGCAGGATGCGCGGCGCCTTCGGACCCAGAGCCCTTCTAAGCGCCGTCACTGACCGCCTTTGGAGCTCCGGCAAGAATTGTTTTTTTATACCCAGAACTCCGAACACGTCGGTGTTTCTAGGGTATCTATTGGGAATGGGAGGAGGGAGGTGGGGGTACGCCGCGAGACGCGCAGCGCGGTTCTCCGCCGTGCGAATCGGGCGGAGGGTGGAGGGAGGTGCCGCCGCGAATACCTCGCAGGCATACGTCCAAATGGACCGCACGCAGGCGGTGAATAGGCGGCGTTTGAGGGCAGGATGAAGTTCGGGGGCTCGAAGGAGTGGGCGTAGGAGAGTGGTTCGGGCAGTTATTTTTTGGCTAACGTACTTGGCGTGGGCGTGCCAGCGGAGGCCGCTGTCAAGCTTCACACCAAGATACTTCGCCGTCTTTTGCCACGGTATATGCGTGCCTAACAAGCTCACGACTTCATCGGGGTCGGCCCTCTGTCGAGTAAAGTTGACGGCTACGCACTTGTCAGGGTTGAGGGCAAGCTTTTTATGGCTTAGCCATTTGGGAAGCTCGGCGAGACAATCATTCAGATATCTCACCGATTTCCTTTTGTCCGCCACCGATTTCCATTTGTCACAGGGCGTTTGTTCCCCGCGCTAACCTCCTGCCGCTGCTTCCCAGCTGTGGAACTTCCTCTTTGTTCCAGCTGCAGAAGGCTGCTCAGGGGAAGCGACCTTCGGGACACTTTTCGGAGTAAAAGAGCAGCAGAGATTGCACGGTGATAACACCCATTTCCGCAGCTCTCGGACCAAGAGGTCCTAGGGATTTTGAGTCCAAATTAGGAGCCCAAACGGTGGCGGATTTTTCGGAACAGCTAGACAGCTACTCGTAGATTGAATTCAGTCGCTGTCCGAAGGAGAATTCTGGCGGATGAATGCTTGGTTTAGTAGTTTTCCGTGGTCTCTCCTATCAACACCAGGCGAATGCCGGAGCAGTACTCTAACAAACAGGCCCAGCGGCGCCAGCGGTTGGGAGACAATTTCATTTATATTTCATTATTTTTTCACATAAAGATTTTATCACTTTTTACAGGATACCTTTATTTCCCATATGATGTTTGACTTTGCCTTTTGAGAAGCATGCATTTTTATATTATGACGTCAAAATTCACCGACTGTGTCGATGGCATAGCTTTTCATCCTTCTCTTTTTCTCCAGAAAAAACACTACAAAAAATTAGCTCTGCTCCTGCGTTGCAGCAGGTGTCTTACAACGGGAGTTCCCGTGCTTTGAAACCACACCCAGGCTCTGACAAGAACTTCATGACGATGAAGTATTTGTAAGAAACCAATTATACTTTGCAGATATAGTGCAGAGCTTGTAGAAATATTATTTTGTGAGAAACTAGAAGGTGTCTGTTTGTTTACTCGTTTGTCGTTAGTGTTTAAAGAATGCATGGAAACGGAAAACACCAGGAAGATATTTTTATGAAAAAAAGGCGTACTGAGTATTATAAATTTCAGTCCTGTTAAAAATAAGTTTAGATGATGAACATATAATGAAGACAGCCAAAAGAATCAGCACCATATAAAGGTATTTTCTATTACTGAGATGTGGTTGATGTAGGTTGTGAATTGGTGAAATTGTTCACTAGTTTGCTTTATTTTTGGTAGTATTTGATTGAACAAACAATGATCAGCAATAAACAGCTATAATTTTAAAATAGTTTTTTTATTCGCGCACAAATGAAATTAAACTTCATTGTATAAAATATTAGTATAAGTAGAATATTCTATTTCAATTCAAATGTCTCAATGTTTTTCAGAAACGTAATAAATTATTTTATTTTCCTGGACGTCTCCTGTTTCATGGCCCTCTCATACGCTGATACGATCAATTGAACTGGTTAATTACAAGATCGCTAAATTATAATTTCTCCAAGAGTGAAAAATCTCCATTATTTGCTCAAAAATATATTTAAATACTATATTTTCAGCAGACTCATTTTGTGTGTCATGTTGTCTAAATGAATTGCTAAAATAATCAAAATGTATTCTCGCTATCGTTAAGTTCAAGTGACATTATTACTTCTTTATGTTATATCTAAATAGATTGTATAGAACCCAAAAACGTGCAAATCAACAAAACAAACCTTTTCAATAAAAGATAAACATAATTTGGCGAGAATCTGAATGAAATTTCAATGAAAACTCAATTTGCAACCAATAAAGATAAGTAAACTTTCCTTCCGTGCTCCATCCGCGGAGAGCCCTAATTTTAGGAGTTGCTATCTGCACTTCGTTAAGCTGGCAGTTCGCACGGCTGCCACCTGGCGCTGCCGCGCGGCGGTCGCCGTAATTAAAAGCGACGGAGGGCGCGGCGCGGCGCGGCGCCTCCCTCGGGCAGGGCGCCTTCACTAATCTCTCCCCTCCATCGGTCCCCCTCGGCCTCCCTCGGCCCCCCACGGCCCCCTCGGCCCCCCTCGGCCCCCCTCGGCCCCCCTCGGCCCCCCTCGGCCCCCCTCGGCCCCCCTCGGCACCCTCGGCCCACCTCGGCCCCCACGGCCCCCCACGGCCCCCCACGGCCACCCACGGCCCCCCACGGCTCTCCTCGGCCCCCCTCGGCCCCCCTCGGCCCCCTCGGTCCCCTTTCCCTGCGCACCGGCTAAGCTAGCGCGGAGCCAACACTCGCGCTGCCTCTGCAGACACTCTTACTGGGATAGCACTGGGTTCGAAGCCCGACGGTGGCGGACGAGCTTGTCAGGTCCAATACGGTCGCTTCCTAGTGGAGAATTCAAGCAGTGGGCTGCGGTGTTTTTTCTGATCAATACCAGGCGAATGCTGGAGCAGTACCCAAACCAACGGGCGATCTTTCCTTCCTCTACCGTGGTGTATCCTCTCCCTTTACTTACACACGATTACACTTACATGCACTACAATGCCACACATGTCGGGACACTCGCTCGAAAGTGTAGCGCTAGTCCCGCTGGGATGCAATTTCTAGAGGAGGAAATTCCTCGCAAACCTACGAGTATGTCCCCCACCGAATCTTACTACGCAACAGGGAAGGAACCACTGCCAACTCCCAGGGGGAAAAATATTCACTACACCAAAGGGACTAGTGAGCTGGTCAAGAAGACCGAGATCGTTAGGGTAGTAGTGCCGTAGCGGTCTCTAACCAGATGACCGCGGGTCTTTTCCTGCCTCGGGCAAGGGTGTACTTGTCTATGTCTATGTGTGTACCGTCCTTTCATCCTTCACTATCATCATGATTTCATCATCCATGCCCCCGGGGCTAAGAACCTTTGGGGATAAAAATCAGGATTCAGCTAAAATGTTGATCCCCCCCCCCCCCCCGATAAAGGTGTGTGCACCTGCTGAAGGATGATGCACACGTGGTCCCAGTGGTCTATGCGCGAAAAAAAGGACTAGTGTTGACGTACCTAGAAACACCAATCATTCGACCTCCCGGTCCGCCATTACTCGTACCAGCAGCCCTCTTTTCATTTCTCCAGCCCGTAGTTTGCTTTTTCCTGGAACTCCGTTTCCCTCGTTCCGCCTTCCCCATTCCGCATGTCCCATTTTTCGTGTCCCGTGCCCATTAACCATCTTCTGTTTTAAATATCTTGCCAACCATGCCGGAAACCCACGTCGGAGGAATTCGGTTTCCGGAATTTTTCGTGGGCGATGTACGTTTATACCTCCTCCGTTTCGTTCTCTGCGGATGTAATTTTTCATTACACTCGAGACCTTTCTTGGAACGCTTCTCAAGCTCTATTTATACGCGAGAATTGATGTCAGGATCACTTTCTGGAAGTCCAATCTGGAAGCATTGCAAGGCGTTTAGCTGTCGGACTCGCTTCCTAGACACGTTCGAGTGTAGAGCCATAGAGTATGCAATCAATTTCCTCGACATCGAATCCAATTAGATCATGTCCCAATTCAAATACCTTATTGTTATTATTATTATTATTATTATTATTATTATTATTATTATTATTATTATTATTATTGAAACGTAGTAATTATTCCCAATATTCTATTGACCACGTTATCTGGATACCGTAGCGGTACACTTCTAAGAATGTGGAAACTCTCCCTGATACTAATGACCTGAGTCTTATGACCTGATACTCCCTGGTCAATATATGTTATACGTATTAATTAAATAAAATATTAATGATTTTATGATCAGGATTATTTCAACAAATTGATCTTTATTACTGTATTGTGAATAATAATAATAATAATAATAATAATAATAATAATAATAATAATAATAATAATAATAATATATTCAAAGGATTGGAATAATTACTATATTCCATGATAAGCGAAGCTATTTGAGAACGTTTGAAGATGACTACAATTGAAACAAGTGGGACAACTTGGAGCAAAACGTGTGGTAGTCACCCCGCAGCGCAGTGCCGTGTCGCGCCGTGTCGCACCGTGTCGCACCGTGTCGCGCCGTGTCGTGCCGTGTCGTGCCGTGTCGTGTCGTACCGTGTCGTGCCGTGTCGTGCCGTGCTGTGTCGTGCCATCTCGTGTCGTGCCGTGTCGTGCCGTGTCGTGTCGTGTCGTGCCGTGCTGTGTCGTGCCATCTCGTGTCGTGCCGTGCCGTGCCGTGCTGCGGCCGCTGCGCTCCTTTTTGCGTAGGAGCGGCGCGCGGCGGGGCGGGGCGGGGCGGGGCGGGGCGGGGCGGGGCGGGGCGGGGCGGGGCGGTGTGCGTAACTGCCGCCCCTCCCCCCTCAGACTCTGCCCTTCACGCAGGCCGCGCCGCGCTGCGCCGCGCCGGCGAAAAATGACAGAGCCCCAGCCTGAAATTTCCTCATTAAGCCTCGCCGCGGCGCCGCCACAGTGCGCGGGATCCTCAGTCCCCCGTAGGCACTTTCAGCAAATGCGTCTTTCACTGCATTTGGTTACTCCAGTGGTGCCAACTCGCCTAGGTACCTCAGAGCATCAGTTATCATGACATCAGTTATTGTTCGTATCTCTTAGCACTCTTGCGGCCAGAAGAGGAGACGTTTGTAAGTTCAGACGCTGTCTGGAGGAGAATCCTAGCGACCGACTTCTCCGGTCTGCAGTTTCCCGTGGTTTCTCCGATAAAGATTAGGCCAAAGCCGGAGCAGTATCGTAATAAACGGGCCATGGACCGGGCGCAATATTTCCTCCCTCTTCTTTATTCTATTCTCACCCCTTACACCCACTTACACCATCATGCACTACACTACTACTCTTGCCGGAAGAGCGGTCGGGAGCTTAGAGCTTGTCTGGGCTGAAACGGTATTCCGCTGGTGGGAGCTACCTGATTAGGGAAAACCCCAAGCCGTATAGTAGGCCGGATAGGCCGATTCTCGCCATCCAGAGGGAGAACACTGCCATCCGTGATAAAAGCATGCAGTACGCTTACGGTACTAACGCTTACGGTACTAACGCTTACGGTACTAACGCTTACGGTACTAACGCTTACGGTACTAACGCTTACGGTACTAACGCTTATGGTACTAACGCTTACGGTACTAACGCTTACGGTACTAACGCTTACGGTACTAACGCTTACGGTACTAACGCTTACGGTACTAACGCTTACGGTACTAACGCTTACGGTACTAACGCTTACGGTACTAACGCTTACGGTACTAACGCTTACGGTACTAACGCTTACGGTACTAACGCTTACGGTACTAACGCTTACGGTACTAACGCTTACGGTACTAACGCTTACGGTACTAACGCTTACGGTACTAACGCTTACGGTACTAACGCTTACGGTACTAACGCTTACGGTACTAACGCTTACGGTACTAACGCTTACGGTACTAACGCTTACGGTACTAACGCTTACGGTACTAACGCTTACGGTACTAACGCTTACGGTACTAACGCTTACGGTACTAACGCTTACGGTACTAACGCTTACGGTACTAACGCTTACGGTACTAACGCTTACGGTACTAACGCTTACGGTACTAACGCTTACGGTACTAACGCTTACGGTACTAACGCTTACGGTACTAACGCTTACGGTACTAACGCTTACGGTACTAACGCTTACTGTCCTTAGCAGATGACGCACCCGAAATCATTAATCAACTAATGATGCCCAGACGATGAGATGCGTGCACTAAGACAATATACATGGTTCGTAAGTAGTACTGTCAGAAAATTGTTGTTATAAAATCTAGTATTGTTAAAGTGAGTTTTGTTTGGCCGTGTCGAAATACCCAATGCCATTTTTGGACGAATAAATTCACAGTATTTTTTTTTCTTCAAAAGAGAAACGTCTTATCTTTTTTCGAAGTGAACCCAGCAGCAGGTAACCCTAAGCAAGTTCATTGATCCATGGTCACCACGCTATGAATTTTGGACGTGCTACTTCCTTGCCTCTTTTTCAACTGTTTCGGTGCAGATGAGCGTCGCTGTGCGCAGGCGACGGACATTGAGCTCAGATTTTTGCTCAGATAACAATGTCTGGCATTGTAATTCTGGAGTATCCTACAGTCTTCTTCAGAATCTGATTGTAGACTTGCTATTTTCTATTTATTTTTATCTTTGGAGAGGCAAGTTCCAATGTATTTCTTCTGATGAGGTGTAATTTGTCTGTGTCAGTTTTTAATTTTTAGTCGTACAGATTTCCCAACCATTTCTATTTCTCTTGGCAAGTGGCAATGATCCTCACCCACTGGATGGTAAGTTTCGGCGCCGACCGTCACGACATCGTACCACGGCCCTCCAGTTGCCCTCCAGTTATGAACCTCCCGAGGGGCACCGTTGTTAGCTACCAATTGGTCTCCCGACATGTATGGTAACGTAGTAGATGTATGTGTAGGGGAGAGGTTATCCGGAAGGAAAGACTGCCCGCGGCCGTGGTGTGTTTGTTAGGACACTGCTCCGACATTCGCCTGGTGTCGACCGGAGAAACCACGCAAAATTACGGATCAGTGCAACCATCCACCAGAATTCTCTGCACAGCGACTGAATTCGACCTATCTATTTAGCTAGTGTTGAAAATACGGCCCCATCGAGACTCGAACACTAGATTCCCTCTGTCAGAGTCGCTACTTGTGTTTCAAGTGAACCACGATCTCAGTATGTGGGTGTCTCTCTTTTTCAGTATGTGGGAGAATAATTGCTGTTATAGCGTCTTTTAAAAATGGGCAGGAGGGGATCCAATCAATTACAATGTGCAATGCCATCGTTACTTTGTACCCGGCTCTAATTCACGAAGCACAGCGTCGATCCAGTCTACAATTAGATACAATACTGAGATACTATTTACAAGTTTTAGTTATTTAATGACCCTAAAGGTTTGGTTTGTCGTGTCACGTCAGAACTTGCTCTAAGTCAAGTTTACATGTGGTTCATTAGCAAAATGTTCGTTGATGAAACAAACCTGACGCGATCTTAGAAACATTACTAACATCGGAATTATTTTGAGAGGCGCGCCAAATAAAAAAATTGACAGCCCTGCACCTGTTGATATTCCAACGTGCCCGCTGACTTGTGCGATCGCCCTATGTTACCTTATCCGTCCACGGAGCAGGGATGTACAAACGGAATTCTGAAGCGAAAACCCTACTTATAGACGAAGCCAGCAAGAATATCTACGTATGATAACCTCACAGCTAAACATTTGTGAGAGGTTAGCCTGTGTTATAAGGAACAGGAAAACGCACGTATGGCGGCCTGTAAGTGTCGGCGTTGCTCTGTTCAATTTGAATGTGCCATTGAATGTAAAAGAAATACTGGGTCATTGGGGAATGACTACACAGCTAATTATTGTTGTATATTGTTCGTTATAGTTATGTGTAAGCGATTTGTTTGCCAGAACCGATGTGGCGTCTCAAACGGAACGCCATATGGAATTCAAAGTGTCAATTTTTTAATGTCCTCTTGTATTACGAGCTCAAAGTATTTTTTTGTCTAATGGTCGAAAATTCTTTTTCATTTCTGATTATATCCACGCCAAACCTTTTCAGCGTCGTTGTTTATTGCGTCTTCACTCGTGACAGATATACAATGATTTTGGAAGCGACAATTCAGTCCGGAGTGTGAAAGCAATGATCACTGGAATCTCACGTCAGCGTATCTGTTAATTTAGGCTTGCTATAAAAACACACAGCGAATCTCTTCGAAAAATATAGGTCACCCGAGATATTTATTCATAATTGTTCAAGAAATCTAAATAGCGTATTTCTCGTATCCGGTGTGCTACATTTCGTGAGCAATATGTTACGAGAAAAAAAAGGATAAAGGTGAGGAAGCTGCAACATGAAATGAAGCAAAATAACTAGAGGGAAAAGAAGAAGAAAGCAAAATAACAGAGAGGAACTACAAACCGTTGAATTATAAATAGGTAAGGACAGGAAAAGGAAAAAGAATGATTAGGATACGTAAGATGAAATGGCAAGGTAGGTAGGTTGAAAAATAGAAAAAAGGAGGTTAAGGTAAGGAAAGTTGATAAGGAGGAAGAGGAAGGAGGATAAGATGAAGAAGTCGAAGGAGACGATAAATAAAGAGATGAATACGATGAAGCCGAAGCAGGATAAGAACAAGACCCAGTAGAGAAGGAATTGTGCTCGCCGAGCGTCCGCCTTGGGCCCAGTGCGTGTGGGGGGCGGCGCGGCGGCTGTTTGCGCGAGGGGTAATGACGGGCACTTAGCTGGAATTACCGCGGGCAGCGCCGCCCCCGGCGCCTCGATCGCCGCCCACCTCGCCCCTCCCCCCCCTCCTCGCCTCGCGGCGCTGCCCTCAGCCTCCGCGGAATTCTTACGCTCCGCCGCCGGCCAGACCCCGCCCCCCTCCACATCACCCTCACCGCCCCGCCCCGCCCCGCCCCGCCATGCTCCGCCCCCCTGGCCTTCCGACCTTCAAGCCCTCCGCGGTGACCTTGCCCCGCCGCAGCCCCACCCCCCACGCTTTCCCACCTTCCCTCCCTTCCTCACCATTCCATTCTGCTACCTTCCCACATCGCCACCTAGCCCACTCCCGCCACCCTTCCACACCTCCCTCCTCCCTGCTCCGCCTGCCCTCTCAGCCACCTTCCCAGCCTGTCCTTCCCCTACTGCCGTGCCCTCCTCGTCCACCTCGTCCCACTCCAGCGCGCCTCTCCCACCTTCCACGCGGCGTCTCGCTCCAGCTGCTCCTCGTGCAGCCACGGGGCGAGGGCTCCGCCGCGCCGCTTAGACGCTGCAGCGCCACGCGGGATATTCTGTGGCTCTCGGGAGCTTATTCTCATGTGGACGCAGAGGGGACGCAAATTAACTCAAACAAGAGTATCGTTCAGCTGAGGAACAGGTGAGACATTTCAAAAATTCGCTTTTTGTAAGATAACGATTTTAATGGAAATGGAAGCTTTTTTTTTTTTCGCGTCCAATACCAAATGTTTTACGTTACTTACCCAGTATGAGTACTACAACCTGTCTTTGAGAATTAACTAGTAAAAATAATACATTTTCTTCGCTTAAGTCGAAATGAGTTTTCACTTTGTTGTGCACCGTCGATATGATTGTTTTATGACGAATCGATAAAATAGTTCCGCAGCTGAAAGTGGTCCGCCGTACAGAGACTACAGTAGAAGGAGAATCCAGGCGATACCGATTTGGGCGAACATGTGCATCTGCATCCTGAGGAAGCGCATGCGCTCCGTGCAGAATCGCGAAGGAAGTGGCGCATTAGCACGGCCGGGGCCGGGGCCATGGCTAGTGACGAAGGGCGCCGGGGCGCGTGGGCGCCGATTGGGCGTGGGCGGTGCAAGGTGCAGCGCTGTCTGGCGCTCGGGCGGCGCGCGTGGGCGGCCGGACCAGCGGAGCGGCTGCGCGGTGAACTCACAAAGAGATGACGCACATGTGGGGGTGAGGTAGTCCTCTGACTCCCCTGCCGTTTTTTCACTTCGTCGTTTTCATCCTCTTCGTCTTTTTTCCCCTCTTTTCTGTCCTCGTAGCTTCTTCTTCTTTCTATTCTTCTTTCTCCTTGTCCTCTATCAGCGTTTTTCTTACATCTTTACTTTCTTTTCTGCCCTCGTATTTTTGTTCTTCTTCTTCGTCTTCTTTGCAATCTTTTTTCTCCTTGTTCTCTATCAGCGTTCTTCTTACATCTTTACTTTCTTTTCTGCCCTCGTATTTTTCTTCTTCTTCGTAATCTTCTTTCTCTTTATCGTCGTCTTCTTTCTCTTCGCGTTCTTTTATCGATGTTCTTCTTGCATCGTCGTTATTTTCTTTATCTTCGTCATCGTCCTCTTGTTCGTCGTTTCTTTCTTGTTCTTCGTCATCTTTTCCTCTTCTTCCTCTAAAATGTCAACTCTGGTTCGCAGACGCGGGCAGATAAAACTACCGGAGGTATTTCTAAATCTCGCGTTATGCCATGTGGGGTTGGGGTCTTTCGGTTTTCGAATATTTTTGTCTCCCGGCTAAAGAAAATAGGTTAGTGAAACACGTGTGAAATGCATAGTATAGTGGGTGTTTATGCAAAACGTTGTCTCTGCTAAAGTAGTAATTTCGCGAAAGGTGTAAAATTCCAGTTTAAATCGTCCAGTTTGATTCGCTTTGCCCTTGCATTTCAAAGTCTACGACGCGAAATCACTCCAGCCAACGCAAAATGTCTGAACTCATTTTACAATAAAATACAGATCATGCTACGAACAAATATGAATGACCGTTTCCCTCACGTAATGACTACAGAAGTACCCCCACTTAATTCAAAAACCACATTCCACAAAACAAAGCAGTGGCTGTTCGTAAAAAAAACAACTGTGCGCCAACCCCTAAATAAGGGAGAGGGATGGGTTAGAGAAAATATGATTAAATGCGGCTTGTGGCCAGTTGCCTTATGTACTACCCAGGGGTCAATCTCGAATTTATTTGAGAGCACAAGAAACGACCGATTTCAGCAGCCAACCAATTCTCCTCTCACATCCGGGCGGTGGCAAACGTAGATACAATTCCTTATCTGGCATTGAAAACCCGCCAGTGACAATGTCGAGATTCGAACCTATGTCCTCTCTCTTCCGTTTTTCTCAACTGCACATAATCGGTGCACAAGTAAAGTGATAGATCTGAAAAACTGTGATATTTAATTTTACAATCAATGATATTCAATAGTAAAATTCCCTACTGTTCACAACACAGCTTAGTAAAACAGTTTCTCTGTGAGCTGGAGAAAAAAATGATCCGCCCAGAATAAAACTAAAATGCACTGCAACATTGGTAATTTTGAGATACGTTATATCTCTTGTTATACGACAATTTACCATAACATCTGGGCCTGAACGTGACAACTTGTTTCTCTACCTGTAAAATACGAGTAATCGCCGATGGTTCTCGGTAAATCAGAGTGGGCATCCAGCAAGCACATCTCTGTGACTTAAAATAGTTCACAGCGGATTCTTAAAACATAACCTGTGAATAAACGGGATGGCTCGCCATGTTTTGCTTGCCTTTCGTATCACGGTTCAGTTGCATTCACGTCTAAAACGAAACTGCTTAGACGTGCAGGTGAACTTGCGAAATTTTCCGCGTCCATTCTCAAAACTTCCACTGAGAGACGTATTTTCTACCTGGTGGACGCGCTATTCCGTCAGCTGCGTTGTTTGTTGCTCCCTTGCTCGTTTTGCCTCAGCAAAAGCACTGAAAAAGGCGTGCGCTGCTGGCTAGTGGAACGTTTTTATCCGCGTCCGTATTTGTCACTGTCCACAAGATGTTCGCTTGGGGGAGTTCTGTGGACGCTCAAATGAGTCGGTGCTCGTTCGGTTGGCGGTGCCTTCCCCTTCTCCGTTTCCTCTCTTCGCAAGACCCTTCTTCACTTCTTTTTTTCTCCTTTTGTGATCATTCGGCGCTAACTCTCATGCGCCTCCGCACTTTTCTCGTTTTTTGCCCTCAACTGATAGGAAAACTCTGGATCTGAATTTTGAATACTTGGGCTTAACAACTTTCTATGTATTCTCTTACTGTAATAACCGGTTGAGGTAACTCAGGGGGTTCAATTGATGTCACTGCGGTACCTCTGACCTGAATTTCTACGGTTCTAGTCCTGGCGATGGCAGGATTTTCGACACTAGCTACGGAGCTAGACCGAGTTCAGGCGCTGTTTGGAGGAGAATTCTAGCGACCGGCTGCTCTGGTCGGCAACTTTCCGAGTTATCTTAGATCAATACGAGGCGAATGCCGGAGCAGAACCCCAACAAACGGGCCAAGGACTACGCGCGATCTTTCCTTCCTCTTCCTTGTCCTATTCTCGCTCCTTCCTTACGCACACCTATGGTGTCATGCACTTCAACTCCACACATGTTGGGAGACCAGTCGGGCTTAGAGCTTGTTCGGGCTGGGAGGGGCACCCCAGTGGGAGAGATATCTGGCTTGGAAAAAACCTGCTGGCCGAGGTGTAGGTCGACGCCGGTTCTCACTATCCAACCGACGAAGATCACCACACCTCCCGAGGAACATCATGTTGGATGATGGAACATGGTCTACACTTACGGGACTAATGACCATAGCATTTGACGGGCCCAAACACACGAAATAATCAAACTAATTACAGTATAAAAATGGTAATCAATTTCCGTAAACTGACTTACAAAAATAACTTAATTTTAATATAGTTATATTTGATAAACATTAATGATAGAATTATGAATATTAGGTCAACACCCAATTATATGCACCTCCCAATTATACAATGATGAATGAGGTATCACACGACACAGTTCTTGGACAGACTTCCGATACAATTTCCTATAACTCATTATTTTATGAAAAATCACACATGTGTGATTCTACAGGTCTCACGCTTGTGTGATTGTGTTTCTTGAAATCGGTAATGGACTCTTAAAGTCAGTTTTTTTCAGATCCGTCGGAAGGTTCAAGTCATATAAACGATCAGCAATAGTAACATGTTTACTCACGTACTACAGCTGGAAAGCGTGGAATTTGCCTGGTCGAAGTTTTGCTCAAATACGAAGCAATTTGAATACAAATAATGATTATGAGGATTACTAAGATTGCAATGATGTATAAATAAGGATTGTTAGCAACGTTTTAATCAAACACAGATCATTAATTTAAAAAAAAAAATTTAGTGGGACATGGGCAATTAATAATTCTGAAGGAATTATCGAATATTTCCGAAGTTCGGGAGTAATTTACATCTGAATGGAAATGTTGATATAGGTAAGGTGAAGATTAGTTCGTCTTTTTAAGCATAAGTAAAAGAAGAGTCTTCAGGGAATAATAAATTTTAGTTATCAAAGTTAGTGATAGGAAGAAATAATTTTCTTTATTTATTTACAGATTCTGATTATACAAAATAAAATGAGAGGGCATACGACTCAGTGGAGACATATTCCTCTTCCCAAATTATTTCTCAAAGGCATAGCCTGTGTGTGAATCTGTACAAAAGAAGTAGAGTTTATAAAGCTTCTTATTTTTCTCATGAACATGTTCCAAGCTCCCCGCTTATCCTCATTTTAAATGCATGCACTCGTTTGTGATATGTTTTCAAATTAATCATATTTTCTTATCCATGTGGAAGATACTCCAAACACGTTTAGTTTAAATGGAGAGTATTTATAGTGTCAAAACGCCCGTCTGCCCGCTGCAAAGCGCTCCTCGGGTGTTGTGGCGAAATCCCTGATGTAGAGGCTCCGGCTACTCCTCGGAGCAGACCGACGGCGACGCACTCGGAGTGGAAGGGGTGGGGGAGGAAGAGCTCCGAAGGCGCCGCTTGGGAATTAAGGTCAGGCTGGCGTCGCGGCGCCGGGCGTCGCACCCATTCGGGCCACCCCTCCACCTCCACCCCCCACCTCCACCTCGCCCCTGCCCCGCCACGCAGCTACACTCCGCCCCTTCTCACCATGCTCTCACCACGCCCTCCCCCTCCCCTCACCCCTCCACCCTCGCGCTTCGCTTCATTCCCCGCCCCTGGCACTACACCCCCCGCCCCTGGCACTACACCCTATCGCCTCTGCCCCGCCATCCCCGCCATTACTTTTTAGTAATTTTACTATTTAATACATTACTCTGTATACTTGTGACATGTGGTCAGGCGGAAGAGCGGGCCTGATGGCCCGAGCCTCGCCATATTAATAAAGGCATATTATTATTATTATTATTATTATTATTATTATTATTATTATTATTATTATTATTATTATTATTATTATTATTATTATTATTATTATTATCCCCCGCGCCCCGCCCCCCTCTCCCCGAACGCATCCTCAGGAACCTCCAGCCACGCGCTCGTCTTCTACCCACGCCCCTCACCCCCACCCACGCTCCCTCCCTCGACTCCCTTCCCCCCCTCCCCCAACCCCTCGACTCTCGCCCTCCGCATCTCGCCCCGCCCATGGCCCTACCCCACCTCGCAGCTCCACTCTTCCCCTCCCTCACTCCCCGCCTCCTCTTCACTCCAAACCATCGTCTCCTCCCTCCCATCCTCCAACCACTGTAGCTACTCCCCGCCCCACCACACCCCTTCCTCCGGAACCACTCCCCTCTCGCGCTCGGCTTCCCGCCCCGCCACTGCCTCTGCACCTTCCCTTCGCCCCTGATACTTCACCGCCACGCAGCTCCACCTCACTCCGCCCACGCGCTCCGTCTCCCCACCCGCTCGCCCGTCTCTGTACCGCTCCCTCCCTCTCCATCGAGCCCATCCCTCTCTCCTCCACCATCGCACTTCATCCCCCGCCCCTCGCTCTGCATCTTTTCTCCGCCCATGCCCCTTCCTCGCCTCGCAACTCCTCCCCGCCCCACCCCTCTTCTCCCCTCCCCACCACACCTCTTCCTCCGGAAACAATTCCTTAACCACTCCCCTCTCCCCCTCGGCTTCTGGTCCCCCCCTTCTTTCCCCCCGCCTCTGCACCTTCCCCTCGCCCATGACCCTACACCGCCTCGCAGTTCTAACCCGCTCCACGACCTCCTCCGTCTCCTTCCCGATTACATCGCCGCCCCTCTGCCCGATCACTCCACTTAATCTCTGCCCCCGCGCCTTGACTCGCACCTCGCCTCAGCTCCCCGACCCCTCCACCGCCCCACGTTCCCACTTTATCTCTGCTCACAGCCCCATCGTCCTCCCACCCAAACCCCCGCATCATCCCCTCAAACCCTACACTCCCTCCTCTCCGTTCCGCTCCGATACTCAGTCCGTCGCCCCCTTACGCGCCCACCCAGTTCCCTCCACCGTCACCGCCCTCCTACCACCCTGCCCCGCCCCCACTTCCTGTCCCGCGCCCCGCCCTCTTCCCCCGCGCGGTCGCCGCCCCTGGCTTCTGCAACCCAAGGAGCGCGGCGCGCGTCCGCCGATGAAGGGTTTCTGGATTACGGCCCGCGGGCGAACTCGGAATATTTCCCCCGGCGCATAAGAAGCGCACTGCGTGACACGCGCGGCCGACGCCCTTCTATGGGCTCCTTGTCTGTTGCGACTCGCGACGCATAAGCGCGATAGACAACAGGGTGTGCATTTACTCAGGGATTTTGTTGCCACAGGGGTTTTACTTAGTCGCTTTCCATTCGGCATTACGTTAAGCGAATGAAAGTTCGAGAAGGGAAGCGTATGTACAGATATCGTTCTGAAGAAAATGATGTTCACATTTCTGTATAAATGTTAACAGTGTAATACATTCCTTGGGAGACCGGTTGCGTGGAGGCTAGACTGTCCATCGCCCTCTGCATAGCGAGGTTCACATCCCGGTGTGGCTATATGGAATTTGTGGTGGAGAAAGCGGATTCGCAGCCACGTTTCCTTGTGGTTCTTTTTCCTGCACCCTCATACCACCATTGCTGCATCATCATCATCCAAATCATAATTATGTACATCACACATTCATTAATAACATTCATCTTATGTGTGGCCTAATAGGTTCGATGTTCTTCACCTTAAAGTGAAACTTGTATATTAGATGTATTTGTTTCGAACAATGACCAAATCGAGCTAATTCATAAATCAGCCGTTTACTAATTCACATTATCCAAAATGGGTGGTTAAAATCCTAAGTAGAAGCAGCTGCGAAGCATACTTGCATTTGACCAGATGAGGTGAACATTATTCATTACGAGGTGGGTAAGGTAGTTATAGTCCGGTAACGAGGAATAGCAAATACGAAATGATAAACGGGGAGCAGAGTGGTAGTAAGAAATTTCTAAGACCAGCGAGAGATAAAGTGTTTAGTTTCTGTTTCCACAGAGTTGTAAATGTCTGTTAGATGGCATCACCTAACCAGCCCTATCCTCAGTGTACACCAAGATGACACTTCACTTCGCATTTCCGAGATGGCAAACACAAGATTCCCAGACACCACCGACTCTCGCGATTTACAAAAAATAACCTTCATTTCGAACTGATTGCACAATTTTTGACTCATTTTTGTACCAAAATACATCTCGCAAACTTCGCAGACGTCACACACTCGAGTTATGTAGCAATCCCAATAGTTATATTATTGATCCATTTACCATGTTCCCGAAAACAGTTATTGACCATGACCGTGGGAAATTATGTCAACTGAATATTTGATTTCGGTGTCATTGTAAGGTCAACAAAATATTTGATTCTAATGACATTGTGAGTTTTAGATAGACATCTTGTGTCCATGGAAAATGCCACGCCCAACAGAAAGTTTGGTTCCAACGACATTGCACATTTCAAAGTGCAATGTTTTCTTTCCAGTCATTATTGACTTCAGAAATGTAATAATCAAGTAGGATATAAAAGTGCGGCATCTCCTACCAAAAGGAGCATTTAGCCAATAGATGTTAGTAACTGTCGTTATCATAATTAATTTGTCCATTTGGACCATATCAATTGGAGTCTTTGTAAACTTGTATCTCTGTATATAAAACAAAATCGGGTTAGTTTCAGTATTTATAACACAAGAAAAGCTCGGCCAATTTTAATTATCTTTGATTTGTTGGATTCACCTCCACCCCGAATGGGAGAATTCATATTAAAATATCGCAAAAATTCTCTAGTTGGTGCTGTAGAACAAAACTAAATAAACATGTCAAATGCAACCCGTAAGACACTCAACTTTTTTTTTTAAATCTATGTCGTTAAATACCTCCTAAATAAAGCGTTATAGGGCACTGAAACCTCAAAGTCAAAGCCAAAGTCCTCAAAGAAACGTTTCTCACGTCGTAATATACAGGACTTTTTGAACATTCTTTTGCATTTTTGCTGGTCCGGCGCTTCTACATATTACCCCCACCTGCTCAGAGACGTGCAGAATCTGCAGCTAAATGTGTACGAGAGGGACAGAGAGAGTCAAATACAGACGGACAGAGGCAGAGACACGCAGAGTTAGACAAACTGAGACGGGCAGAGAGTGACGGAATGAGAGACGGAGCGAGACGAAGAGAGACGAAGAGAGAGAGAGAAGGAGACTGAGAGGGAGAGGCAGAGAGAGAGAGAGAGACGGAGAGAGAAAGGGACAGGGAAGGAGAAAGAGGGAGATGAAGGGCAGACCACCGTCTGCCGGGTTCCACTAGTTATGAATAAATCTGCATGGTGAAATTCAACATCTTCGAAGACTCGATTCCTACGAGCTGCATCCAGCCACTGGTATTGAAACTGTGGCACTTCACATACTCTGCATCTGAGAAGAGTGAAGAACATCACCCTTGGACAGTTACCGTTCTTTAGCCCGCGCCCTGTGTATAATGCTAACATTTAGCGGCTGAAGTCCGAAATCATTCTTCCATCGTCATTTATAGAGATTTATGTAAGCCGTCCAGCTAATGTGCGAATCAACCGGATAATTTGTAAGTAAACCCTATTTCGGGCATACGTATGAAAAACAAATGGAGAAGCGAATAAAAAGTAAGAAAGGCAGATGTGTATTGTTCAGGTCCAGCATGGAAATCCGTTACCTCCATCGCTCGCCCTTGGCCCAATAAACGTCGCCGGGCGTTTTGTCACTAAATCCCCCGAGCGCTCTCCCGGGAGCGCAGCTATTGCCCCAGCGCCGGGCGCCGCGCCGGTGATGGACAGCGCCCACGCGGCGGCACAGGGCACCGGCGACCAGGCACCGCACGAAAAAGCACTCCGCCCGCCTGCCTTCGCCACTCCACCCGCCCCACAGCCGCCCCACCCACCACGACCCGCTGCAGCCACCTTGCCCGTCACAGCTACCGTGCAGCCACTCCTGCCGCTATGACACCCCGCCCACCACAGCCACCCCTTCCACCATTGCGACCCCGCGCGCTACAGCCTCACACAGCGAAGCCGCCTGCCACACCCCGACACACCCCGCCACAGCCCGACACAGCCGGACACATCCCGACAGCCGGACACAGCCCGCCACAGCCGGACACAGCCCGCCACAGCCGGACACAGCCCGCCACAGCCGGACACAGCCCGCCACAGCCGGACACAGCCCGCCACAGCCGGACACAGCCCGCCACAGCCGGACACAGCCCGCCACAGCCGGACACAGCCCGCCACAGCCGGACACAGCCCGCCACAGCCGGACACAGCCCGCCACAGCCGGACACAGCCAGCCACAGCCGGACACAGCCCGCCACAGCCCCTCCACAGCCCGCCACAGCCCGCAACAGCCCGTCACAGCTAACCCGCCCGCTATAGCCCGCCACATTTGGCCATAGTCTACTCCATAGTCCGCCATGCTACCTCCCTTCCTCACCCCCTTAACGATCACCCGCCCTCCCCTACGCCATCCTGCTGCCCGCCGCCATCCGCCCCTCGCTCCTGCTCCTCGCCGTCCGATTCTCTTCTCCCCGCCACGCACCTCTCCCCCTTTTCCCAACCGAAGCACCCGCCCGCGACGGCCGCTGTCAGCCGTCACCTCTGGCTTTACCCACCCGCCCTTTGCTTCTTTCTGGGTTATCCTTTGGCGATCCTCGCTCCTGCTCCTCGCCGTCCGCTTCTCGTCACTCGCTGTCTGCCTCCCTCCGCCCACCACCTTCTCTTCTCCCCGCCACGCACCTCTCCCCCTTTTGTCAGCCGTCACCTCTGGCTTTACCCACCCGCCCTTTGCTTCTTTCTGGGTTATCCTTTGGCGATCCCCGCAGCCGGCCGTCGCCCTCGGGGCGGGGCGTGCGTCTCGGGCGATCTCTGCCGGCCGCCGCCACATCGATCGCCCACGCGTCGCGTCGCCCGCGGGGAGCGAAAGAGGGCGGGCGTGACGTCGCACATGTCAAGGAGTGGCGTGAGGGTTAGAGCAGAACAGAAAGGAACGCGATATGGTGGAACTGGGGGCTTGACGGACGAGAAGGAATGGACCAACGTAAGACCGACCAGGACCGTTGAGATCGACATAAGGACAAATGTGCGAGGAAGTGAGCAGCGAGAATGGAGACGGGCTTGGTCGGAAGAAAATGACGTGAAAACGAGCGTACAACGAAAGAGAGAGAGAGAGAGAGAGAGAGAGAGAGAGAGAGAGAGAGAGAGAGAGGAGTGAATAACAGAAGGGTCTTTGGAGCAGGTTGATTTAAGTGAGAGGTGAGAAAAGTTGGGTGGAGTGAAACGAAAAGCGGTAGGAAAATGTGAAATTGAACGGAGAAATATGGAAAGAGAAGCAGAATAAAATGGGGCGAAAACGAGCGGACGACGAGAGAGAAACAAAGAGAGTGAAGAGAAAAGGGGAGGGAAGGTCTGTTGTGAGCTAATCTCAGTGGAGAGGGGTTGAAGAAGGCTGGATTAAATTCGTTTAAGTGATGGTGTGTTCAACGCAAGGAAAAAGTGGGTCTGAGAGAAAACCGGAGGTGACATGACGTACCGATTGGATTAAAATGATTGGGTAGAGCGAAACACTCGATAGATCGGAAAGGTTACAGGTATGCCGGCGTGGGGTTGGGTCAAGGCAACTTGGAGCGGTGGGGAAGGGACATACGGTTGTTTTCAAAACATCGATATCTTAATAAAATCATGAATGGATCGATATTTCGAAACTGATGGGTTTTTTTAAATCGATGTTTTGTGTTCAATCATTTTTAGTAAATATTTTATTTTGTAATGCAAAAAGTACAAAAAAATTACACAATTCCGTAATACTTGAAAGTTGTTGATATTTTTGAATAATCTTCCGACCGAAGTGACAAAAAAGAAATAAATCGCGATTTCGTCCATAAAGAAACCTATATTTTTTTATTATCGGATCAGATAATCAAAGTTTAGCTAACGGCGATTGTTCTGTCACATAGACTTTGTTTTGTCACATAGACCTTCATTAAAAATAAATTACCGTGATCTCTTGTAAATTGATTCCCCCAGCATGAACTTCAATAGTTATTTATCCAGCATTAATAACGATGGTTTCGGGTTTATGTTTCGCTAACATCGATGTTTAAAAACATGGGTGTTCCGATGGCGACGTCGCGTCCATAGAGGCGAGGAGCAGACGTCCGCTCACGCCGCGCCGGTCGCAGCCTGCGGTCGCGCGTGGAGGAAGGGGCGGCGACAGGCGGGGGTGGGGGTGGGGTGGGGGTGGAGGGGCGGGGCTCGAGCTGACTGCGTCGCAGCCATCGAGCAGAAGGACGCGAAACATCGTGCTGCTCTCCTGGGGAAAGAGGGAATTGCTTTTCCAGAAGGCGCCAGAGTTACGCATCTATCTCAGATTTACTGAATATAACAAGCCCTTGACTCCTTATCAGTCCGGTAAGGTTATGTTTTTCATTTGAATACTTGTATCGGCCTTCCGGGGAGGATTTTGATTGCAGGTCGTCAATGTTGGCAACTTATTTTTTCCTAACGGACTAAAAAAATAAAACATTTCGACAACGAAGCAACGGATGATTGTAGAATCAAGACTAATCAGGAACTAACATTTGTATCAACTTTCTAATCATATTACTTTGTGATACATACACAAACAAAAAAGTAATTATTTTTTACAGTCATTGGATATATGGACGGATCTTTGAATATATTGTAACATAGGTTAGTTCTTTTTGCGGGGTTAAGCTGAGAAAGCAAGCTATCAGAATAGTGACGAATCTCGGAGGCGAAATATGCATCCACGTAAATGACATCGAGGGCTCTGCAGACATTTCCAGCTCCTTGTGTAGCCTTCATCCTGACCTGTGAAAGGCAATATGAGATTTTCTTGAAGGGAAAAAGGCATCTTCACGAAAGATAGAGTTCGATTTTCCAAGAAATCTCTATCAGTATACAGCGTATTTGATTCCATTGAAAAGTTTCGCCCAGATTTTTCCGAGCGCTACATTTCAGTGAAGGAACGAAAATAAAGATGTGTTAGATATTTAACAAGTTACAAAATCTGATAAACCAAATTTCTTAGTTGAGGTATTATGTTACAAATTTTGAAAGGAACAGCCTAGATTAAATGATAACTTTGTTATATTCTTAAAACACAATTCAGTTCTACGCTCTATGAATGAATATCCCTCAGTAACCACATTTGACACATGATGTGCATCAAGAATACGTGCATTTCACCTTGGAGTAGTTTGTGATCGTCTCCAACTACAGAATCCTTCAGTGCGGTGGGGGAGGTAGACACAACGTGTTGGTCTCGTGCGAAGATTCCGTATTACATCTTACGAAACAACAGCCTTTATTACATTGTATTATCCCATAAATTCACGACTAAAAATCTTTTGTGTAGGTTAAATATAAAATCTGCTCCAGGTTGCAACCAGATTCCTAAGGAGCAGATCTAATGACTATAGGTGCGTCTACAGTATTTCTTTGCGCAAAATATGGGCTGTTCCCAATAACGTGACGTCTTGCGTTTCCTAGAATTTTGGTTGACCTGGGGTTTCGAACGAGTCCTTAAAATTACATTTTCAAATCCCAGAGCTCCGATAACTGTCGGAACGACCTGGAATTTTATTCCTTGCAACCGACTGATCTCGATTTCCAAACTCTTCTATTTAAGACGTTTCTCTGCCTCCTTCATTTTCACGTGCTGATCGCTTGTCACAACATCATCTACAGGTATACACGTTATTCCCTTCAGATACCAGATAACAATATCCGTTTTGTTTGGTGATGTAGTTTGATCAGAGTGTATTTTTTGTTTTTACAATATTGTACACGGTCTAACAGACATCACAGATTTCGGTGGTCACAAACATATACTTGGAACTTTGTGGCCGCCTGTGGAGGTAATTACAGACCTTATTGTTTCTTTACCTTGTACCTTTTTCTTTCGAGGTTTAATACTTTTCTAAAAACACCTACTTCTTCTTCTTCTTCTTCTTCTTCTTCTTCTTCTTCTTTTTATTATTATTATTATTACTACTATTATTATTAATATTACTATTATTATTACTATTATATTATTATTGTTATTATTATTACAACTTATCTCTACCGGTGATAGGTAGTGTCACGGTCGCACTGAAATCCCAGCTGCTCCATCAGACCTCTTGTGTCGCCTTCCCGCTATTCAAGCCATACGGCAAACTCCCTCCTTTGATGCCCAGTGACCTTGCACCCGCGTGCGAGTAAAACGAGCAACCTCTCACACTCGGATCATTTCAGCCGAAGACGCTCCAGCGGAAGGCTATCGCGCCGGTGGCGCTCCTGGCGGCGGTCTCGCGCGTTACTCCTGGCCGGTGGCGCCCTTGGCGGCGCGGCGCCGTTCGCCTGCGCTGAAAAGCGCGCGCCCGTCGCGCCTCGCAGACGCCCTTTCAGCGCGTGAAAGGCTCTGGCGACGCCTCTTCGGAAATTGGGTGGCGGGGGGAGGAGGGGGGAGGTGTCTCAACGCCCGGGTGATGCCAAAGTGCAGAAGCTGCATACGAGGACCTTTTGGGACACTGAAACATTAGGTTAATGAATCACGTATGCAATGCGCAAATTGAATAAGTAGTAATACATTAGTAGTAGTTATGAGAAAGATGTAAACCAAGCTCCATTTGTATTCTGTCGTGATTATGTTTGCATTTCCAAATGGCCTTTCTTCAAATGGTTGATTGATTTGGACGGCTTGGCTGACTCACAGCATCAATTGATGTCAATTCTGTGCCTCTAATTGGAAATCCTAGGATTTGAGTCCTCACTGTGGCAGGAGTTTGGCGCTAGTTAGATTGCTAGGTCGATTCAGCCTCCGTCTGGATAACAATTGTAGAAGCCGGCTTCTGTGATCAATAGTTTTCCGTGATTTCTCCGATCAACATCACGCGAATGCCGAAGTAGAACCCTAACGCGTGCGATCATCCCTTCCTCTTCCTTCTCCTATTCTCACCCCTTACCGAAACACACTTACACTTTAAAGCACTACACTACCACACATGTCGGAAGAGCACCCTGGAACTTAGTTGCTTTTCCGGCTGGGGCGGTGTCCTGCTGGTGGGCGATGAAGGTTAAGAAAACCCCGGACGCAGACTTGTAGGCCGGCACCGGGTTTCGCCACTCAGCGGAGGGAAATCTCATCCACCTCCCGAGGAAAAAGCATGCGCTACACTTACGGGACTAGTGACCTCGGTAGTGAACGTGGTCGGAATCACTAATCAATCATATTAATATAATAATTTATAATATTAATTAATATTATTATATAATAATTAATATAATATAATAATAATATAATTTAATTTAATTAATATTAATAATATAATAATAATATAATATAATTTAATTAATATTAATAATATAATAATTTGGTGTGTAGATGATTGTAAAGAAATGAAATGAAAGAAGATGGAGGAAGAGTGGAATGATAAGCAGAGAAAACTGGAAACCCCAGAGAAATCCTTTTGCGAACTTGCTTTGTGCAACACAAATCCTGCGTAGGTCAATCAAGGCTTGATTGCCAGTATCCAGAGGGTGAAAGTGTTTCATTTATCCATTTCCTGTAACTATTTGTCAAAGAATAATCACAACGTGGACACCTCACAGATATTTCCAGATCACGGAGAATTAGTTGTTCGGAAGTCGGGAATAGAACGGGATAGGGGAGGGAGGAGAATAAACGGAGCGTAGCTAATTTTTCGTGTATTTCTGTCGAATACTTGACAAGCACTGATACGACCGGACATCCTGTAGGTATGTCCAAACATTCTGCCTTGAAAACTGGAGTAGAAAAATCTGAGTGTTGAATCTAGAACTTTTCTGTTACTGAATATTCAGTTGTGAACTTGCAACAACGTTATCGCAAATTATTAGTTGGAATTGCATAACGTGAAGAATGTTTTAAAAGGGATTCATTTTATTTAAATAATGCTTGAAAGTTATTCGTAAACATTTGGATGATTCTTGAGTGGTTTCTAAGTCTTTACGTAGAAGGTTGTTTTTACTAACGACAGTACTGAAATATAGGAATAGGTTTACGTAGATTCTCAAAGAGTTTGAGTCCTTAATGTTGGTATGGAAGAATGGAATAAATCGATATCGAAAATTCAAATCGTTTTGAAGGTAGGATGCTTTATCTATCTTGTAATAATATACTAATTTCAAATTCGTGATATTGACACAAGCTATTGAATATTATTCGAAACAAAAAAAAAACCTGTGAAGCAAGTAAAAACGATTACACACAGCCTAAGGGCAAAACGTACTTATTGGATTCTCTTGGGGCTTAAAGGCTTATCAAAGTCGCATTGTTGCCTTCTCTCATTTGTCTAGTATTTGAACATCGTTTTCAAGTCATTTTCAGACTCCTTCCTACCCTCATCTTTTTTGTCGTGTTTCGGACCCACGACTGCAAATGTTTAATCCCAATTTCCCATTAAATTATAATCACTTTGTTTTCTTAGACGACTACACGGCACCGTAGTTGACCCGAGTTCTTCATTACATTCCTTCCTTTCCTATTCCCCCTCTCTCATTTCCTCATTACGGCGCCCCCGCGAGACAGCTAATTGCATTACCTTCTCCGCCGCTGGGACGTTCCAACGCGTTTTCTTTTTCATCTACCTTTCTCTTATCGCGGCGCAACGCCTCGTATCTCTTCCGGCCTGGACGGACGCAAGCCATACAGCGATCCCCGGCGGCCGCTCGAGGGACTGAGGGCGGGATGGGGGGGGGGGGGCGGTGAGGACGCCGTCCTTTCAAAGAGGACGGCGGACCCCGCAAACGGGCGGGAGGACGGAAGGACGCGGACACTAATTGCAGTGGACGGCGCCCGCCGCCTGTGTCTACGCCACAAGACGTGATGCACAGCCCAGCTATCTAATATTGCCGGAATCTCGTATTGTCGCGCTCCAGCGTTGTCGGCAGCTGGAGATGCATATTCTGCGTACATTTCGCGACGTTTGGTGTGTACAGCCAGGGCAAATTGGACACGCAGACAAGACGTGCTTTGAAAAACGCTGCGTCTCGCACAGATCTTTCATAAAAATAAACCCATGTCTTCCTGCATATGTTCTGCATTGATAGGCCAAGCTGGGCGTACGAGTATTTTGATGTATCTTTCATTTAATTGAAGCCGAATCGAAGTTAATATTATTATATGTTCTAAAAATGTTGAATATGAAATGAGTTATGTTTGTCAACTCCATTTCCAACTCGCCTCTTTCATTTTATTGAGTTTAATAATTACAGAGTATTTAACAAACACAATCAAAAGATACATTTATTTAACTATTACAATATTCACCAATATCTTAAGAATTATATGAAAAATAATATTTAGGGATTTTTTTATTGAAATAGAAATACATCATATTCTCTGGCTCATTAATCACTCGATGATTTTCAACTTCCAATCTGAGTGTCAAACAGTTGAGCGCAGTCCACTGTATTTTCTAAGGTAAAACTATATTGTAGTCATGACCGGAAACGTCCGGCATTACATAATTTCATTATTTTATTATTTGTAAGACATATTGTATGTTTGGTTGTTTTGAATTTTTAATGTTTGGGAATTTTTAATATTTTCTCCCAAGATCCTAGAGGAAAATCATCCTGATTCAATTGCTGGTTGAACTCGGATAATTGACTTGAGTAATTGAGATGCCGGGGTTTGGTTCGCGCAAGAACCCCCTGTACAGCCTCAATACCACGATGGTTTCCCGTGTGAGTTTCAAGTGCATGTCGCGCGTACACCTCAGTCCTGTCGCGATCTCTTAAATCTGTCGTTTCTGGTAGGTTATACTTCCGCTCCTGTCGCCTCCTGTTTCCGTATCCCAGAGCGGTATTAGCTGATATTTATTCAGGACATAAAGCCCCCTATTCCAAAATGTCTCAGAGCCGATGGCACACTGATATTTTTTGAGGAGATGTTTGGTTAAAAATAATGTGAAATTTAGGATATTTGGAGCTTTTTGAAATTCTCTTTGGGTTAAAATAAACAAAAAATATTCCATTTGAATTTCGAGACGTAGGTGTTTAGTTCGCGTACTTAGCAGCCGCCACTACATAGTGGTGCTGTACCTTCTTAAGAACTCTAGAACCGGGCCTGCCACAGAATAATCAATCACAGGAAAAGTTGAGGACAGAATTAAACTTTCAATAAATGGACGCGTTTAAATTGTGTGTACAACCAAAGCACGTTTTGAGAGCAAATTTAATTCCATGTACCCGCTTTTGCGATTGATCAATGTTTTTAGAATGGGCTGCATCGCATACTGTCTCGTCGCCCGGTGCCGGAGCAACCTAAACAATAGACGCATGGGTGGGGATACTGGAAGTTGGGTGGGGGCAACGTGTTGCTATTTGCTCTTCGTTCGGCAGAATCCGCCCCTTTTAACTCAGCTAAGAATATAAACTCATACATATTTTTCATAAATTAATGTTTTCTTTCCTTCATATATTTCAAAAACGTCACTGATTTTCGTGAGCACAATCTTCCTTTAACAAAGTAGAAGGTGTTTTAGACAGGATGAAAATTCAAGTGTTTGGAAATCACCCGTGCGCTAAATACTATACCTTGGCATCGTTGAAAAAATATTCTGGAGAAACACAAATGTATGTGATTGTTTGGACACACGCCATCTTTCCCCACTCGCAATCCATCGTCCGCCACTGGTTCTGTGCAGATGTCTGACGAGTAAACTACGAAACTCGCAAATAAGCTCTCAAGACAATTTTAAGCGTATTTTATCTAATAAATTACTGTGATATTCCGAATGGTTAAGCCGCAAGTACGCTAAAGTTGGTTTCAAAAAATTCTTTGTAGGCAAAAATTTGCATTGTAGAACCATAGGAACACTCCAAATGCTTATTATTTACAAAAGAAATTAATATATTTGTTCGCAAAGAAAAATTAACAAGGAAATAAAAAAGCACCCAAATTTCTCAATTTCACTGCTTTTTTTATTTCTGGATTATTTTTTACTTTCTGAACAAATATATTCATTTATATTTGGTAAATAATAAACAATGTACGTGTTTTTGGAGTGTTTCTATGGTTTTGCAATGCAAATATTTGCCTAGAATACATATTTCACAATCCAATTTTTGAGTGCTTATAGCGGTTTAGTCATTGGGAATATTCAAGTAGTTTATTAGATAAAATACACTTAAAATTGTCTTCAGAGCTTATTTGCGAAGTTTAGTAGATTCCTCCACGGACACCTGTACAGAGCCAGTGGCGGACCGTGGATTGCGAGTTGGGTGAGATGATGTGTGTCCAAACAATCGCATACAATTGTGTTTCTTCAGAATATTTTTTCAAGGATGACTCGGTAAATGTATTAGCGCTTGGGTGATTTGCAAAGTTTGTTTTAGGAGTTTATTATCGAAGTTTCGACGTTTCCTCCCGGGACAGCCTGTACATCTCGTGTGAGCCGCGTGTGCTGGAGTGGGGGCCGCCGCTGAGGCTGTCGGGGCTGATCCGTTCCACGCGCGGCGTGGTGTGGGCTGTTCCCATTCATCTCCATTCGTCGACCTCGCCCACCGCCCACCGCTCACCGCTCCCTCAATATCCGCTCACCCCATCACGCGTCCACGGAGTGTAGCAGCCAGGGCGCCAGGTTCCTATCGTCGGACACGGTGAAGGAATCCCGGGCGATTCAAGTGGGGAGGATTTCTGCGGATGTTCCAGTTTGTGCTTACTACGTAAATAGTAAAGAGTAAATAGTAAAGTATTGTGCTCGCCGGCCTGAAATATCTAAAGATGCAAGGGCCGTAGCGGCTTCGGCTCGAAAGGTCGTGGGATCGAATCCCGCCTCGAGCATGAATGTGTGTGCTCGTGTTGCCCGTACGTGTCGTGTTCCCCCGACAGTTATCCCAATATAAACACAGTGGTGGCTACAAACAGTTAATTCGGTAACTTGCCACATCGATAAATTGCTTCTGATAAATCATCCTCATCCCAATTTTATGTTGTGCAATTTAGGAACTACCCTCATACCAATACCCCAGGATTGACATAGACTGATGAATAGATCTTGACGAAGTCTTGGAGCGATGATTCCAAAGAGGTCTTAGTACCTTCCATTGTAGAAATCTTCATTTCTTAGAGTGACTTAGTAACATCAAAGTTATCGCTATGTAAACAAAAGTATTGTCGTAAAAAACTAATGTGTATAGTTATTTGTGCACCAAGGGTATTATGATCGACGGACGACAAAACACCCAAGGACCATTGGCCTGAGTGCATTTTGTCATCGGAGATCATTAGAACCAGTTAATGCCCTTGGTGCAAACAAGATTTTATATAATGATTCAGATTGATTTATTTACTAATTAACGAGATGGTAACATAACTCGTATTGTCTTTACATATTTCCCTCATATAATTCCCTTTCATTATCCTCTCCATTCAACTGTTTTTATATTTCCTTCTTACCCACGATCATCTCGATCCAGATAAGTTATGCAGGTTATGTAGAGCTCCTTATCGAAGGCAGTAACTTGCAGTAGCGTGTCAGTAAAGATTAAAACATGTAATATTATAACGCTGTCGTTTCTTTCTTTTTGTCTTTTAATAAATGTATTATTTAAATTTAAATTTCAAGAAAAACAGAAAAGTCATATCGTGAACGTGAAAGATTTAGAATTCAACAATTTAATGCTGGCAGCAACTAAACAACAAAACTCTACAAAACTTTAAAGAAAATATCATAATTTCGTTCCTTTTTAAAAAGGTAGAACTTTTTAAAATGTGTTCTCAGTACTAGCTTAAAGATAGTAGCACTCGCAGCACTGAGGTTCGTATGTCGAGGAAGATTGTTTTCAAAGAAATTTTCAGAGGTCGATAAAAATATAAATGTTTCTGTGAACTTTCTCATTCTTAAAAATATGAAATAATGGAAGATTAGTGAGAGATCGGCCCAGCAAGTCGATCAAGTGAGGGATCGGCCCAGCAAGTCGATCAAGTGAGGGATCGGCCCAGCAAGTCGATCAAGTGAGGGATCGGCCCAGCAAGTCGATCAAGTGAGGGATCGGCCCAGCAAGTCGATCAAGTGAGGGATCGGCCCAGCAAGTCGATCAAGTGAGGGATCGGCCCAGCAAGTCGATCAAGGGAGGGATCGGCCCAGCAAGTCGATCAAGGGAGGGATCGGCCCAGCAAGTCGATCAAGTGAAGGATCGGCCCAGCAAGTCGATCAAGTGAGGGATCGGCTCAGCAACTCGATCAAGTAGGGGATCGACCCAGCAAGTCGATCAAGTGGGGTATCGACCCAGCAAGTCGATCAAGTAGGGGATCGACCAAGCAAGTCGATCAAGTGGGGGATCGACAAAGCAAGTCGATCAAGTGGGGGATCGACCCAAGAAGTCGATCAAGTGGGGGATCGACCCAGCAAGTCGATCAAGTGGAGGATCGACCCAGCAAGTCGATCAAGTGGAGGATCGACCCAGCAAGTCGATCAAGTGAGGGATCGACCCAGCAAGTCGATCGAGTAGAGGATCGACCCAACAAGTCGATCGAGTAGAGGATCGACCCAACAAGTCGATCGAGTGGGGGATCGACCCAGCAAGTCGATCAAGTGGGGGATCGACCCAGCAAGTCGATCAAGTGGGGGATCGACCCAGCAAGTCGATCAAGTGGGGGATCGACGCAACAAATCGATCAAGTGGGGGATCGACGCAACAAGTCGATCAAGTGGGGGATCGACGCAACAAGTCGATCAAGTGGGGGATCGACGCAACAAGTCGATCAAGTGGGGGATCGACGCAACAAGTCGATCAAGTGGGGGATCGACGCAACAAGTCGATCAAGTGGGGGATCGACGCAACAAGTCGATCAAGTGGGGGATCGACGCAACAAGTCGATCAAGTGGGGGATCGACGCAACAAGTCGATCAAGTGAGGGATCGACCCAACAAGTCGATCAAGTGAGGGATCGACCCAACAAGTCGATCAAGTGAGGGATCGACCCAACAAGTCGATCAAGTGAGGGATCGACCCAACAAGTCGATCAAGTGAGGGATCGACGCAGCACGTCGATCAAGTGAGGGATCGACGCAGCACGTCGATCAAGTGAGGGATCGACGCAGCAAGTCGATCAAGTGAGGGATCGACGCAGCAAGTCGATCAAGTGAGGGATCGACGCAGCAAGTCGATCAAGTGAGGGATCGACGCAGCAAGTCGATCAAGTGAGGGATCGACGCAGCAAGTCGATCAAGTGAGGGATCGACGCAGCAAGTCGATCAAGTGAGGGATCGACGCAGCAAGTCGATCAAGTGAGGGATCGACGCAGCAAGTCGATCAAGTGAGGGATCGACGCAGCAAGTCGATCAAGTGAGGGATCGACGCAGCAAGTCGATCAAGTGAGGGATCGACGCAGCAAGTCGATCAAGTGAGGGATCGACGCAGCAAGTCGATCAAGTGAGGGATCGACGCAGCAAGTCGATCAAGTGAGGGATCGACGCAGCAAGTCGATCAAGTGAGGGATCGACGCAGCAAGTCGATCAAGTGAGGGATCGACGCAGCAAGTCGATCAAGTGAGGGATCGACGCAGCAAGTCGATCAAGTGAGGGATCGACGCAGCAAGTCGATCAAGTGAGGGATCGACGCAGCAAGTCGATCAAGTGAGGGATCGACGCAGCAAGTCGATCAAGTGAGGGATCGACGCAGCAAGTCGATCAAGTGAGGGATCGACGCAGCAAGTCGATCAAGTGAGGGATCGACGCAGCAAGTCGATCAAGTGAGGGATCGACGCAGCAAGTCGATCAAGTGAGGGATCGACGCAGCAAGTCGATCAAGTGGGGCATCGACCCAGCACGTCGATCAACTGACGGATCCGTCCAACAAGTCGATCTGACTGCCCTAAGTGTTATAACTATAATTATTTTAGCATTTCAAATACAAAGACCAAAGTGATGGCATTTACGGAAAACATACGCACTTTTTGAAAATGACATGTGGCCAGTTTGTCATTTTAAATATTTTTAAAATAATATAACCTGTTTAACTGAGGTAGATCTAGATGAAGAAAATCCAAATGTTTCAGAAAATATACTGCTTGCTCGAGCGCAAGGGAGGAGGGATAATCACGCTGACACCAGGATTGCTGCGTCATCGTTATATTGTAGAGTTCCATGGTTTATCTTCCTACAATCTAGATATTTCTCTTTGTACGATTTGATCTCGTAAAGTAATGGATGAAATTACGTTACATATTTCGTAAATAATTATTACAGTTTTCATTTTTGATCTATTACAGGCAAATAACACACACACTCTCTCTCTCACAAACACACATTGAGATTTTAGTAGAGAAACAAAATTTTCCTATATTTTTATTTCAATTATAATTGAATAGTTATATAATGACACGGTCTGTATACAGAACAAACAGTTGGGAAGCTCGGGCCAAGTGCAGGTGTTGCGGTTCAAGTGCCCGAGTGCGGGCGATAGTTTGGGTGCAGCTCTCGGAATGCACCTAGCCAGCGGAATTCGTTGTACACGGCCAAAACAAATTAACGAAAATCTTTGCCGACCGGCCATTCTCCAGCGCGGATGGCACTGTCACGTGAACTAGCGGTATATAAGTTAGCGGCGAAAATCGCTTGGCGGGATTCGATAACGAATGAAATCTTCGTGCTGATGCTCATTTGTCCACCCATGCGGTTGTGCTCGCAAGCCTCGACTATGCGAGTTGTCTCTCTCGCCATAGGACTACAGGCCAGAAGCGCGACGCGAAATAAGATGAAAATTAATTGTTCAAGCAATCAATGGCAAAATACTCTTTCTGACTTCAGGGAGTGAAGGGAGGTATGACTTCGATACATGGGACAGACACGCATTCTAAAGCAAGCGTTTATGTGTAGAACGCGAGGTAGAAGACACAGAGGCAGATCGTTATAGAAATGAAATTGGTAGAAGGCAGAACAGGTCATGAACTCATCCTTGCAGTAGAGGAGAAGAATATGATCATAAGGGTGTCAACTCTGTTATTTGTTAATACGAGCATAACTGCGTCATCACAGGCCAGTACCCATAAAGCTGAAAAAGGATACTGTTATGTTAGTATTGCTGAATTATTTGCAGAGCTAAAAATTAATTTTAGACGTAGCACCGCTTTGTATTCTTGGCTATCCGGGATGAGCCGCGTCTCAGTTGATTGGACTGACGTTTGGGCCATCTTGCTGTGGCCTTATTCAGAGCTATACCGCTGCCAAGAGGTCGGCGTGTCTCACCTTAAGGAAAGGCGCGTGAGCCGACTGGAAGCAGTGGTGGCCAATAGGAGGAGGGCGGGTGTCCCGTGATTGGCGGAGAAGGAAAGGGGGCGATGACCGGTGACCAGCTGAGGTAGGGCAGGGGAGTGGGGCGGAAGGGTAGAAAATAGGAAACTGAATAGGAGAGACACCTGGAAGATGCATTTGTGTGGAAGGGAACGACGGAAATATCGGTAAAAGGATGGTCCACCGGGCGGCCACGTCATTGGCCGTCCGCGGGGGGGTGTCTCCGCGGGGCGGGACCGGATTGGCGGGGGGCAACGGCCCGTCTCCAGGTGTTGCTGAGACGGAGACCATCATCTCTATTGAGGTTTGCGGGCCTCCTAGAGATTTCCAAAGCCTCTTTGATCAGACGAGGCCACCACCGGTCTTCTGTTGTTATGGTGCGGGTTTCGTGGTAATTGACCAGGTGACCCGTTTCGGCGGCGTGTTGTGTCAAGGCCGACTTGTGACTATGTTGAAGCCGGTCATGTCGCATGTGCTCCCGCATACGCTCTTCTACGGTGCGCCCGGTTTGACCGATGTAAACTAGACCACAGCTGCACGGGATTTCATAGACGCCGGCATCTTGAAAAGGGTCCAGACGATCCTTTACCTGTACCAGGCGCCTCCCGATCTTGTTGCGAGCGTGAAACACGGGGCGGATGTCGGCTCTGCGCAACACTCTTCCGATCTTGTCCGTGACTCCTTTCATGTAAGGCAATCGGGCTGTCTTGTGGGGCGGGCTGGAAGGTTCGTTTCGTGCATTCGATGTGGTAGAGTGGAGCCTCGAAAGGGCTTGGTTCACGGCGGATCGCCTGTAACCATTAGCCAGAAATGTCTTCCTCAGCAATACCTTCTCAGACGCCAGGCTGTTGGGGTCACATATAAGGGAAGCTCGGTGAGCGAGTGTGGAAAGGACACCGTTTCGTGGCAGGATGGTGGTGTGAGTCGGCATGTAGGTAGCGGTTGGTGTGGGTGGGTTTGCGGTAGACAGAATGACCGAGTGTGCCGTCAGGGCGCCTGGTCACTAGCACGTCCAGGAAAGGGAGCTGCCCGTTTTCTTCTATTTCCATAGTGAAGTTGATGCGAGGATGGATGATGTTGAGGTGTTCGAGGAAGGTGTGAAGAGATTCGGAGCCATGGGGCCAGATGACGAAAGTATCGACGACGTAACGCAGCCATAGCGATGGTTTAAGAGGCGCGTTTTCTAGGGCCTGTTCTTCAAAAGCTCCCATGAAAAGGTTCGCGACGACCAGGGATAGCGGTGAGCCCATAGCGGTGCCTTCTGTCTGAGCGTAGAACTCTTGCCCGTATTGGAAAAAGGTGGACGTAAGGCAGATCTCAGTGAGCTTGGCCCACACCCTCTGAAGCTAATGTAGCGTTAGGTTGTCTGTGACGTTCTGGATCGCGTCACTTACTGGCACCCTAGTGAAGAGAGAGGAGACATCGAAACTGACCAGGATATCATCAGGGCGTATTCTAGTGGAGCGGATGAGTTCGACGAAGTGTGTGGAGTTGTGGACGGAGGACGGCAAATGGTTGGTGAGAGGTTTCAGTTTGTTGGCCAGGAAACTTGCTAGATGTTGGATAGGTGAGTTGATGGCACTAACAATCGGACGGAGAGGAACATCGGGTTTGTGGATTTTGGGTAGGCCATAGATGCGCGGTATGCGGTGGTTGTTGGCATACTTGAGGATTTTCCTTTCTTGGTCGCTAATGGAGGAGACCTCGTTTATGCTAGACATGACTTGTTGCCTCACCTTGCGTAATGGGTTGTGGTCCAGTTTCTGACACTGTCCGGTTACTGAGTAAGTTGGCCATCTTGGCATGGTATTCGCCACTTTCCATGATTACGGAAGCGTTGCCTTTATCAGCGGGCAGAATGACGATGTCATTTCGCTGCTTAAGGTGTTTCAAGGCCAATCTCTCATCATGGGAGATATTACAAGTTGGGGGAGTGGCGCGGGTCAGGATTGCGCTCGTCTCCCGTCGTATGTCTTCAGCACGATCTTCCGGTAACCCACGCAGCGCTGTTTCAACGGCGGCGATGACGTCATCAGTAGGGATCTGCTTGGGGGTGACGGCGAAATTGGGCCCTCGGGAGAGTACTGTTTTTGTGGCAGTGTCAATCGTTTCGCTGGTCAAGGTAACTACTGTGTTGCGGAGGACGACTTGGGCTTCCGGCCGAGCACATTTATGCTGTAAGTCGGTGAATTTTCTCACCTGTCGGCTTCTCGCGGTGTCTTGTAAACTAACAGCGTTGTTGGATGATATGCAGTCAAGTCTGTCCCAGTCTTCAGGCCGTAGGGTGTGGCTGATATTCAGGTGTAATCTGTAGAGTTCCTGCTCAATAGTCGCGATATCCGATCGTGTATGATGGATGCGCTCCCGTAGTAGCTGTTCGCTGGCACGCCGGAGGATCCGTTGAGCCGCTCTGGTCTTGATGTAATGAGAAACATTGAGAAATTTGGGAAGGACATTGCAGTCGCGGCAACGAAAAGGAAGGCGAGTTGACAGAGCCTCTTAGCGCGAGCAATCCTCAGTTGGCTGAATCTTCTGGTGGATTTAAACATACACTCCCCGTAGAGGTTCGTTATATGGGTTCGTAGGCTTCCGTTCGTAGGGAGATGAGACACGCCAATCTCTTGGCAGCAGTATAACTCTGAAGGCCACAGCAAGATGGCCGAAACGTCAGTCCAATCAACTGAGACGCGGCTCATCCCGGATAGCCAAGAATACATTGACTCCGGCCGCGGAAGCCTACGAACCCGTAGCACCGCTTTAACCGCCGGGCCTGGTCGTGCCACCGCGCTGACAGAGGGCCCACAACGGGCGGGTTGGTGACGCAACGGCGCAGAAGAGAAAGTGGGGGGGGGGAAGGTGTTTTCGTGAATTTCACTTTACGACGCTCCTATTCGTCCGATTTGCATGATTGTCACGGCGTTGGATTCAGGAAGCATGTTGCCATCGCGCTATAAGGCTACACTTTTAAATTTGTTCTCGAAAGTTTCAGAACTAATTTCAAATTCGCGTTTTTGCTCGATTTTTGGAAAAAGGTCATCGTTGCGTAAATTCTATTTTAAAAAGACGTCAAATGCCGTTTACAGATCGAAAATTAGACCATTGGTTCAGACGTTATCGGTAAAGTAAATTTTACTTATTTTGGTGCTGCCACGTGGTGGCTACAAATTTTATTAGTGTCGGGACATTTATCCTTAACTCGTGGAATTTTATTCTTTTCGTGCTTCTATTACGAGATAAAGTGAGACTGCTCTACTACAAACCTGTCTGAAGAGATTGGTAGGTTGAAAACACAAACCCGCGGTAAAACCTGATGGTAGTATAACATGCAATGTTACGAGCTTACTTAGTGTTGATAGAATCTTAAATGATTTTTGAAGATATGAGTTAGCTTGTCGATGTTAGCAACACTTTCAGATACTAATTTCATTGAAGTAATTTTTTATCATGGTCTTATTCCTGAATATGCTACGTATTAGCAGTGATTCATTTCTGTGCCAGATGTCATTCAAAAACCTAGTTGTGCAGCACATATTTTCAAACAACAGCAAATGTTGTCTTACATTATTTCTACATTTTGCGATTTTGAAAAAAACGGAGTGTACAACCAAATTAGGCTGGCGCCTTCTTTTTATGCATTTTTAGCTTTACGCAGGAAAAAATTAAAGAAAAATTTAGAGGCTTTTTGAAAAGAAATAAATTGTCTTCTTTACAAGCAAAAATTACATAAAATCTATTCTCTTTTTTTTTCAAAACATTGTACATGAAGACTTTTATTCCTGGTGTACAACTATTGAATACCATAAGATGAAACCTTTTTTTAACTGAATAAGTAACTCTCTTTATTTTTGTTGCAGGTATGTGAACATCATGAGGTAGAAAATCGCATTATGAAATCTTTCGTCGGAATTTTTCGTCTACGGCAAACGCATCGTCATGGACGGTGACTGCGACCTTTCACTTTGGTGAAACACGTGAGTTAATCATATATAAGACGTCTAGAAGCCACAACATGAACAGAAAATAAATTTTTAATTAATTATGAGTTTAAAAATATAAAAGCTAAACATTACGTTAAGAGAATTTATTTTCATCTTCAAGAATGAATTGCATTTACTGACTGCATTATGTTTGAAAAACATAATTTCTTTTAGATAAATAAATAAGTAAGTAAATAAATAGATAGATAGATAGATAGATAGATTTATTATTTCTGCAGTTAGGTATAGAACCTGGTGGCAGAACACTACAATTTACATATTACAACTAAGAATACTAATACACTGTAATAAATTTCACTTCGCTACACTACACTTGCACTTGACTTCTCTATTGCACTACATTTCACAACAATTCACGACACTCCAATTCAACTACTACTTTAAATATAATTGTATATTTAACAAACCAATTAATTTAATAGTGATTATCACAATACTAATAATAATAAAAAATAACAATTATAATAAAGTTATAACTAAAATAATAACTATTTTAATAAGCCTAACTAATACAAATGTCCTTAGTTAATCTACTTTTAAAACTTTGTACACCTAGAGGAAAGGGATCCATGGCTGTCGCAGGTAACTTATTCCAGTCCGTTATTGTTCTATTTGTGAATTCAAATTTCTAACATCTGTTCTCTGTGGCCTGACTTGAATTTTGTGCTTGTGATCCGCTCTACTAAAGTAAGTGGGTCTATCGAGTCGAATGAAAATATCTTTCCATCTTTCCATCTCTTAGTCATTTACATGTAACATTTTTATATTTTATTTAAGCAGCAAGAATAAAAATAGAAGTATATTAAAATATCATAAATGAAGAAAATGTTTTAAATACTAAAGATGTCCCATCACGTATGGCGAAGATACTGACGTATGCTAAATGATCTAAACATACGTATGTTACACAATTGTTACGTAATTTATTGACACAATAAAATGAAGAAGTAAGATGGGACTCTAGTCAGCAGAATCCAATATATAATACAGGCTTTAGAGATTATATTTAAGATAAATACTTAGGATACTCTATCCTAGACTCAAAGAAAATGCATATAAAATAAAGATGTTGAAGTTGAACTATTTGTAAGGAAAGTAAAAGAGAATAGAAATAAATAATCTTAACATGCTGTGAAAAAATACTGAAGAAGCATTAGCAACATAATAATTAGCACAGCAATATAATCATAAACATGTGGGGAAGAGGAAAGTAGGTCGACCGAATGGAACAAGTAGAAGTGTAAGCCAGTTCGAGGAGGAAGCGAAGGGAAATTAAGGACACCTTGGCTTACTGCATGACACTTTGTGCTATCAAACATGACTCTAGTCTGTATTCATTTTTGGGTGTTGAGTATGTATGTGCGAGCCTTTCCATAAACATCACGCAATTTCCGATTTCGAGAATTTCATTTTTACCCAATTTTTTTTTTCCCCTCGACGCAAACTTGACATTCGCGAGCAAGGCGTCGAGGCGTGAGCCAGAAGGGTCTATAAAAAGACGACCCGTTCACTTTAAAGGCGCGACCAATGACTCGGCGCGGGCAGGCGGTCGCTTTAAGCCGCTTCCTCCCGCGCGTAAACAAGCTCATTGTTGTCGCGTTGTCGCCCTGCGGGGCGCCTGCCGCGCGAGAGCACCGCTGGCTCGTGGCGGCGCCACTGTCGTGGCCCGCCCCGCCAGCCACCGGCCCCGAGACTCCGTAGCTTGCATGTCCCCGACTCCGATTGTATCAGCCCTTAAGAATGGAAGCGAGTACTCTGTGAAGTGATTGGAAAGTGTTACTTTCCCGTGCGCACTTTTCTCGCGCATGTACTAATATAAAGTCTGTCTGTTCTTGGCGCGACAGCCCGCGTACGGGCCATGGCCTACCATCAGCGACCCGGCCTCGCGGCCATGGGTTAAGGGGTAGGTGTGGTTAGCACGTAGATATGTACTCTCTGGCACGTAGATCTCCTCACGCTGTATTCCGGTCTTCTCAACCTGAGAAGTGAATTTTACCATCGTCACACAGCATCATATACTGAGACATGGCAATGAATACGCGCACTATTACTTTGCCCGACCGGGAATCGCATCTGGGGTCACGTCATGGAAAGCGAGCACGCCCAAACGGCAAGGGCACTAATAAAGTATTGCCATTTAATTAAATATACGCATTTAACACGTGATCTTTTGGTCTATAGATATTATCTGTTTGTCGATAAGAAATTTACGCATCTGCCCCCATACGTGATATTTTCGACAAATGTAGATTTTTTATTTACTTACTTCACGTTTGAGTCTTTTGGGACTTAACATAGAATTAATTTGGATTTAGACGTATGGGAGCTCACACAAGAACTTCACTTGAACTCACCCTTTGCTATTTTTGTTGTTTTTTATTTTTCTTCTGGTATATTTGTAGGCGCATTATGTTTGGCGAGAGGAAAAGGAGCAAGGTTGTGGGAAAAGAGTTTGTCATTTCGTAATTCATGTCGGGTGGAATGGTCTTTGGGAAATCTGCAGCTCATACGGGAAGGGTGCTGTGCTTTCTGATAGAGATTCTTATTGTGCAAAAACATTTTAGCATCTTCTAAAAATTGTTGTTACAGAAATATTTTTAAAATCCATTATTTCCATGTTTTTAGTGTAATAACCGTAAATGAATACGTGTCAGTAACACGATGCGGAAATAACTTCACTGGTCACGTAGCAATATAAGTTCGTCGTTTTTGCATTGAGAATAAAATCGAAGGTCGATTACATAGTCGACGGAGGGTGAGGAATTACAGCTACGAATCTCCTTCGCGAACCGTTTCTCACCTCAGGGTTCTTTTAGAAGTGGCGCAACCGCACAACGCATTGGTCAGTTTGTTTCTTACTTCGCATTACTAAACGTTAACACACGGGCATTAGCATTGCTTTGCGATATTAAACATTTGGCATCACCTGCTAACTGCATTCGCTTGCCCATGGTGTGCATCGACGATAACCTTTCGCAGATCACGCAAATCACTTCATGGCCGTGTCCTAAGGAACACACTTGTGTGTGTTGAATTAGACTTGTAACGTACATATACATAGGGAGAGTAAACGTGGCAGTAAAAAGTTACGATAAAATTGCAAATGAATTCCGTGTAGAAATTGACATTACCGCATTATTTACGTGATGTTCTCCACCGTCGTGGACTTCGTGGAATCAAATAACATTAATTTGAAGCGCTAAGGGGTAGAAAATTCGAAGCCATTTCAAACTTAACTTGATTTATAAGACAAATGTGTCGCATCATATGGCTATAATAGTGAATCAATAAAATCTTTACTAAAGTATTTTCATAGACTCTAAATGTAAGGCTGACGTATAGAAATAATAGGAATGTAAGGCTATCGTTTAGATAGTAATTTTCCAATTTTCGCTCAAATGATTTAATCCCAAGTTCTTGAACTACTCTTGTAAGCGTTGTTCAGCAATGAAACAATGCGTTCTTCATTAAAATTTATTTGTATTGAAGAGCCCATGAGTTGTACTTAGCAGTATGTAAACGGAATCCACTTATCATACGCACACGGTTTTGTACATTACGAACTAAAACAATTCGTTAGCAAACGGCCATGCAATTACGAAATATTTCTCAGCCAAATGTCAGCAGATGTGCCCACGCTATTGAGATGAACACGTTGGGTCTCTTTTTTACACTTGAAATTACCCATTTTTATACTGTGTTTTCCACTTCTTCCTTAAAAAAAGTGTAATAAAAGTTATACTCCTTTTGAGACAAAACATTTTGTTCAAAAGAACCAACATTTCAGTTTGCAACTCAAATAAGAGCACATAACAGATTTACACAAAGAAATAAAAGCGTTTAAAGTAACAAAACTACTTTGTAACTAAGTGAATAAAATTCCATCTCTTCCTCTTAAACGCAACCCTTCTCGCAACCCCTCTTCTTTTTCCTTCTTTTCCATATTTTGTTCTGCTTTACGGAACTCACGGTGGCGATTCTCTGTTAAAAAACTGTCTCAAAAAGTATTTCTTAGGCCAGTAGTTTATTTTGAGAAGACTATGGCGAAGAGAGAGTTTGAAGTCAGTGAGAAAAGAAAATTAGCCACATGAATGTTGATTTGAGATGCAGTTCGTTTTTTGTTTGTTTTTCATTTTAGTTCTTTTAATTTTCATTTAATATGCATAAATCAAAGGATACGAAAATAAGTTCTGTATTACCCTCTGACGAGAAAAAAAACCCTGTAATTATGAAAGGCAGACCGGTTACTCAAAAAGCATCATGAAATCCTCGACTTCAACTCAAATTTTTTGTTTATGTTAATCTTTGCCGAACATATTCTCTTATTATATTTAATGAGTGGTACCAGTTCTCTCGAATTCCATTAATATGTATCATTCGAACGTAATTCAAAGAAAAGAGATGACACCGCTTATCCAACGTATTACATAGTTTTTCGCTAAGAAATAGAAGGAAGCCCAGAAACTCCGAAACTAAAAATAAACGTACAAACTTCCACCCCGTTTCCAAGATTTTTTAAAGCAAAGCGTCGCAAAAGAAAAATGTGTAACTTAACGTTCCTTCTTTCCAACGTTTTTCTCTCGCACGCCCCCGCTTCAGACGCCCCCACCCCCACCGACAACGTCGCCACCCACGCTTCAACCGCCCCATCACTAACCACCCCATTTGCCTCCCCCACTCCACCCCCGCCACCACCTTCACCGCCACCACCGGCAACACCACAGTCCCTAACTCTGCACCGCCCCGCCCCGCCCCCGCGCTGCCCTGACGCCGCCCCGACGCCGCCCCTCCACCGCCCCGCCACCGTCCCGTCACCGCCCCGTCACCGCCCCGTCACCGCCCCGTCACCGCCCCGTCACCGCCCCGTCACCGCCCCGTCACCGCCCCGTCACCTCCCCGCCTCAGCCCCGCCTCAGCCCCGCCACATCCCCGCCACCTCCCCGCCCCGCTCCGCCACAGCCCCGCCACCGCCCAGCCACCGTCCTGCCACCGGCTCGCCCTGCTACCTACCCGCCACCGCCCTCGCCCTCCCCTTCGCACTCGCCTTTGTCCTCGCCTCTGCCCCCGCCAACGCTCACGCCCCCGCTCTCGCTCTGGCCCTCACCCTCGCCCTCGCCCTCGCCCTCGCCCTCGCCCTCGCCCTCGCCCTCTACCGCCACTCCAACCCGTGCCCCGCCACTGACATCACCACCACTATCTCTATCCCCGCCACCTCCAATGCCACTGCAGCCGCCACTACCGCCTCTAACTCCCCCGCCGTCACTCCCATCCCCCCCTCCACCACAACCACCGCCCCATGTACCCCGCCCCTGCTTCAGTACGCGCTCTCTCTTTGTCTCTCGCGCGCGCTCTCTGCCGGGAAGTTGTGGAATTCTGGGGCGGCGCTTCGCCGACGCCTCTGCCTGCGAAGAGACACATTCCGCGCGGGCCACCCCTCCCCCTCCTCGCCCTGGGAAAGTTCGCACGCCCTCTCCCGAAGGTTAATGGCGCTTGGCCCCAGGGCGGGCCCTTTGTTGCGACAGCGGCTGTCGTCAACTACTACTGTTACTCCCGGCTGTGGGGTCGCACACTGCCCTTCTGGGGCGTGGAGCGGGGAGCGTGGCGAAGAGTTGGGCGGGGTTGAGGCGGGGCGTGGCGGGATGGCGTCCCTTGATAGATGGCGCCCAGGGTTGCAGCTGAAGGGCTGTGTCGGATGCAGGGGCGTAGGGCGCTGGCGATGTTGCATGGTCAATTTGCTGTCAAGCGAGGGTTGCTTCCAGATACAGAGCGAGGATTGTGGTTAAAAGTTTTGTATGGTGTATTTCATAAGTCAATGAATTGCCGCCTGGTAGTGTACCATATTATAGTATAAGTATTCCATAAAACTAAATGGATTAAATTATGCATCTGGCGAATCGTAATTGCTGCATGTGCAACAGCTACTACATCAGCAACCTGGAATTCCGGAACTTCCAGTTATACGGTCTGGTCGGTCTCTGCCCGACCACACCCTTCTATAGATGCAGACCGTAATTTCATTGTATAAAGTAATACTTCTCGATGAACTTGCTGTCTTGATAAGTACAAACTGTGGTAATTAATTGTGAATTCAGTATTTTATTTCAGTGTCGAATGGTGCTCTACTTTCTAACGTATTAAGTGTTATTTTCCATTGAAGTCTGTGTCTAGATTAATGAATTTCGAAATGTTCTTCATTGGGTTAAAGACGTCACCAACTGCTGCCTAATGTCGAAGGCATCCATTGATTCTTGACTCAGAAGTCTGCTGCAACAGGCGTCCGACGAGTGAATGTAATCACGGTGTCCCAATGCAATGTTGGTTGATCAAATTGTTGTCTGTGCGGTTTGGTTTCAAGTACAAACTCGCGATTTTGGTGCTGAGTTCAGTGTGTTGGAACGATCAACTCTTTATATTACGATGGCGTTTTTCATTACTGCGCACAGCACTTGTAGATAGACAGTCGTCGCCGTCGTAATCTAGGGTTAAGCTCCGGAATCCCTACCCCCTCATATTTACGAATGTTCTTGAGGTACGAATAAAACAAAGTAATGAAGTTGATCTTATTTTGTAATTCTACAAATTTTGTAATTATTACTCCAATATAATAGAAAGTATTTGCATAGAAACACAAGCTACAGATTTCATTGTATTTCACTGACAACAAAGTAATCAAACCCCAGACTACTGTCTCATCTAGCGAAACGAGAGCTCCGAAACGTACGCTAATAATACCTTCTCGTAATACCGTCCTGTTATTTCGATGCGAGACAGAGGAAGGAAAGGATTACGTAACAGCCAACGTCCTTGAAGGATTTTAACAGTTCGCTGTGCGTTACGAACCAAAGAAACACAGTTGTAGCAAAGGACGTTTCGAGTGACTTTAATCAAAGAAAATGTATTTCTTATTTATATTTTTTCTTCTAAGAAGGTGACATTACGAAAAGGATTGATGAAATCACCGTTATAACAAATAACCGAGCTTAAGCCCACAGTTTAAAAACTTCAGCCGCGTCCTTTATTTTCTGAAATTTAGCCCAAACGAATAAAAGTCCAATGCACTTGCAAAGCAAAAAGCAAAGCAATGCAGCGAAAGCAGGACTTTCTGTACATCCTGCTGAGAGTCATCAAATGTTTAGTGTTTCCGGGCACGTCAGCTACTAAGGTCATTAGTCCCGCACATGTTTTTTAACAGGGAAGTTGACGGTCTTCCCCCACTTGATGCTGAGAACCGGCGTCGACCGCCAGGTCAGCCTGCGGGGTTTTCCCCAATCAGGTCTCTCCCGCCAACAGCAGGGCACCGTCCCAGTCGGGACAAGCTCTAAAAACCCGACTGGTCTCCTAGCGTGAATGACAGCGTAGTGTAAAAGTGTGTAAGGGGACAAGGAAGAGGTCCGTATCCCGTTTGTTAGGGTACTACTCCGGCATTCGCCTAGTTGGTGTTGACCGGAGAAACTACGGAAAACTTTACACGCAAGCTTCCGCTGCTCCAGTTCGTGACTTCTTGGCTGTCCGGATGACGCCCCGTCGTTGGCTGAACGGCCGACGTTTCGCCTGTCGTATGGCAGGCTTCCTCACTACTCTGAAAAAGTCTGCGATATGACAGGAGAAACGTCGGCCTCTAGGCCAACGACGCGGCGTCACCCGGACAGCCAAGAACTCTCTACGGAAAACTCCCGATCAGAGCAGCCGGCCGCTAGAATTCTTCTCCAGACAAGGGCTGGATTCGACCTAGCTAAGTAGCTAGCGTGAAAAGTCCTGCCACCGTCGTGACAGAAGCTCTAGGAGCTCGCGGTCAGCGGCACTTCACTGACATCACTTGATATCCTGAGCCACCTCAGCCGGTACGAGACGTCAACGAATCGCGCACGTTTAGTACCGTGCGGCGCCGCAGCGGGCCGCTTCGCGTTCATCCGCGCGGAAAATGTCGCATTACCCGCAATGTCGCCGGGCGCCCATTCGCATGCTAATTGTTTTATTCGGGGGGCGAGCGGCGCGCGTCTTTCGGGCAGAATTGCTTTAACGCCTTTGCGCTCCTTAACCCTTTGCGCCGCCGGAACGCGCGCACAGACTTTGCCGCTGAGTTAACGCGCTGGCGAGGGCGCGAATATCCGCCTTCGCGTCGTAAGCGAAAAGGGTCACTGGGTTTTCTTCTCATTTTGGCTGCGTCCTTCGCTTAACGCTCTCTCTGTGAATTTGTGGGAGAAATTAATGAAAGAAAACTAGCATGTACTTTGAGGGAATGTAAGGAAAGTAAGGAAGCCTGTTTTTATGACTGTCATTATCTTCTTCATCACTGAAACTATGAAGTTAATTTCTTCGTTCATAAAATGGGTTAAAATAGCAGAACCCCTCCCGGTTAAATGCGTAGTGGCTTTCCACAGCCCTAGATATCTATCTGTTGAGTTCACTGACTGCTTTTTCATTTGCTGTTAACTGATGTGAGTTCCAGTGCTTCTTGCAAAAGTACCAGATTGGCTGGCCCAGGGCATCAATTTAGTCGCTGCAGTATCTCTTATCAAGGAGGACTAGGGTTTGAATCCCAACGGTCGCAGGATTTTCGACAATAGCTACACAGCTATGTCGAATTCTGTCGCTGTCTGGAGAACTCCATCGGCCGGCTGCTCTGATAGCTTTCGTGTTATTTCTTTGGACAACACCTGCGGCGGCGGCGGTATCGGACTGTTGTACCCAAGTTGGCGGGTTCAAACCCGATCTGGATCAACGCCGTGGATTTTTAAGGGCTTCCTTCCTTCGTACGTAGTTCCTTCGTACGTATTTCCTTCGGAGGGGAAGTAAAGCCGGCTATCCCATGTTCGTAGATTTATTTGCATGTAAAATATCCTCAATCCTAAATGACGCCTTTGAGCTAAAATCGCCCGTTTCGCCAAGAAATACCTCCTTTCTCCGCTAGTTAGTGAAAGGAGCTTAGTGAAATTTGCGTGGTCAGACGGAAGAGCGGGCCTGATGGCCCGAGACTCGCCACGTAAAATAAGGTATCAAGTCAAGTCAATTCAACACCACAAACGGGTCACGGACTGCGCGCGTTCGTTCCTTACTCTTCCTTGTCCTATCCTTGTCCTATCGTCAACTCACGTTCACACACACACACACACACACACACACACACATACACTTAAATACGCTACACTAGCACACATGTCGGAAGCTTAGATAACGGTACCGCGGGGGGGAAAATGTCTGGTTTGGGTAAGCTCCACCAACCAACTGTAGGTCTGCGCCGAATCTCGTCATCTAGGGAGGGCAGACCACCGCCACATCCCGCGATAAAAAACATACTCTGCACTTACGGGACTGATGATCTTAGCAGTTTACGCGCTCGGAAATACCAATTAATCAATCAACCTGTTTTTATCATTACCATTATCTTCATCTCCTTTTTTCCCCCTCCATAAAATGGGTTAACATAACCAACCTCCCTCCCCGATTGAATGAACAGTGCCCTACCAGAGGATTAGATATCTCTCAGTTCAGATCACTAGTCGATTTCTAAATTTTGGCGGCTGATGGATCTTGTATGCTTGGGAAAACGTTTGCTGTGTCGCGTGTCTTGCGGGTTGCTTACGGAAGATGTGTACTACGAAAGATCGGTATCCTTAATAAAATATCTTAATATTAAAAAATAGGTAGTCTTTTGCGCTGCGTATCAATTATTAATTTCAAACATTTAAAATAATAAAATGTCAACAATATCATAATATAATGCTGAAAGTCGCATGGTCCAGATTCGCAATTTTACAGTTTGCATATTGTGGCAGAAGGAGTTTTTTGATCTACATTTCCCTAAAAAGAAGGGAAATGTATAACGTATAAATAAAATCTGACGGCTCGCTTACTAGCACGAACCTATCGTAAAGAACCGACCATTCAATTTTAGTCTTGTTAATTTTATTAAACATTCTTTCCAGATTTTTAATTGTATAGTAAGTAAGCTGTCTCCCACATGTAAACTGGCAAGCATAATGATGTGCTGTTTATGAATTCAGTTAAACGTCCTTTATTGCAAATGACAGTTCAAACACAGAAAGCGACTCGCTACTAAGTAATCTACAAGACAGAAATCTCATTACTCAAGAACAACAAGGCAGTTGGTGTGAAATGCAAAGCTCAGAAGTGCTTTTAGCCAAACACGTGTAAGAGCATCATAACCTCTCGCACGTACGGTGCAGGAACGCCGGCGTATCATGTAAAGCAGCCTTAGGATGTTGCGCAGCAAATCTTCGCAAGTGCATCGCGACTTACTCCCATGTGGATCGTGAAATCCGCGAATTTATTATTCACGTTATGCCATTCTGGAATGCTCTGTGCAATACAAACACTGACGTACAAGCACTTCTGATATAGAATGCCTCGAAATGTGTTCCGTACATTGCCACCGCAAGTTTTAATTTTGCAGAGGGCAAAGACAATCTCAAATTGGGGGAAGAGAAAGACCCATTTTGCTATTTGACAAGTGATGTTGGTGTCAAACGTCGTTTTCTGTGACAAGGTGTCCTCTCTTATTTGTGTGTAACAAGTATCGTATAGTGTATCTGCAATATGCGTATATACCTGCCTTTTCCAATTCACTTATGGAAATTTTCTCGACATTTAAAAAATCAAACCAGCTGGATCTATGGTCTGACAATATTAACGAAATTTGTTTGTGTGCCATGTTCAGTTATCGTTTGCAATTGTTTTGAGGGGTACACATTTTAAGAAACGCACTAAACGCTGCATTTTCTCTGAGTTTCAAAGATTATATCTTGACCCTATCAAGAGTATCAAAATACTGACTTTTGACTTTCTGCATGACAAATACAAAGGGCATATCACGTGATGAAAAAGTGAAATTCAGTCAGTTCAAGCGAAGCGCGTATGACGCGTATGTGCATGTATTTCGATTCTCTGGAACAGTAGTTATTTCTAACCTTTACAAATGAAATAACATGAATAAATTAAGTATTAGTACAGTATTTTCAACACATTATGCAGAAAAGAATAATATGTCGCACTAGTTTTCCTTGATTACATCGAAGTGAGCTAATAATTTCTGAATATCATAATCAGTGATGAAAACTTCTAAAAGTAAAAGAAATGTATTTGTTAGTTTTACGTTAAATAGTTATCTTTTATATTTATTTCCTTTCATAAAAATGTTATCTACATTCTATGATAACACGGGGTGTACAATCACAAAAATCTTAAGAATTTCCAGGCGCCGTTTTGCCATTTTGCGAACTACCAACGCTTCAAACAAAGCACGCAAGACGGAGCAAATTCCTCAAATGCATTAAATGTCGAATGTATCGGCGAGAAGTGTAAACTAAAATTCAAAATAGTAAATAGTTTCGTAAGTATCTTTATATTCCGGTACTAGAAATATGCACTCTTCTTTCCTTTCATTGCGCATCCCAAAGATTTTTCATAATGATCCGAGAGCCAGATGTTATTAAGCCCGGAAAAATTGCTACTGTAGCCATGGTACACATTCGAATGAGGAAGAATGAAATGAGAAGAAAGCCTTTGAAAATAAAATGACTAATAAAAAACATTAAGGAGAATGTAGTATGGTTGTGTAGTAGTTCGCGCACCTGATTTCTGCTTGTTGGCACTGCAGGCTCCGTATTTAAAATTTTCGGGGACAGTGGAACGTCAGATGTCACTTTAGAAAACGTGTACCAACGGAGGCGCCAAGGAAGGATATACGATCGCGGCCTCCGGCAGGAAGTAGGCGAGGGCATTGCGAACGGCGCCCGGGGGAAGCCCGGGGGCGCTGTCTGGCGTGAGGCGGCCACGTGGGCAGCGGGGGGCGCGGGTGGGGGAGGGGGAGGGGCGGCGCAGGCAATACGTCACGGGCGCCGCGTCGGGAGCCGTAACCGCAACCGCAACGGGGCAGCGCGGCGCCGGCGGAGGCGGTGGCCGGTCGAGGAGGCGTGGTGGAGACGGAGGCCGTGGCAGCGGGGTTGGAGGAGAAGGAGACGGTGGCGGTGGCGGTGGCAGTGAGGTGACCGGTCGAGGAAGACGGTGGAGGTGGGGGCGACGGAAGTGGAGACGGATGCGGTGGTGGAGGCGGAGACGGTGATGGTGGCAGTGGAAGAGGCAGTGGTGGAGGGGGAGGAGGAGGAAGGAATGGCAGAGGCAGAGACGAGGAGGACGCGGAGGGGAGGCAGAGGCGGAGGCGGTGGTCGGTCGAGGAGGCTAGGTGGAGAGTGTGGCGGTGGCGGCAGGGGTGGAGGAGGAGAAGGAGACGGTGGCGATGGTGGTGGCAGTGGCCGGTGGAGGAGTTGAGGGAGGCGGCGGCGGCGGAAGTGGAGATGGAGGCGCTGGCGGAAGCGGAGACAGTGGGAGCGGCCGTGGCAGTGGCAGTGGGAGTGGTGGAGGGGGAGGAGAAGGAGGATGCGATGGCGGAGTCGGAGGCGACGGTGGCAGTTACAGTAGCGGCGGCGGCTGTAGCAGTGTCAGTGTAAGTGTCGGTGTCGGTGTCGGTGTCGGTGTCGGTGTCGGTGTCGGTGTCGGTGTCGGTGTCGGTGTCGGTGTCGGTGTCGGTGTCGGTGTCGGTGTCGGTGTCGGTGTCGGTGTCGGTGTCGGTGTCGGTGTCGGTGTCGGTGTCGGTGTCGGTGTCGGTGTCGGTGTCGGTGTCGGTGTCGGTGTCGGTGTCGGTGTCGGTGTCGGTGTCGGTGTCGGTGTCGGTGTCGGTGTCGGTGTCGGTGTCGGTGTCGGTGTCGGTGTCGGTGTCGGTGTCGGTGTCGGTGTCGGTGTCGGTGTCGGTGTCGGTGTCGGTGTCGGTGTCGGTGTCGGTGTCGGTGTCGGTGTCGGTGTCGGTGTCGGTGTCGGTGTCGGTGTCGGTGTCGGTGTCGGTGTCGGTGTCGGTGTCGGTGTCGGTGTCGGTGTCGGTGTCGGTGTCGGTGTCGGTGTCGGTGTCGGTGTCGGTGTCGGTGTCGGTGTCGGTGTCGGTGTCGGTGTCGGTGTCGGTGTCGGTGTCGGTGTCGGTGTCGGTGTCGGTGTCGGTGTCGGTGTCGGTGTCGGTGTCGGTGTCGGTGTCGGTGTCGGTGTCGGTGTCGGTGTCGGTGTCGGTGTCGGTGTCGGTGTCGGTGTCGGTGTCGGTGTCGGTGTCGGTGTCGGTGTCGGTGTCGGTGTCGGTGTCGGTGTCGGTGTCGGTGTCGGTGTCGGTGTCGGTGTCGGTGTCGGTGTCGGTGTCGGTGTCGGTGTCGGTGTCGGTGTCGGTGTCGGTGTCGGTGTCGGTGTCGGTGTCGGTGTCGGTGTCGGTGTCGGTGTCGGTGACAGTGGTGGAAGCGGAGGAGGAGGATGTAGCGATGGCGGAGTCGGTGGCGGGGGCAGAGACGCGATGCCATTGGCTGCGGAGGAGGTGATGTCGCCAGCGGCAGTGGATCAATCCACGTGGGTGGCCAGGGGGGGGGAGGGTTATGGCGCTTCCGATGCGTGTGGCTGCCCACCTCCCCCTCTTACCACAATTCGCCAGCGCTGCCTCCTCGCCTTCCCTACCGCAACGTCCCTCACTGCATTTCGACAAGACGAGCGTCATTCCTTGTGAAATGATTAAGAAAACTGACAGGCACGACGTTTAGAATTAATTCTAACAGAAATGTTTAACTGAGATCCGTTTACAAATACTTGTAATAATTTTAAAATATATTTATTTTCTATATGCAGATCATATTTTCGACAAGGTAACGAGAGTCTCTCATTTAATAAATTTTAGCAAGTACCTCGTGATGATTCCACTACTATGAAGGATGAAATCTGTGAATGTGCGTACTCGAAACAATGCAGATACGGCTTTCTTCTCTCTGTAGGAGGAATTGGTTTCTTAAGTTTTCTCCAGAAGTCTCGTTAGACTCCACATAATTATATCAACATTTTAGGAAAATGACTACATTGCGATTTTGGGAACGTAACCACAATGACGTCACGATGGTGCCCGATTGGATGAAATGTCAACAGCTGATACCTACCAGGGGCAGAGTAGGGCCATCGTAGTATAGTCATAAAGAAGCCAAAAATGTGAAGACTTAGAGTAGTATTCTCAGACCAATTTCCAACTGAACAATTACTGCTAATCAATTACCTAGTATGAACTCAAGCATTCATTATTGACAAATTGTGTTTTCATGAAAATGTTTTGTCAGAGTACACTGAAAATCATATTAGGCCATAATATAGGTATTTGCAGAGACATGACTACTGTCCTGATCAACCATTTTGCAGCAAGGGTGGCAGCAATGTCGTTTTAGCAAAGTGGGTGGGGGCAGCTAGTGGGTGCGAGCGTGCGTATTTACAACGCGGGTCGAAAAAGAAATATATGTAATACAGAGAAAGGTATGTAATACTGCGAATAATCGATTTCTAGACTTCAACTGAAATACATGTTTTTGGGTGTCCTAATGCCTCAAATGAGGTGTTTCTTTTTTTCAAAACGTTCGTCCTTCCGTCTGTTTGTTCATCCACACGTCTGTTGGTCTGTAAACAAGACTAATGCCTCATCAATTTGTATAAATGTTGACAAAATACATTTTCCGCGGTCGGTCTTGCCCAACTCAAAGCCCTTATATTTTGAAAGAAAATCTTTACTTTATACAAAGCCTCGGGGATATTTTCCAGATTTTCTCGAAAATGGCTCTATACGTTTTCTATTTACTTTTATCAAGAAGAGCTTACAAAATGGCGCAGGTCCTGTTTCCTTTGATCCCTCTGAATTTCCGAAAATTCCAAAAGTTACACATAATTCGAGAAAGTATGTAGTGTTGAATCACCACTAATTTCAATCGCGTCATTTTCCATCTTTCTCGAGTTTCATTGCGTAGCGCGAGTCTTGAATCGCGGGGACTCCTCGCAATTCTTGTCCTTCCGTTGCCTCCTCTCCACCGCTTTTCTGATTCTGTGCTTCGCTGCGCGGCGCTTAGCGACCTCATCCGAACGCCTCGGCACGTCCCGATCCCTCCGCGTAGTCAGCTTTAAGCCCCTTCTTTCGATTTCCTTAAAGCGAGACCGACGTCTTCGTAATAGCTGCACCAGGAGGCATTAGCGAAGGATGAGAGTACCATGCGTCCAGCTGCAGATTTCCGCTTATTTTTGGGTTAGTTAAGAAAATAATTTTGACTAGATTATTGTTTTTAGTTTGTAGACTTTTAATTTTAAATATATTTCATACATTCAGATTGTAATGATTAATCCTATTTTTGGTTTTGTTAAGATGGAAAGTCTAATTTAATTTGTGACATTTCATTTTTTTACTTGATAGATAACTATTAGACAAATAAATTATATTACCAGATAGGCCGAAGGCTTTTAAGCCATTTGATAACTTATTTCTTAAAGCATTCTGATCTGTCAAATTCTAATGTTCACCCCCAGATGGCCTCTCCATCGCATCAAAGCCACGGAAAAGAGTATTGTACGGCTAAGAAAAAGCCCTGAAGCGGAAGACACCCGACCTCAGAAGACGAGTACTTAGTAATGGAACATTCTCTTTCTAAACTATTTATTTCCTGGTGCGTTCGTCCTGTTTTCTCCTTTCGGTCTTTGGCCTGTTCAGCACCTGAAATGAAACAGCGCCACACAAAATGTGCGCCCACCCATTTGCCCCCCACATTTCACAAAAACACCGTGTACTGGAACTAACAATTCACCATAACTACCCTTCAAGGGCTTTTTAGATTAACATTTTTGCCGATAGTTATTTATATACACCAAAGGCGTTCTACTGATCGAGCGGCGACAAAAATCCCAAGGGCTTTTGGCCCGTTGGATGTTTGACACCCGATATCATTAGAACCACTTCACGCACAAGGTGCATGCATTATTTTATTTTTTAGCTTATTTTATCGATTCAGACTTACTAATTAACTAAATGTTAACTTGACTCGGGTTGTCTTTTGATATTTCCCTCCCATATTTCCCCTTCATAAGAGAACATGTAGCATCATTCAATTGTTTCCATATTTCCCTCGCAACTACGATCCTCTCGATAGAGGTACGTTATGCAGTGTATATCGTGGTCCGTATCGAAAAGTAAAAAGTAAAAAAATAAAGTAACTTATATTATTCCTCATCAGAATATAATACGACGATAAAGTAGTAGTAGTAGTAGTAGAAGAAGAAGAAGAAGAAGAAGAAGAAGAAGAAGAAGAAGAAGAAGAAGAAGAAGAAGAAGAATATGATAACTAATAGGAAGATGATGACAAAAAGTATAAATATGGCAAGAAGGGAAGATGACAAATAAGACGATGACGGCAAAGAAGACGACGTTAACATCAAAGACGAAGATGACGGCAAAAAGACTAAAACGACAAAAAAGAAGACGATGACGAGAAAAAAGAAAGCGACAAAACGACAAAAAAGAAGTGACGATTAAGAAGACGATGATGACGAAGTAGACGATGATGACGAAGTAGACGATGATGACGAAGTAGACGATGATGACGAAGTAGACGATGATGACGAAGTAGACGATGATGACGAAGTAGACGATGATGACGAAGTAGACGATGATGACGAAGTAGACGATGATGACGAAGTAGACGATGATGACGAAGTAGACGATGATGACGAAGTAGACGATGATGACGAAGTAGACGATGATGACGAAGTAGACGATGATGACGACGAAGAAGACGATGATGACGACGAAGAAGACGATGATGACGACGAAGAAGACGACGACGACGACGAAGAAGACGATGACGACGACGAAGAAGACGATGACGACGACGAAGAAGACGATGACGATGACGACGAAGACGATGACGATGACGACGAAGAAGACAATGACGATGACGACGAAGAAGAAGACGATGACGATGACGACGAAGAAGACAATGACGATGACGACGAAGAAGAAGACGATGACGATGACGACGAAGAAGAAGACGACGACGATGACGACGAAGAAGACGATGACGATGAAGAAGACGATGACGATGAAGAAGAAGACGATGACGACGACGAAGAAGAAGAAGCGAGAAATAAGTAGATCCATAATCCAGGGCCCTTAATAAGACCCATTCTGCTTGCGTCTTGTCTAGCGCCCTCGTGTGCCATTTGGGAGCAGCGTGCGTCGCGGTGAGCCGGCGCGCCAAGTATGTGACGGCGATAAAAACGTCCCCGCAAATGAGAATTCCGCCGCTACCCGATGGGGTCAACGCGCCGCGTATTACCCCCGGCTCAGGCGAGATAAATTTAAATTATTCGCGCATGAAACGCGCGCACTCTGCCAGAGCGGTTCGGCGAGAGATCTCCAATGCAGGGCCAGCGTGCGAACCCACTTTCTCAGTCCGTGTTGTCGTCGAGGCATTCGTGATTGCTGGCCTACATAACTCTGTGAACTGGTGATGTGCATATATACTCGTATATAAAATAAGAAGACTGACGTGTTAAGTGATATTTCGGAAGTGAATATAATTTCTGAAGCTGGAAATTTTGCGATTACGTGCTATTGAAAACTGTCAAATAGTAGCATGCTAAAATATTAATCTAACTGAAAAATGTTAAGGTGTCTCTCTACCGGACAGTGAACAAATTGTACTTTCATTACAAATACATTTGGTTAGAATTTCGATACGATTGATCTTTGGTTTTGTACTTTCTCGTGTTTTATGGGATTATTGTTATAAATGTCTAATAATATTTAATCTTCGAAGAAGAACAAGAGAAGAGTTAAGAAATCTGATTAAATCTCCATAACACGTCGAAATAGATTTAAAATATTATTTTTTTTAATGTAGGTCAATATATTCCGACAACCTTATCAGCACTAGTTCCACTAAACTGCAACATTATAATTCTACATATTTTGCTAAACTTAGTTTGCCAGTAGGGTCCAGATTCCAATGCAAATGCATATTTTCTCGTGCAGTCAGGAAATATTTTCACTTGATGTGTATTTGAAATGCCCAAAACTCGAACAATAAACCACGATTTGATGATCGTGTAGCACAAATTTTGTTTGTTGCCTTAAAAAGCAACGACTTTTTTCAAATTGTTTATTGTTCTGTATATTTGTCTTTAAAATGTTTATTTCAAATATTTTTTTCATTTTCAAAAAAATATTTTATTTTCTGAAGTAACGGACGCGTTTATGAGGTTCATTTTATCCTTGGTACGGCAGACACGTAAGGCCAATAAATAAATACACAATTGCTCAATGAAACATTTGCTACGTATATCACAGTACTAAAACATAGGTGCAAGGTAGGTTTCAAATAAACGAAAGTAATACTTACCATACATTAATTCCTTATCTCTTGCTACGTATCCGACAATAATTCGATTTTCTAACCACATATTCGTAGCTCACTAATGCTTTAGTTATTTTATTTATTCTGCCCAGTGTTTAATTTACTTTGCGACTCGCGTCCTCAAAGAGCTACTTTGTCAAAGTAGTACTTTCCAATCAATAAAAAGAGAACGTAGTTTTCACACACGAGAGCTAAAAAATGATTTTTGCTCTCGATTGTTTAGTCCGTTACCATGGCATGAAGCAACTCTCTTTAACCCTCACCGTTAGACAGCGTGCCCTGCCATCGTCATTTGTCACCTTTCTTTGCCGATGCTACAGTAGGCCGTCGCCGTTACCGTTTGATAGCGTTACCCATCGTTTTCAGCGAGAACACCATTTATCACCGTTAGTGGCCGCAATCACCATTTGCGTCGATACCGTTTGACCCTGTTAATCACTACCCTTATTATTCTGAACCAGCGTTATTACTAGGGGGCGGGGATTTCTATGATTTTGCATATTTTTTTCCGTTGCTTCAGGCTTTCTTGACATTTGGTGGGAGTTTAATGCTGTGTAGATTGTGTTAGGGCATATTTGTGTACATATGTTAGTGCGATTTTTTCTGTATATTCTTGTATTTATAGGAGCAGATTTTGCAATTTTCTTCACAATAGAGACTTTTCTGTAAAACGATTCCTTTTTTTCTTATAACCATTTATTTGTGAGCGTTCATTGACTAGATTGTGCTTGTCACTGTTCTGTTTTTTTCTTTCTTTCCTATAAATAAAATACTAGTGAAAATGTAGGATATTTCTCGATATCATTTTTTTTAAACCACACAGAAAAAATGAAACAAAACGTACAATTTACTTCACTAACGTGCATATTTACTTCATTATTTCTCGCGCGAAATAAGCTAGGTTACGTTATATTTGCACAAAAATATATATTTTTCATTCCAAGAATGCTTCTCCTGAATTTTATCAAGAAATGTTTGCGCAAGAAAAGAAGTATTGTTCATTTCAATTGCATATTAAAATGCATATTTTAGAATTTTTAGGTCATAATGCATATTTTTAAAAGCATATTTCAAGATTTGTTGGGGCTTGAAAATCGTCTCCCTTGCTCTCACCGCCAGCGCCTCCGTCGCCACCAGCTGCCTCCGCGCCCACCCGTGCCCGTAGGTGGGCTGACCTCCCCGCGCGTCGCAAACCGAATTATCCTCCGGGCGGGCCCGCATCGGCGCTTCAAACGGGGACGCTTCGAATTGTAAACAGAATTACCCAAGCGCACCCTTTAATGAATATGTAAAAACGGGCCGCGCCAGTTATTTGCCTTTCTGTTGCGAAAACTCGCACAAAAAGAGCCCACGTGGAAGGCTGGCTGGTAGCTGGGGATCGGTCCGCGAATTTAATGTTTTCGTGGTTGAGTCGGCTGGCCTTCCGGCACTCGCACCTGGGCGGGATTTCATTATATTCCTTTCCCGGGCGTAGAGGTATGAGGGTAGAATACCCACTTGGGAGCTTTTTTGTATTTGAATTTGGGATTGGCGGATGTCAAAATGCTTTTGGACGTCACAATTCCATTTTGCTGTCACCGTGGGCACGATTCTCTGAATTAATATATTACACGCGTCCAAATCCATTTACTAAAAATAAACGATTGACTTTCCTCCCGAGCGAAATAAAATTGTATTTGGCGTTATGGAGAGCAGGTGTTTTGACAGAACCATAAACAAGCACACGAGTCATATATTGCGCGACCGTTTTCCGTCACTCCTATTGGTCGCGGCGCTCCGCGTGGTTCCGACCGTGCCGTGCCGAGCCGGTACCCCGCAACGTCGTGCTCGAACGTCAGTCAGCGCCTTCTATCAGCATTTGCGGCAACTGCTACAACGCAGTGGAGTGCAGCGCAGCGTAGTGGCCAAAGGTGTAACTACAAGCGTTTGCGCGCGCGGTCGTCGCCGCACGGCGGGGCGTGCCGGGCGGCGATGGTGGCGACCTCGTCGCCGGCGACGGCTGGTGTTGCGACGTCGTGCCGCCGCGCGGTGCCACTGTGTGGCGCAGCGTTGGTGAGCGGTGCCGTTGTGCGGAGGGGGCCGTGCAAGACTGCAGTGGCGCGAGGACGCGACCAGGAGATCTCGGAGGCGACGGACGGGAAAGGACTAGGAGTAATTTGTAACGCGAGACTCGATCCGGTGGGAGTTGCTTCGGACGGGGATGTGAACGGAACGCAAAAAGCTCGTGATCGCGTTTTTGTAAGTGTAATGCCTACATTGAACCCGTATGCCTTATTTTTCTCCGTTAGCAGAACAGTAAATGTGAACCAATGCAATATTCAGTTTCGAAGAATTGCTCCTTTTTCGTAGACGTGTGCTGAGACAGACGTGTTCTAAAATTCACGACTTTTTCATTGTGTTTTGAGCATTGAAGCTTGATTCGCCGTAGCGTTAATAACATGCCATTTTTTACGTATGTCCTATTTCGAATAGGTAATACTCTCCGTCGGATACCGCCATAACGGTGAAATCGCAGTGAAGTTTTTGTTATTAGTGAAATGCGTACTATTCTGAGTAACATTTATGTTTTTTGTAATGTAAAAAGTCGGATCGGAAAATGAACTCAGCAAACATGATTTTTTGAATAATCATGTCAATTTTTTATCGTACCAAACAAGAAAATCGTTCAGAAAGAAACTGGAAAATTACTAATTCGCGTGTGCAGTATTAATAATATTAAATCTATCAGAAAATGACGAAAGTACTTTATCAGAAACGTATCTGGGGCGACCCACCGACTTCCGCTGGCTGAGGGATGTGCAGCGCTCTGGAACGAATCTTAAGAGACTGAAAAATTATCATTGAAAAAATTAAGTTCATTTAACATTCTCAAATGCTAAGTGACATGGCATCCTCCACTATTAGTTTTTTTTTTCTTTCATTTTGCAAGATGCTTCAAAAATCCACACGTAATCACGGGTATGGATGGGTTTGCCTTCGGTTAGTGGCAGGCACAAGAAGGGGAACGAAGGCAATCCCTATCCAGCTAGGAATGTTTCGATATGAATAATGAAATTATCAATAGTATTAACTTAAAGTATGCACGGAATTAATTTTTATGTAATATGATGTTACTAAATGTTTTTATAATTCAAAACGTAATTAGAATAATCGAATCTGAAGCCTGTCTGTAAAAATGAATTCATATTCCTACCGAGCAGTTTCAGAGTCCGGACCTGACGTGGATGTAGTAGCTCTTAATTGCGGTTTCGGTCGTTTAAAAATGATTTATTGGGCTCGCAATGAGCATAACATTGATAGTGTCTACTCGCAGGGGCGCAATAAACTCAGATATCAGTCTGGTGGAGGGAGCACAAGGTTTTTAATTCATTCCAGAAAATTGCAGATATTTGCGGAAAATTGTTGCTGTTGATTGCGTTATTAATTGAGCTTTAAATTATATATTTGTTAGCTTATTAATTACATAAAACTTATGTCATATACTTTCAAATTCGGATTTTTGAAGAGATATGAAATCTTTTTGATTATCCATGTACGTCCCTATTTGAAAATATAGTACATATTTCGCTCAACAGCGAATATTATGTTCCTTGATCTCGATATTTGTGTACTTAATTAAACATTTGATTACCACATTATTTCCACACTCTTAATCTTTTTATTTGATTGTTAGTTCATACTTTGACCATTTTTGCTCCACATATGTGTACATATTTGAGTGCTTGTTATTCCGAGTACATTCTAGCTCTGAATATTATAATCTATTTTAGAAACACTGAAGGGTTGCAAAAGTTGTTTTTTTTTTTCTTAATTGAACCGATTTATCGAGATACGTCGTGAATGATGTGGTCCTCTCAGAAAGAAGTAAATAAAACACGTGACATGTTTACCAGTGACCGCTTTATTGGCAAAGGGCTTCTACGCGCCTCTTCAGTGCGTTTCGCAGCTGGCGCAGGTTCGGTGTGCTCAAGATGGCTCTTCGCCAATCAAGCAATTAATGGCCGGCCAAAGAAATGTTCGCCTCATTTGCTTTAAATGGTTTCTTGGAATGTTCAAACAGTGTAGTAAAATGAATGAATATTTTATTTCACAATTTGCCGTACGATTGAAAATGTAAACAATGTCGGAAATAATTCCTGGGGAATTTAGGGGCTTTCAGTTATGTCACTTTCGAACTCTTGTATAAAGTTCCTCTTAAAACTGAGGCGGCTACTAGGAGGTGAAGGCTTGGATTTAGACAATGTCCGGTTTGTGTACCCTCCTTGAATTCCGATGGCGGTCGCTCGCTACTCGCCAAACACCGAATGTTTGGAGGCATTTTTAAGGCGGCTCCTCATATTCGCCATTCGCCGAGCAGGGAGCTACTGCTCGCCCGATCCCCAACAGCTGATGTGTTCTGCGAATGTTCGCACCCGTTGATGTGTCCTACAGACCGACACGTGGTGGGTAGGGCGAATACCGAATGTTCGGCGCTCGGCGAATCGCAAGCCATCAGTCCACACACTACTCGTGATTTGGCGAGCGGTTGCTAGGGATTCGCCGAATGCCGCAGATGTAGAGCCGCCTTTAGACAAATGTGATTCGCAAGCTGCATCCTGCTAGCCAAGGATGCGGCTTCGCCAAAAAACGTCGATGTTTAAAACAATAACATCATTTGTTTTCAAACATCGATGTTTTACATCCGCTCTCTCATTAAATCATGATCATTAAAGCTAGCGCGTGAGGGGGCCATTTAATTTCATGGACGTCGTTAATTTATATTTGAACCTTAACTGACACAGCACACAAACAATGATAAGAAACGTTAACACAACTTTCATTATTATTATATAGGCATACCAAAAAATATTGGAATACATTTTTGGGTTAAAAATTCATAGTTGATCACTTCGATTAGAAGAATGTTCAATTCCGGATATCTGAAAGTTATTATAGTTTTATTATGGTATGTTTCTTAATGAAAAATAAAATATAGACCACTTAAAAAATATAGGGTGTCTGAACATCGAGGTTGAAAATACATCGAGTGCAATTGGACGAATATGTGTATATTTAGAAAACATCGTCGCCGATGTGGCAGCCTCTGCGCGCCCAGCTTCGCTCTATGCTCTCTCCGCGCTCTGCTCTCTCCGCGCTCTGCTCTCTCCGCTCTCTGCTCTCTCCGCGCTCTGCTCTCTCCGCGCTCTGCTCTCTCCGCGCTCTGCTCTCTCCGCTCTCTGCTCTCTCCGCGCTCTGCTCTCTCCGCGCTCTGCTCTCTCCGCTCTCTGCTCTCTCCGCGCTCTGCTCTCTCCGCTCTGTTTTCTCTCCGCTCTCTGCTCTCTCCGCGCTCTGCTCTCTCCACGCTCTGCTCTCTCCGCGCTCTGCTCTCTCCGCGCTCTGCTCTCTCCGCGCTCTGCTCTCTCCGCTCTCTGCTCTCTCCGCGCTCTGCTCTCTCCGCTCTGTTTTCTCTCGGCTCTCTACTCTCTCCGCGCTCTGCTCTCTCTCTGCTCTTTCCGCGCTCTGCTCTCTCTTCTCTCTCCGCGCTCTGCTCTCCCCGCTCTCTGCTCTCTCCGCGCTCTGCTCTCTCCGCGCTCTGCTCTCTCCGCGCTCTGCTCTCTCCGCGCTCTGCTCTCTCCACGCTCTGCTCTCTCCGCGCTCTGCTCTCTCCGCGCTCTGCTCTCTGTTCTCTCTTCTCTCTCCGCGCCCTGCTCTCTGCTCTCCCCGCTCTTCGCTCTGTGCTCTCTGCCCTCTCCGCCCGTGCGCGGCGCGGGAGTTGCAGCTCCGCGCGGTAATTCGAGCGCGAGTGGCGGGCGCAACGCGATACTTCGCAGCGCTGCCTCTCGCGTATCGCCGCCCGCGGCGCTCGCCCTCACCCGCGGCGTGCGGCTGCCGAGGCACGCGAGGCGCCACGGCGCGGGGGAACGAGGGCCAAGGGCGGGGACGAAGGCGGAGGCGGGGGCAGGGACGATGGCAGAGGAGGTTATGGTGATGGCGGGTGCAGAGGCGAAGGCGAAGGCGGAGGCGAAGGCGGAGGCGGAGGCGAAAGCGAAGGCGATTACGAAGGCGGGGGCAGAGGCGGAGGCGACGGCTAAGGCGGAGGCGAAGGCGGAGGCGAAGGCGAAGGCGAAGGCGAAGGCGAAGGCGATTGCGAAGGCGGAGGCGGAGGCGAAGGCGGAGGCTGAGGCGGAGGCGGAGGTGGAGGCGAAGGCGGAGGCGGAGGCGATTACGAAGGCGGTGGCGAAGGCCGAGGCGAAGGCGAATGACCCAAACACGGTCTAATGCTGACACCCCCACCCTTGAGTTGGTGTTAGAAAGTGTTTGGGCGCAAGGGCGTATTCGTGAGTAAAGTCGTGTTTACGGCTCGTACTATAAGTAACATTACTCAAAACTAATTTTGGGAGTATTATTGAGTTGACGTATACGCAGCACCCTGGCAATGAAATGTTCATACTGAAGTAGTCGTTAAGAAGATAGTCTGTGAAGGGTAATCCCCATCATCTGAACATAAATTATTCCCACTGTGTGTAAAACGCATTTAATATGACTTCTACACCCACCTAATAATTGTAAGTCGTTTAAAAAAAAAATAAGCGTTTTAAATATTATGTAAAAACAGAATTGGATACATTTACCAGATCCCAAAGAAATGTTAAAGAACAGTACAGTGAAAGCAAATAGGAAAAAAAACCCTGAGGAAATATAGATTAGATAGTGTTATATCCATTGTCCAAAAGATAACTTATATGGACGTCTGACCTTTTTGCAGTGGCTCTTCAATTGAGTTTTAAAAATGTACCAGGAAAGTTTACGCGGAATAAAAAAAGTGTCCCTCTAGGACTCTGACCCAAAGCGGCCGATGGCGTCATGAGACAGCTGGGCCCAAATGCTACGCGTCCAGTAATCTTATCTTTCTCAGTCACGGATTTCCGCGTTGCTGACAGCAATCACGTTGTGTCGTATCATCAAAGACGTTTAATCTCGTTTATTTTGCTTCATACCGTTGCTGCAATGTAGGCAGTTTTACTAAACACGAATTAAATCCGAAACACGTTATACAACTGGATTATATTATTGAATACGTTGTTAATACTGTATTATCAACTACTATTTCGCCTTTCAGTAGAAGGTTGCCTCTTTTAGTATCATTAATACAAATGTTTAGTACAAATTTGAAAGATTCGAAAATCTTTGTTTATGCTATTTCAAGAAAATATAAATCTTACGTCTCCATACCCTTTAATTCATATAAGAAATCAAAATTAACAGAGTTTGTGTATGATGTGTGACTTGGAGGGTATGCAAATACTGTGCTGAGCTCTAGTTAGATAGCATTGCGCACGCAAACTCTTCAACATTATGTAAACCTCAGATATCCGGTCGAATAGCGCACACAATTTATGCCACATTAATAGTCGTTATTTCAACATACGAACATTCATATAACGGCACTATGTACTAGTATTGCTAAAATAGCCGAATACATTTTTTTAAAAAGTGGAATGACAGAGGAACTACGAACAACATTAGCGTATTGTTTTCCTGATGTTAAGTAGAACCCTGTCGTTACGATTTAACGAATCGTAATTAAAGTGCTGTTAAACTCCCTCGCATGAAACGAACGTCACACGGTTACTGGTTGTCTTTTAGCTTTTTATGTCTATCTAATTTCTCGGTATGAAAGGAAAAAAGGTCTGTACCGTGCAGAGTGGCATAGCGGCGAGCGAGGGCGGTGCTTTCGCAGCCCCCGAGTCGTCGGGGAGGCCGAGGCAGCGGTGGACTTGCTGCGGTGGAGGGGTGGGGGAGGGACCGACGCAGGGGGCGGGGGAGGGGCGGCGAACCTCTGGCAACGCAGGGCGCCACGCGGGAGGGAGGGTGTGACGAGGAAAAGGAAGGTGCAGAACAGGTTTGCAGAGATATTTGTTGATGGTAGTTTTTCTTCTATAGGCCTAAAGTTAGAAAACAACCATGTACCGATACCATGTGTTATCGTCCTCTCCCGCATTCTCCAATTCTTTTTTTGTCATCTAGAAACTGATATTCATTCGAGAATACAGGAAGGACTGTATAATATAATATAATATAATGTAATGTAGTATAATATAAAATAATATAATATAGTATGGTATAATATATTATAGTATAATATAATTTTATTGCAACATAATACGCTTCGAACCTACTGCCTGTAATAGCGTCAGCTGATTGTTCACGATTTGGAGGAAATGGTAGTAAATGTATGATCGCCAGTATTGTGAAATATTTTTTTCATTTATTTGAACCTTGTTGCCCTTTGAGCAACTTTATTTAATTCTTACGTTTTTATGGATAAAATCCTTCCTGATTTTCCCTCCTCCACCTGCGCACAGCGGTCGGGCTGGTGAAAAGTTGTAGAAAAAAACACCGTTCCCTAATTTAAAGCACTGGAAATGCACTACTGCATCCGGTTGAAGTAGTGCTGGCGCGAACATGACGCCGGAGAGTTGTGAAGGGAGAATTGAATGTGTTGAAGGAATACAAGACACATTATATAAATAAAGTAAGTATGATCCGTAAACCGAAAATGAAGATAACAGTAATTAAAAAAAACATATTGAACAATCCTTGGCATTGCTTTTTTTGTTATAATTAAGTACGTCGGAGCGCACTTCAATTTACAGTGTAAAACTTAAGCGACAAATCATTTGGATTTCTCCAGAATATTAAAGACAAAGCACTTCCTCTATGTACTGCAACCGCATGTCAGTAGGAAAAGACAAGGTATCCCCATTTAAATGACTTAAATCTGCTTCAAGGCGGTTGCTGTGGAGAGGAGAAAAGGGAAAGAAACAGTTGACTCTCGGAGTCAGGTGGCAACGGCCGGCTCTTTCTTCGATTTCCCTGCTGCCTTTCCTTGCAGTTCGCGCTGTTCTGACTTGCGTAGGCTTACACTAACGTATAATGGCACTATAGTTTTTTCCTTCTAAAGGTTTTCCGTAGGTAATTGTTTAAATCGTCGCTTGTAAGTTTCAAATCAAAGAAATACCCATTCACTCGGTTTATTCTCACTCACGTACGCAGATAACACAGGCCATCCGTACTTTCCATTGCACTATGCAACATGCACATTCTTTTTTTTCTTTTGTCCCCTCCACAGTAACCCTGTGAAGGAGGGCAATTTATTATCTATTAATATTTTTACATTACGCTGCTGCCTTGCGGCTTAAGCAGCTACAGGCGGGGCTTTTTCTTACAACTAACTTACAATCTAGACTTAAAGTTATCTTAATTGCACTTTGGCATTACTAACTTACACTAAAATCATTATTGTAATTCTATTTATTTATTCTACGTAAATTGTTTGTATGTATTGGTACATTATTATTATTATTATTATTATTATTATTATTATTATTATTTCTACATTCACACATCATTCATACTATTTTCATTATATACATAACCATTCATTCTTCCCATTCATTCACATTCATTCCCACATGCACATTCTGTGCACTGCGTTCCCTTGCGCTTTCGCGACCGAGCGTCCGTGGCGTGTCCTCTCTAGGGCGCGGGTGTGTGTGGATGTGCGCCATCAGCTGGAGTCGCAGCGAGGGCGGCCCCGGCGGCGGCGGTCGGGGGCGCGGGGGGCGAGAGGGGGGCCGAGGGGGCGCAAAGTGGGCCCCGGAGGATGGCAGGGGCGCCCGCGAGGAGGAGAGGCGAGGCAACGCCGCGCGCCGGGGGGGAGGGGGGGAGGCCGGTGCAGAGGGCCCTTGGAATGCGCGCAGCGGCGGAGGGGGAGGCCGAGAGGGAGACGCGGCGGAAGAGGTGGCTGTGACGGCGGTGATAGTGGTGTCGTCGGAGGCTTCGATGTAGGGGTGGACCAGAGGCGATGAATGGTGAAGTTGTTTAAGTTAAAGTTAGAATGGAATTAAATTAGCATTTGTAGCCAAGAGTCCCCCGATCTGCAGGTGCACCGTGCAGCAGGGGCCCTCGCGATGCCTCGGAAAGGACCTAGTCAATTGCCACCCGCCCCGCTGGACCGCCCCCGCGGCAATGGAAATGGTGGAGAGGATGGAAGGTGTAGCGGTGACGGAGACGCTGGCATGGGGGTTGGGGGCGGAGAGGCACAGATGGGGGTAGCGCTGGGGGTTGTAGTGGTGGTGGTGGTGGTGGTGGTGGTGGTGGTGGTGGTGGTGGTGGTGGTGGTGGCGGCGTCGGGGTTGTTATTAGGGGTGGTGGCAATAGTGGCGGTGGGAATGGTGGTGGCGGCGATGGTGGTGGTGGTCGCAGCGGTAGCGGTGGCAACATCGAAGATTGGGACGGAGGGAGGGTTGATCCGTCGGGGGCGGCGTTGAAACAGCGTGGGCGGCGGAGGCGGAGGGCGCGGAGGCGGCTCCACTGTGACCGCCCTCAGAGAGTATATATCCGCCCTCGCCCTCCCGACTGCAGCGCGGCGCCAGCAGCCAACACGTGCTCCCGGCTTATTTCTTTTCCCCGGCGGCGGCCGCGGCGGCGGGGGCGGTCCACGGGCCGGGTGGCAATTGACGAGGTCCTTTCCGAGGCTCTGCGCATCGCGAGGGCTCCTGCTGCACGGCGCACCTGCAGATCGGGGGACTCTTGGCTACAAATGCTAATTTAATTCCTTCCTAACTTTAACTTACACAACTTGAATTCAACTAGGTCTAAGTAACTTAAATCTCACTCTATCAACGTCACTACATCTTAATTAAGATAGCAAAAACATAAGTAACTTGACTATAGCTTTATTAATTTTGCTATAATTTAATTACCTTTGCTATAACTTTATTCACTGCTATAAATTAACATTACTATAACTTAATTCACACTATAACACGCAGTTATCTTGATTATTACTTAACTGACTTGATTTTAACTGCTGTAACTTAATTATAATTTGTCTAACTTGAATCGAACATATGTAACTTTCAAATCGCGGAGTTCATGGTCATTTCACCGGGAACGAAATGAAAAGCTGAGTACTCAAAACGCTACTACAGAATCGATTCCTTAAACTAATACGTGATAGATGTCTTTAAACTATATATTTTGGCATTAACAGCTAGTCTAAATTTTGAGACAAAAGTGTAATCAACTTATACAAACGTGAAGATGAATTTGTTGGGCTTATTTACTTTAAATATGATCCGATCATCTACTGAGACTCTGTAAGATGGAACCGAACCCCATCAAATGAGCAAATTGCCGTCCCCAAATCATTTTCAATTGCTATAGTCAAAATATAAACTTATCTTTATTGTTTTGTTAATAAAGCAGAAATGAGACCTATCTCACTGTGGTACAACCCACTCCTCTCTTCCTTTGCCGCGTGACCACAATGTAGCATATGCGACGGAATTATTGTACAGATGTTAACATATTCATTTAAACATGTTGTCCAGTTACGTTCTATTGTGCCGTATATAACCACAGAGTCCTCTTCTGTGCAGGCCAGACGAGAGTCGGCCCTGAGCTGAGTCAGGCGTTTAGGTGACCAGCGACTCCAGTGCGCTCCTGCCACTTCATTACGCCTCACATACAAATCCACGTAGTACCACAACCAATATTTTCTATGCACCTGATGTCCGTCCCATTTCATGTTGTTTTTTTGTTGTTTTTTTGCTCGCGAATAGGCCAACTTTGATCCCGCGTGCATGCACCATGCATTTACTCGTACTGGGGCTCACAAACATCATCTCGGCGGCAGGTGCATGTATTTTTATCAGGGGATCAACGTTTTAGCTGGATCCGATTTTTATCCCCCAGGGTTGTTAGTCCTGAGGGAATGGAAGATAAAATGATGATAGGGGTGAGAGGACGACACCCACATACCAGCAACCACAAATACACCCAAGCTCGAGGCAGGACTCTAACCCGAGATCTTCTGGTCCGAGACCTCTACGGCACTAATGCCTTAGCGACCTCCGCCTTCTGATAGGCGAATTTAATGTTTTATTAATACTTTTTCCTTTATGTTCTTTTTAATTTTTTGATTTAGAGTAAATTTTAACATATTTAATTGAGATCTCGTTGCTGTAGTGAAAATTTTATTTGTGAACGTGTCGTCGGATCTGGAAGGGGGAGGGGCTGAATCCCCATTAAACCCCGCTCTTGCCCCCCTCCACACCGGGTGCGCCACTGCGTCCAAGGTTCATCGCCCGGTTCACACTTTCCCGTTTCGCTCTCGTAGTCTTCCCATTTTGCAAGTGCAAGGAAGTAGAATCGTGTTATCATCGTCCAGCGAACTCGTAATGTACTTGGTATCGAACATACTAAGAAATTATTCTCGTATTTGCGTTTACTTCTATTGTTCTCTTCTTTTCTTCTACTCCTATTGCGATTTTCTTTTCCTCTCCCTCCTCCTCGACTTCGTCTCTGCTCATGTGCCGTTTTGGTCTACACTTTACCTAGATTTTGGCAACACCTACTCCACTACTCCACACCTACCTCTCTCGTTCTCTGCATTTTTTGTTTCATTTACTTTCTTGCACAGTTTCTGCTAGCTCCTGGTACTTTGTTGGTTTCCTTTAACTGCATTTCTCACAGTCATATTTATAGTGTATTTACTTTAAGCAGGTCGAAAGGAATTACGAAAAGAATGGATTGTCTCTTTTGGATACATACTGCGAGATAACTCATTTGACAATTACGTGTATGGTAATATTTCATGTAATTAATTTGAAATTCTAACATCTCCCAATAATATACTTTTCCATTTAAATCCTATATTACTTGAATAAGGAGATTAATCAACGTTCGGTTATAATGAACAAACAGTTTCGCTTTTATACACATTAAGTGTTACCTACGGAGCTCGGAAAGCTCTGAACAAAAGAAATTAGCTTAGGGGGATGGATCGCGACTTACAACGAAAACATTTGCTCTTTTAATTTTCTAAATGGTATTTTCGGGTGTATATTATCCTACCTTTACATCCTACCTTTACATTGTATCGGCTGTTACGACGGAAATTTTCTGTTTTCGAGAACAATCTTAAAATAAAATGCGACGGAGAGTATAAGATAATTTAATTAACAAAATGTTTTAATTTTGATGAATTAACAATATTTCGTCGAAACCTTTCTCTTCAAAATTTACATTACAAAATAGAGGTAAAATGTACTGACAAAGATAACCTACTCACTTTGTTTATGATTCTTATTTATTGCTCCCTGTTAGTGATGCAGTTCTCAATGTTCTTAACAACGGGGGGACTGTGATTCCCTTTCATAGAGTTAATCATGCTCATTAAAGGGACAACTTTTATGAGAAGGGGGAGAGAGGACTCGCAATAAACGTTCGTCCCCCTTGTACACGAGGAATGATTGCCCACTCCCTGCTTATTTGAAAACACCGCGTACACGAAAATACATTTAATTGATTGAGTGCACGCCAGCACACAGTAAAAATAGAGTAATCGATTCTCTGGGCAGTTAGCTTGAAAATTGCATCCGGACAGAGGAATCCAAATCTGGTCGCGTCGCATTGCGGCTTTGCTTTCACCCGCGGCTCCCCAGAGAACGTTCCTGCTCCCCAGACGCAGCTCTCTCCAATTACCACGAACCGTTCACGATCGGGAGCCGCTGCATTCCTTTTCTCCTCGTCGTAATTAGACAATTAAAATCTACACCTGTTTACGTTCCTGGTAAAATTGTGTTGTGCTTCATTTCTGTATCTGTACAATTAGAGATTACACTGATCATCAGAAAGAAAAATAATTTATTGCAGCATAATTTATTGTAACAATGGCATAAATGCATTAGGTAGCATTTCTATAGTGTAATTCAAAAAGGCTAAATATGTATGTCACAGATAACATTCCAGAGCCGGAGGATGTTGTTTGCTATTTTGTTAGCAATGCTATACAATCGAAACTGTAATTCAATTACCGATGCAAATGAGTTTTATATTACTCGGGAGCAAAAATGTCTAAGTTTTTAAATGTTGCTAATCTCGCTTTGTTGATATTCATAATTTTCAGCTCATGGAAAGTGTAAATCTGCACTTCAAACCACTGGTAAAATAATAAAGTTTCTTTCAACAATTCATCACACTTTTCACAGAATGCATGTTTCAACAGACATTTTTGATACCCGTTATCGATACATTTTCAATTTCTTCAGATGCAAAAACGGCAAAGGTTACTTACATTTTGAAAACTTACATGCTTATTCCTTTTTAATATAATTTTACATTATACCTGTTAAATAGATAATATTTATTACTTCTTTCTTTAGGTTACGTAATTATTGGATGTAGAAATTATCTATCAATTTCCTTGTAATATTGAAGATGGAAGGCGTTCAAATCAAGTTCAAAGAGTTTGTTGGATTGTACTGTGTGTGTGTGTACATCGAGTGGACAGTCGATCAGACGAGTGAATGCAAGTCAGAGAGGAAATAGCGCCCGCTGGTCGCCCACCTGCAATAAAATGGGCTCGGCGCACGCAGACGGACGTATACCGACTGCATCCTGCGGTAAACGTTTTCTAAGCCATTCCCGTTTTCTAACCTTCCCGAAAAAGCAAATGCGGTCTGCATCCCGTTCCGATTTCCTGCTTCGAGAGGATTGATGTCTACGTTTTCTGTGGTCTACTTAGTTACTATTGATTGTTTATTATAGGTCCACTTCTGTCAGTTTTCAAAAAACACTTAGATCACTACCAACGTCGAAAAACACACTTAAAGGTTCGTAGAAACAAAACTTTAAACCTTTCACGAGCATCTTCTTACCTTCCTGACTTAACGAACACAATTCCGAAGATGCCATGTTCATCTGTGTTCCAGACTTTAACAGGAGTGTTGCGAGAACATCTAAATGTGCCACTTGTGAATGGAACGTGAACGAAAATATTTACTCCTGAAACACGGCATGAAGGAAACGGGGTGCACCTGGACTATCTTCTCAAATAAAGAAAAGTGAAAGGGGATTATATGGGAAGCGAGAGTGAGGGATAACTGACAAGGGGATGCAGTCAGGTGTGTCAAGCTGGAACAGCCATGTTAGAAGTCTCGAGTGAAATATGTCAAATGATTTGTGGCTAATTAATTGCCATGTATTATCGTATAGAAAACGGGTGTCAGCTGGCTCGACGCCGGCACGCACCTAAGTTGAGTTCGGATGGTAGCTCGATGGAAACCCTCGAACCATTTAATGCTAATTAATTGCCGTAATTTGGAATTAATTGTTATGTTTTTCTTAGAGAAAACTGTTGTGATCTGTCTGGACGTGACGCCAGTACACACTCACACACGCACACACATGTTAAGTATGGTTCCAAGCTCGACGGAAATCCTAAAATGATTTATTGCTAATTAATTATTAATTATTTGCCACAATGTTGTATTAATTGTCACATAAATTCGAGGGTGAAACGGGTGTACGCTAGCTCGACGCGATGCCAGCACACTCATATGTTAAATTCGGATCCCCTATGGAAACCATAAAAATAATTCATTGCTAATTATTTGCTACTTAATTGCCACAATTCGGAATTCATTTCCACCTATTTCTTTGGGTAAATCGGGTGTGCGCTGGCTCGCCGCGACGCCAACGGACGTCTTGGGGCACTGCTTCCGCGCGCAGGTAGCGGCGAAGAGCGAGGCGGAGAGCGCCGCGCCCGCCGGGGCCCCCGAGCGCGCGGCGCGGCAGGTGCGGGTGCGGGAAGAGCGCGGGACGGGCGCGGACGCCTCATTGCCGGGTTTCTGGAAACGGCAATGAAACGGGGCCGCCGCGCCGCGCCAGGTCGGTTGCCCCCACACGCTCCGCCTGCACGCAGCGCCGACGCTGCACGCAGCGCCGGAAACTAATAAGCCTGAAGTCTGAATAAATCCAGTCTTGTGTTAATCTTAGGTTGCCGGCCAAAGTGCCGGCTTCATCCATAGGTTAAGTTAGAAATAAGTTAGTAAGTTCTGCCCCCTTCTTTGCCGCATAAGCCGTAGAGCTGCGGCGTATGTTGTACACCAAGAAAATAAACTCCCGCCTCGCCAGGTTACTGGCGGGGGGAAAGTTGAAAAACAGTGCCGACGCTCTCGCGTGGCTCGTCCTTTGCCATTGCGTTACCTCTGGCGTGCATGCTATCGATTTTTTTTTTTTTTTTGTATAAGAAGTGGAATTTTACCAATTCGAGCCTCTACATTAATACATTGATTGCTCGAATTCACGATATATTGAATTAACAATTTCACTATCGAAATTCGATAACTCAAATTTCTTCACCCTCTTGATAAATGGACTGTCAGTTGGAGCTTGTCTTACCTGGCAGGTTGAAGAATACTTTTGGCGTAGTCATGTGGTGTTCGTTTACAGTTAAGTGTTTTAGAACCTGTCGAAATAAACGTGCGTCGGCCAGCACCGAAAATGAAAATGAAAACGGTGGTGGATTCGCGGCATCGGCTGCGGAGCCGCGTCGCCGTCGCCTGCTGCGCGCATGCGAGTTGCAGTGCGCGGACGCTGCGATCCGCCGCTTCCGGGAATTCCCGCGGTCGATTTCAGGCCACGCACCGCGCGCGGTCAGTCCTCTCTCAGGCTGCCCGTTCCTCCTCCTTTGCCGGATTATGGCTCACCCCCCGCGATCTAGAATGACTCGGGAGGAACTGAAACATAATTGTTGGCATGGCATTTAGTTAACAGGTCAAGAATGAGAAGACGAGAACAAGGGGAACTTTGATGACCCAATTTTAATCTTATTTCTGAACTTACCGTCTATACTTTGTGGTGATACTTTTCTTTCTAATGAAAAAAATTAACAATGGCAGACAAATTTATGCAACTAATAAACTAGTGGTGCTACAATACCGCATATTTTCTCGCATTATTTGTTTCTTGGTCGGAAGAAAGGGACGTTTTGCGGTAAGCGGATTTGTCAGTGTCGACCACCAGTGAAACTAAATTCTGGATGTACAAAGCGGTAGATGAAGTTATTTGCTTCATGTAGAAAGAAAAATTATCCATTTTTGCCATCAAGAACTCGCAAAACTAGGTTTTCTGTCAAACAATCGACAGAACTTCAAAATTACACTACTTTTTTTCAATTTTCTCTCCGCCAGTAGCCCTGGCGAGGCCGGAGTTTATTTTCGTGTTGGGGTACAACATACGCCGCAGCTCTACGGCTTATGCGGCAAAGAAGGGGGCAGTGCTTACTTACTAACTTATTTCTAACTTAACCTATGGATGAAGCCGGCACTTTGGCCGGAAACCAAAGATTTGCACAAAACATTTGTATTTTATTACATGTTAATTAGTTTAGTTTTCTTGGATTTTTTTTTTTCATTCACTCGCACATTCACACTAGGTTCTATTTACACTTTACACATGCACTTTCACACGACACTATATACACCCTAAAACACTATTTACACTGCACTGTGCGCCACGGCGCCGACTTTGCTTCAAGCGTCCGTGGCGGCTAGGCACAATGTGCCCTGGCAATTGTTACGGGCGGAGCCTCACTCTTTCTCTATGTTACGCAACTACTACTTTGTCTATGTTACGCAAGTAGTATGCAAGAAATAAATAAACAAGTTATCATTGAATTAGCAAATGACAAACGTCATTGATGGAAATACGCAATGGAAACATCTTCAATGAAAATCCCAATTTACAAAATTACTACGTTCATTCAGTAATCTAGAAAATGATTTGATGTCTTGAGAGAAATCTGTAGAATCTACTAAGCGTCGTACTTCGGAACATTCATTCTTCCTTGTGAGTCTTTTTATCTAACACCGTATCTCTCAACCCTATTTCACTATTCTTCCTTGTCTAATCGTCCACTTCTTTTCCAACATCCTTATGATCAAGTGCTGTGCAAATGTTTGAGGGAAAGGTTCCTGAAACAGTCTCTAAGCGCTCCTTGAATTACCTTCTTGTGTTTAGCAGTACTTTAGAACAAAGCCCTAAGTCCTCTTCAAAACTGTCGTAGTCGCTTAGTTATTAAAACCCTGTCTCCAAGAAAACCTTCTGCGCCCCGGCACTTTTCGCAGGCGTTGCGTTTAGCGTGGGAAAAAAAGTGCGCAACGAAAGAATGCGATACGAAATTTCGCTTTCTCCCCGATAGTGAGGGTAGGGGAAAAATATTGCCTGAATTAGCGTCGTATTATTTATGGAGAAGGCGTGGCCCCTTCCGAGAGACCTCGTCGGGGGCGGGAAACGGGCAGCCACGAAGCCGCGAGCTGCGCTTGTTGGGGTAACGCAGTAGAGAAAATGGCGAAAGAGACATGGAAGGTGACACGTCTGGATGGCAAGAGTAAGTAAAGAGAAAAATAACATGGAAAGAGGAACTGGCAGTGGAAAGAAAATAAATACAAATATAGAAGGAGATAATATTGGTTAATATGAAGGTGGTGAAGCAAATTAAATATTAATAGAAAAAATTGTAGTGTCTCTGACCGGGAGGTGCGAGGTTCGAGTATCGTCGGTGGCAGGAGTTTGGACACTAGCTTGGTATCTGGGTCGAGGTCGGTCGCTGTCAGGAGGATAATTCTGTCGGTGGCTGCTCTGATCGGTAGTTTTTCGTGGTTGTTTCGAAAATATATAGGGCAAATGCCGGAGCAATATCTTAATAAACCGATCACCGACCGCGCGCGATCTTTCCTTCTCTTTTCTTGTCCTATCCCATCTCTTACTTACACACACTTACACTTATATGCACTACACTACCACTCATGCCGAAAGATCGGTCGGGAGCTCACACTTAGTCCCGACTGTGGCGAGTACCCCGCATTGGGAGATACCTGGTTGGGGAAACCCATCTGTAGGTCGGCGCCGGATCTCGCCATCCAGCGGGGTAAGATCACCGTCACCTCCCGAGAGAGAAAAACATGCACTACACTTACAGGACTTTAGTAGTTGACGTGTCCGGAATCACTAATAAATCGATCAGTGAACGAAGAAGGAAAGCATTCATAAGGACGGGAAGATATGAAAGGCAAAAGAAACCATGGTATTTAGAATGAAACAGGCACACCATGCCGTTAATTAGTCTAGTATTGCATGAGAAAGGAAACATTTCTATAACAATGTTTGGTGATTGTTGTAGATATGGACTGCCACTATCAAATAAGAAGAATATCTTTGAGTTAAAATTATGTAGAAGAAAAATTGCTACTTGGATTAAAGATTAAAAACAATACATTTTAAAACAAGAGTGTAAATTAAGATTTTATTCACCGATAAAACTTTGGACCTACAAGAAGCCGTGGAATCGGTCATTCTTGTGAATCTTTTGAAGTTTAATATGAGACACTTAAAATTAAATTTGAAAATATTGACACTTCTGACATGGATTATCATTCATGTTTTATGGAATATATTTAATGTGAGTAAATTGACGTAATTAGGAACGCAGGATTCTATGTTCACCACTGTTTTGCATATTAAGTTCATCTTGATGTACGCTACAAACTCAGCTGTATTTTTACCTTCTCTCGTTACGTCGTAGGAAGAGAAAGATTGTCATCGTGTTCCAGAAATCTGCGATTTTTTTGACAGAATATCTCTTATTGCCCCGCCCTGGTAACGAAAAAGTGAATAAATCTTGTTCCTATATGGAAGCTGTTGACGCTGCGAAAATAGCTGAATGAGGCTGGGAGAGCATAGCATTGATGAAAAATAAAAATGACAATGGAACATCGCCTCTTCCATCGCAGTAGTTCTTTCGTCAGACAAGAATGTTCTGGAAAATAAATGACACACAATTTACAAGTATTGTTACGTGGCGAAAGAAAACAAAGAGTATTGAAATTGTCACAGTTACCTCTGCCCACGAAAACTGCCCTTCCTTACGAATTCCGTGCCTTTAGCTACGTTTTTCTATTACATACATTTCCTGGCACACTCTGGGTAGAACCTTGAAGACTTTCCAAAACTCTTTTTATGAAGCTTTCCGCACTCCTTGTCGTGACAAGGCGATCAGCCGTCTGATATAGAAATTCTCAGCATTTCGACCGTGTAATTTTCGCGGGAGTGGAGAATCTTTCCCCGGGAGCTGGTGCGATCTTTCGGTGACGCTCCGCACTAATAAGACAAGTTGAAATCGAATTCAAGGAACTTGCAAAAAGAAATGAATGTTTTCGACACCAAAGAAGAAGAAATTCGCGCGGGTTTTGGGAGAAAATTAAGACTATCTCGAAGGCGCCACGTTTAAAATGTATAGTCTTTTCCTTTGAAACGCCTTCAAAGAACATCAAACTCCCTGTTAAAGAAGACAAGGCGCCAAATTCGAAGTAATTTGGCCGGCAATGTGTCAACAGAAGCAATTACTTCCTCTAATACGTCGTGTTGTCAGAATCCTTTTTGTTGGTCCTTGATACCGAAAATACATTGACGGTAAGACTTCAGTCCGTCTCCGTTTGTCTGTGGTCAACGGTAGCGCCTAAACCACTCGAACGATTTTGCACAAAATTCATATTCCCCAAATTATCTGAGACTCTGCAACTTTGACTAGAGGGAGTATATTTTGGACTGACATGTCTGTATTTCGTTGAATTCGCTGATTTTTCAAAAATGTTACCAACATTTTTCGGCGTCTTCTACAACACAAAATTGAAAATAAAGATTTTATTCATTATTTTCCTAAATTAAATCTGTTGTTCATAGGCAAATATTGAAAAAATGTCATGTTAAACTTTTCAGAAGATTCTCTGGATAAAGAAGATTCTCTGCATAATGAAGATTTTCTGGATAAAGATATGAATTAAGCTATTATTGTTACAAAAACATCTTCAATCAAAATTTGAAAATTTCGAATTACGATTGTTTATTTGCAATGTAATTTCAGGTTCGCGCGCCGCCAAGACCTGAATGCTGCATCCCTGAGCATTATTCGTATCCTTAATTGCATTTTTCCTTCTGATACGTACTCCTGGTTCCAAGAAGGCCCCCCCCCCCCCCCCCCCAACCGCCGGAGGCAGCCTGGGCGCCGCGTCGTTGTCTCGGCGCCACTTCGCGAAGGCGTGAAACTGAGTGGCCCGCGAGACGCCCTGTCTGAAGAAGCCCTCGCCCTTGCCCTCCCCTCCCACCTCCCGTCCTTTTCCCTTCCCCCTTTCCCTCCTCCAATTCCCTCTTCCTCTCCCCGGAGTGCGGTGCCTCCTCCGACGCCCCAATTTACGAGGTTCCCAATATATCGTTTACTCGCGCAACGCAGGGGACGGCGAACACGGAAGGGCAGTCGCATTATGGGACTTCGAAACAAGCTTCGAAGAGGCGGTATAGATGAATTCGATTCGACATTACAGCGCAAATTTCATATATGTTATCATTATCATTTCGGAGACTCTACATTAACGCTTCAGGACTAATACAAGAAATACAGCATTATTGTTAGGTCAGTAACGCCCCTTACCGCATATACAACACAACTAAGAACATGAAAATAAAAAAAAATAAAAAATTGAATATAATTTTTGAATTCAGAGTGACGCCTCAACTCAAAGAAAGAAATGTAAGATATTAAAACACTTTCGTGACTTAAAATTGAAACTCAAACATTTTAATAATGATTTTGAATAAATTTCATTACTGAAAACCACCAGTAACGCATACTGTATTTTGAAATTTAAAAATGTATGAATACTTTTTAATAAACTAAAATAGTTTTTGAAACATTCCGTATTTTCGGGACCAGAATGTAAACTCAATTAAAGGACTCATTCAATGAGTCTGCGACGCACAGTTTGACCAGTTGTGCGAGCAATGAAACAGCAGCGCAGCGCAGAGAGATCCCAAACGGTGCTTCACGGGTTCTTCAACCCTGGCTCCTCTGTGGATGGTCGCTTTTATTCAGCCCGAAATATGAATCTTTGACCTTTGTAAATAAGCTGGTAACTAGTGAATACTACTACATTTCTTACGAGAGCAATATGTTACCATCCTTAGTAACCTTGTTGCGTAAATATACACACCACTGAACTTATTTTATGTTAATCAGTGATCTAAAATCATTGTTGCGACGTTAATATAACTCGACTTCACATGCTAAGGTTTATGTTCGTATGAAATTTAAGCTGTGTTTGTAAATGCACATATGCGCATTATTCAGCAACTAGAAGGAATTTGACTTGTTTGGTTTTACAGAAATGCAGAGAATGTTTTGGGGGATGTGTACTTTTCTCGTTCTTACCCGATAGCGGCAAAGAAGGGGGCAGTGCTTACTTACTAACTTATTTCTAACTTAACCTATGGATGAAGCCGGCACTTGGGCCGGCAACCTAATATTTGCACAAAACCGTATTGGTATTTTATTTCATGCGACGAACTTTATTCCGAGCGACGTCGCGTGCGCGTGGAGGTCTTCTGCCGAGGGTCTACGGCTGTGTAGTTCCCCGGACGCCGCGAGGCGCGGCGCGGCGCGGCGCTCCCCACATCCGGCGACGGACCCAGTCGCGACCGCCGCACACAGGCGGCTAATTTGGGATCGGGCGGCCATTCAGACGTGCGGGAATAGCACCTCCAACCCGCTAAGCTACACACACCGATAAGACTAGCTCGGAGTCAACATTTGCATTGTCTCTGTAGCCACTCGCACCGTTCGAGTCCCGACGGTGGCAGCGTTTTCGACTCTAGCTACATAGCCAGGTCGAATTCAGCCGCTGCAGTCTGGAGAAGAATTCTAGCATTCGGCTGCTCTGATCGGTAGTTATCCATGCTTTCTCCAATTGACACCAGGCGAATGCCGAAGCAGTACCCTAGCAAACGGGCAACTGACCGTGTGCGATCTTTCCCTCGTCTTCCTTGTCCTATCCTACCCCTTACTTACTTATACATACACTTACATGCATTACAATATCACACCAGTCGAGAGATCGGTCGGGAACATAGAGCTTGTCCCGGTTTAGAAGATATCTTGAGGGGAAATACCCCGCGCGCACACACACACACACACACACACACACACACATATATATATATATATATATATATATATATATATATATATATATATATATATATATAAGCGTAGAATCTCACAATCTAGCAGGGGCGAAGTTCCACCACCTCTCTGTATAAAACATTCACTATACTAAAGGGAATAATGACCTTAGCAGGTGAGGTACCCGGAAACAGCAATCAGCCGGGAACTATGTGGCGGCGACCATTTCACAACGTCTAGGAGCGAGTCAGGCTCGGCAGTTGGGTTTGTCCGAACAGGGGTCATTTACATTCAAAAATAGTTACATACACATTCGCGACACTAGAGGGAGCAGGCGGACCTGTCAAGTTTGGTGTTTGAGCTCTTGAAAAAGTACTGTGTTCCCCGAACTGTGCCCGTAAAATGTTTCCTACGATAACATTCCACAACTGGGCATGCGGAGGTCACTGCGAAGAAGGCGTTCACGACATGAAGCAATGGAAAATGGGGAATTGTTGAACTGAAATAAACATTATTGTGAAACGTAATCCACCTATAATTTAACTCCTTAGCACAGTGTGATTATTTTTTTAATCTCGCCTCTGCTATCGTATATGACTACCCACTACCCTCCATCAATGACCCTCATGCATGAAAGATGAATGGAATGTCAAGCTGTCGCGATTCGCGCAGGCGCTGACGAGGCGATATGTTCGAGGTATGTTGCATTTTTACCCGACCAGGCGCGTGTCATGTTTAACCACACTTCGAAGACGCCAACAAAAAAGTTCGAACTTTCTGGTCTGGGTCTGCGCGACGCGTAATCGAATTTGACAGGCGCATACGACATTTTCAAATACCAGTAGAAAATGTTGTCTTTCCTCTTCAATACCCTCCGTGAATTTGACTACTCCAACATCAATTAAACAAAAACGAACAGTTTACTTGCCTCCTGGTCTGGAATTAATCAATGGTTGATAGGAAGATAATTTGCAATCGAAGATTAACCGTGGCCAACCTGCGTTGAATCAATCACGACTGTACAAATATGCATTACGCTCTGAACAATGTTGTAGCTTATTACTCAGAATATTGACTTTACCTAGGATCAAATCAGTATTTTGAAAACGAAACCGAATACGTGGTGGGAGAATATAAATTTTAAAAGCTTTTGTGGGTGTATCTGTAACTTTAAATTTTAATGGAATAGCGCGCACAGAATTTCACCGTGTGATTTGAGCTGGGCAGCGTGCAATGAAGATAAAAAAATCATCAACCTGTCGCTGTGGCGAATTGCATTGCAGCGTTCGGCTCCGCCTGCAGATTGCGATAGCAGCTCCTGCGGAGGCGTCCGGCTCAACTAATATTTGGCGCACTCCAGCGGCGCTAATGAGAATAATTAAGATTGTATGAGAGCTCGGGTGAAGTCATGCGGCTCTCATTCGGAATCCGACATTTGGCGCGTGAATTGTGCTCGCATCCTATAAGTCCTCATCTCCAATTACTGTAAAATGACTCTTGAGTTTCTAATAACTGAAATTATAGATATGGATTTTGCTCTTTTGCGATTCAAAGTAACTTTCAGTATGTTTAAATAACTAAATAAAGTGACATTCGTTTTAATGGTAACAGCTTTTGAAATAAAATTTTATATGTACGAATTTGAAGGCGATTTCTTGGAATTTCCTTTTGACAGTAATACTACGGTACTCTGTATTATTTTGCTCTAAGTGTGGGGGGTAAGAGTAAAGTGAAAGGAGGGGAGATACTTTAATGAATTAAGTATAAAGTTAATACAAACTATTTTACAATTTACTTCCAATTTGTGTTTTCAATTTAAGAAAAAAAATGAAAATTAACCATTGTAAAAATCATTCAAAACGTACTATGTTTTCCACTTGCAATAGAATTTGCTCCCAAGAAATGACCTCTAATTTGTTTTATTTTATTAATGCGTTAATTGTTAATATTAGTAAAGTATATTTACAAATTGTATATCATTTTCAAGCACACGTATGAATGTTCAAACATATATTTAATAATGTGCATTTCCAAGAGGAGACATCGCCAACTACAGTGTCGCTATGGGGCGATCTGCCAGTGTCGTTATGGGGACGGGGACCTTTGAATTTGCGTTCAAAGTGGCGGCGTCGGCATTCACTGCCGGTCCCAAAGGCAGGAGGCGAGGTCGGGTATCGAGCCGGCGACCTCCCGCGACCGTGGGAGCGAGGCGCCGCTGACCTTTCGGCGTGTCCCTCCGCCCCCGCCCCCGCTTCCTCCGCTCTCTCCTCCCACCAACAACACCGCTGTCCCTCACTTCCTCCATCCGTTCGCCTCTGGCTTCTCTCCGCCGCCAATTCCCCGTCCATCATGGTCTCTGCTTCTGCTGTGGCTCTGCCTCCGCGTCCCTGACCCTTTCCGGTCTCGTCTTCTCCTCCTCCTCCACACCTGCCTCTGATCAGAATTTCCGCATCTCCACCCCCATCCCACTACGCCCATCCCCGTTTACCAAGCGGAAGCTCCGTCTCCACTTTCTCAGCCTTTTTAGATTTCCTTATTCTCCTGGTTCCATCTTTACCCTATCATCCACTCTTTCCTTCATACCCTCTTCCACTTTCTTCTGCCTTGGTTCGCTCTTTCTTGTACGCTTCCACCCTCATTGCTACCACCGGCGTCGCTTGTCTAGCGCCTTCTACCTCCACCTTCTATCCCCCTTCGTTTCCCTCCCCACATCCCTACTTTCCTACCCCTCTTGAGTCATCTCCTGCCACCCACAATCGCTTCCCCCGTATCCTTTACCCCCGTCTCTGATTTACCCCATTTCCAGCTTTACGTAGGCATCGCTCCGCTCCCTCCCAATAACTTCTCCCTACATCCTCCCACTCTCTCTCTCCTCTCTCCTCTCTCCCCTCTCTCTCCTCTCTCTCCTTTCTCTCTCCTCTCTCCTCTCTCTCCTCTCTCTCTCCTCTCTCTCCTCTCTCTCCTCTCTCTCCTCTCTCTCCTCTCTCTCCTCTCTCTCTCCTCTCTCTCTCCTCTCTCTCTCCTCTCTCTCTCCTCTCTCTCCTCTCTCTCTCCTCTCTCTCTCCTCTCTCTCTCCTCTCTCTCCTCTCTCTCTCCTCTCTCCTCTCTCCTCTCTCTCTCCTCTCTCTCCTCTCTCTCTTCTCTCTCTCCTCTCTCCTCTCTCTCTCCTCTCTCTCCTCTCTCCTCTCTCTCTCCTCTCTCTCCTCTCTCTCTCCTCTCTCTCCTCTCTCCTCTCTCTCCTCTCTCCTCTCTCTCCTCTCTCTCCTCTCTCTCCTCTCTCTCCTCTCTCTCCTCTCTCTCCTCTCTCTCCTCTCTCTCTCCTCTCTCTCCTCTCTCTCCTCTCTCTCCTCTCTCTCTCCTCTCTCTCTCCTCTCTCTCTCCTCTCTCTCTCTCTCTCCTCTCTCTCCTCTCTCTCCTCTCTCTCCTCTCTCTCCTCTCTCTCTCCTCTCTCTCCTCTCTCTCTCTGCGGCAGCCAACAACACAGCAGCCAACACGTTTCACTTGCTCGTCTTTGG
>JAZDUA010000937.1:0-349714 GCA_038098605.1 Gryllus longicercus
AGGTTAGTGTAGATAACAGACTAATGAATGACCGATAAAAATATCGTATATTACCCCTGGTAACGAAATAGTGCGATGAAATCATAGATAACGCCATAATTTCTATTATAACGCAAATAATTAATAGGGAGCAAATACCATCCCGTCTTTAAAATATATGTTTATAATTATTGAAAAATAGTGCAGAATTGTTTCAAATATGCTAGTTATATAAGAATTAATTATTTTTTTCTTCAAAATAAAATATGTCCAAAAATATCCAAAAACGAAAACATTTGCATTTTAATTGATATACACATTCAATGTGTACTCTAGAATCCTTATTTTGACATTTGTTTCTTGCACAGTACAAGTATGCTTTATCTTCACATTTTGTTTAAAGTACTTTTAAAGTAAATTATTTTAGAAAATTAGATTCTATGTTTTTGGAACATTTTAAATATTATGTAAATAAATATTTTGATGTAATAAACTGAAATTGAATAAATTGCTTAATTATTAAAAATATTGCACAATAAAATTACTTCTCAATAAAATCGAAAACCACTCAAAATGCGTATCATTAAAATATTTTCTTTCTTTACAATTTTTAAAATAAACTTGTACAAAATTATGTTGAATACCCGCGTAACGGCAAAAGACATCTTTTTCATACAAACTCAGAAAACCAATAGTCCCTGCAGCATTTTCATCTCACCAGACCGTCCTCATCAAGGACACTAGCACAAAAGATACATCCGGATTTTGCCAGAATGAAAACGCGGCAAGATCGAAATTAAATCAAAAGACAACGTAGATTACATCACCCTTGGCGCTTCTGCCGGCACGACCGCAGCGGCCCCGCGATTAGTGACGTCGCTTCGTGGGCGGGCGCGGGCTGGGGCACAGGCGCACGGGCGGGGGCGGGGGCGGAGACGAGAGCGAACTTGATGGGGAGAGGGAGGGGGACTGCGGAAGTGATGGATGCGGTGGAGGCCGGGGCCAGAGGAACAGGGTGAAGGGCGGACGGGTAGGGAGGGGCTAGAGTGAGAGAAAAGGGTGGCTAAAGTGGGGCAGAAGCCGTGGAGGGCGGAGGGGTGAGAGTGATGACAGGGTAGGGCAAAAGCGGGGACGAGGAGTAAAGGGGATCGGGGGCAGTTGTAGTGAAGGGTTGCAGAGGAGAAGGGGTTGGACTGAGAGATGACTGCGGCGAAAGCGGAACGACAGGAACGTCAGGTGTGGAATGTGATGGATGAGGTGGGTCGGAACTGGAGGTACAGGGTGAAGGCGGACGAGAAGGAGGGCTAGAGTGAAAGAAATGGGGTGGCGAAAGTGGGGATACGGATGTGACAGAAGCGGTGGCTGGAATGGGGTGAGAGCGAAGACAGGGTAGGCAAAAGCAGGAACGGTGACTGAAGGGGATAAGGGCGAAACTGGAAAGGGTTGCAGTAGAGGAGGGATTTGGCGGGAGAGATGACTGGGGCGGGAGTTAGGTGGGGGTGAGGGCAGGGGCGGGGCCGGAGTTGGGCGGGGGCGGGGGCAGGGGCGGTAGCGGAGGCGGGGTGCGGGCGGGGGGTAGGGTGCGAACGAAAGCGGGGTTGCGAAGAAGAGACGGGCGCGAACGCGGAGACGGGAACAGGAGCAACGGTGGCGGCGACGTCAAGGCCCCGGGCGGGCAAGAGGGGCGGAGGCAGAAGAGTGGGCGGAGCCGTCATCGTCATTGGCTCCGTGGCGAGCCCGGCGCCGCGGAATATAGAGTTCGGATCTCCGGCAGCGGCGCCGAAATTAAAGAGAGGTGATGTATTGCGCTCGTGAGCGCGGACGCCTCGAAATGAAAACAATGACGACGCGGTCCCCCTCGCGCCGCGCCCCTCACTTGGGGCTGCCTCTCGACGCCGCGACGCTCCCCCCCCCGCCCCCCACCCACCTCAGCCATTAAGCACGCCACCCGCCGGCATCCACCACCGGCACGCACCTTCCCTTGTGAGGGTCTCGTCGTCGCTTTCCACGACGGCATTCCTTCCCGATCTCCTGCTTCGGTTTACTCGTTCCCGTGAACCGGTCTTTGTTGATTGTTAGCGATTACAAATGCTAAGGTCATTAGTCCCGTAAGTGTAGTATCTGTTTTTTTTCCTCGGGAGGTGGCGGTGATCTTCCCCCGCTAAATGGCGAGATCCGGCGCCGACCTCACGTGGTCGACTTCCCATCCCAAGCGGAGAATTGCTACAGGCGGGACAAGATATAAACTCCCGACCGGTCTCTAGGCATGTGTGGTGGTGCAGTGCCAAGGGTGCGTATGAAAGGGATGAGGATAGAACAAGCGAGGGAAAGGAAAGATTCGTGCGGTCCATGGCCCATTTGTTAGGGTCCTGCCTCCGGCATACGCACGGTGATGATCGGAGAAACCCACGGAACACTAGCGATCAGAGCAGCCGGCCGCCAGAATTCTCCTCCAGGTAGCAACTGAACTCGACCTAGCTGACAAGCTAGGGTCGAAAATCCTGCCACCGTCGGAACTCGAACCTAGGACCTCCTGATCAGTGGCACTGAAGTGACAACAGTTGTTGCTCAACAACCAAAGCCACAGTGCACAGGTCTCGCTATCACCAGATATCAGTTCGCTTCCACCACCGACGTGCGGTGTCCACCTTCGCCGTCATTGCTGGTTCTGTTACCATTTCAGAGAGCATAACCACAACTTCCTTGACTGCTTCTGATACCATCTCTCCGCATTGACCCCCTCCGTTGCTGCTCTTTCCTCCAGTTGCTACCGTCCTTTAACGCACCGGCTTGCTAGCCGTACCCCATTAATTCCTTCTCTCTGCTGTGACTACCGTACCAACAGCCTTCTTCGCTTTCTGTGCTACTCACATCCCCCGACATCAACCAAATCGATCGCTCCACTATCCTGTCACCTGCTGCATTCGGCGTATCTTTTTCATCATCAATTGCAATTCCATATTTCCCCTCGCTCTGCACATTTCCACAATTTTCTCTTCCACATTTCCACATTCCTCACTCGCAGTTCATCGCCCTCCACTGCCTCCATCGCTTCCCATGGTCCCGTCCAACAGCCTACCATCCACCGCCACACCGCCCGATCACAACCACGTTCACCCCACAACCGCTTTGCTTCCCACAGACATTCAAAAACCCACCGCATCCACAGCCCGTCACCGTCCCCCGCTTCAAACACTCCGCCCGTCTCCACGCCGCCTCCTCCAACCTCCCACACGCCGAGACGGGGTAGGGGCGTGGCGTGGCGAGAGGTGTGGGGTGGGGGGCAGAGCGTGAATATTTATACCGCGCGCTCTCGCGTCGCGTAAATGGGAGGGATTTAGGTCGCGGACGAGACGCCCGTCCTCGCCTCCCCGCCCCGCCCATCGTCACCGCCTCCACCGCCACCGCCGCCGTCGTCGCTGCCGCTTGTAAGTATGATAAAGTGAGAAAAAAACACAATGAGAAGGAGACAATGGCTCTGCAGGAACAACTTAACGACGACGCCTTTTCAACGCACTCGGTGGGGAAGACCGCCGGAGAAAAGGGTGGCGCGGCGGGGCGGGGAGGGGGAGGGGAGGGGAGAAATATCAAGAGAAGGAGGAAAGGCTTGTGTTGCGGGAGAGGGAGGTTGGTCGTCCTGGCAGCGGTGTCGACGTCGACATCTTTCTCATCTCTGATGCCCGGTCCGAGAGAGGAAGAAGAAATGGGGGCTGGCTGGCACTGCAGGCGTAGTGTATCAAGATTAAAATCATCACTTGTTTAATGTGATGACAGCTATGAGAGAGAAGGGAATAAAATTGCGAGTAACTGACAATAGGCGAAATGAAAAATGATGTGGACGGTAATATTTGAAATTGAAGACAACTGCATGAAAGGAAAGATTGTCATGGAAAACAACGTCTTCGAGGGGGGAAATTTAAAAGGTTCAAAAGATTTTCAGTTTTACGAATTGCCATCAATATGAAACTGGATTTATTAGATGGTGCATTGCGAACTAAATGGTGCATATTCTTTGGCAAATTAGCATTTACTGTGAAGGTGCTTTAGATTAAACACAATATCTTTTTATATTTTAAAACGCAGACATTTGTTATAATATAGAGAGTAGACGTCTCAACTGCACGCATGAACAGGTAAGAGTGAGCTGAACGTTTTTTTTTGTAAGAAATAATGAACAAGACAGATGATTATTATTACAGTTGAAATGCGAACATGTAGGCTACAATTACAATTCTTAAAATTTTTCAATACAAAAGTTGCAAAGTAATTTAACATCTTTATCGGAGAAAATTATTTTCAGTTAATTATTCAGTAAATGTTTTTGTTTATTTAAGTATTGAACACAAACCGCTTTCAGTTTTGAAAGTTAGGAGTGAGGTTCAGAAATATCGAAATGGAATATGAAGATACGACGTGACAAAAATTTAAATTGAGCTTCGTTAAATTAACAATGACTGATGAATTAAAATACATTTCACTATGTTGAATATAAACAAGGCGACTACACTATACGTCCGTCCATCTGCTCCTCTCTTCGCCCCTCTCTCTCCCTCTCTCTCTCTCTCTCTCTCTCTCTTTCTCTCTCTCTTTCTCTCTCTCTTCTCTCTCTCTTCTTTCTCTCTTCTTTCTCTCTCTTCTTTCTCTCTCTTCTTTTTCTCTCTTCTTTCTCTCTCTTCTTTCTGTATCTACGTTCGTTCTTCGTGTCAATATGCTCCTAAACCGTTCAAACCATTTTTTTTCCAAAACCGATATTCCCCGATCGATCTCACTAATTGCAACCTAGCATATTTGAAGGGTATATTTTAATTTTTACTAATTTATTTATATTTTCAAAATGTTCTTACACAAGTCGTTTTTGTGTAAGTTTGCTTCAAATTTAGGCAATTGAAAAAAGCAGTAATTAAAAAAGTGGGGCGGAGCGGAAGTCCCAGGTGAAAAACTTACACTTTTTGCCCATGGAGACTGCGGCAGCCGAGAGGCGCGGAGAAAGCAGCTGGCGGCCTGTGAGTAGTAGTTTCGTCTCAGAGGTGTAAAACATTATCAGGTAGAAGGTCCACAGCAGTGGGACTGCCTCAGCCAAAGTAATAGCCACTTCCACAGCCGCTACCACAGTCACAGTCATTGACACAACCACAATATAGGTCCATCACGATTCCAGATTCAGACACAGTCACGGTCTGGCAGACTTCCAGACAAAATCGCATAGTCTCACCGCTACTGCCACAGTCAGTGACACAGAGACACGACTCAAGAGTCAGAACAGAGAGAGACATGACACGCAGTCGGTTCGTCGAGTCGAACCGCAGCAAGCGGTGTGAACGGGCTGCAGAACGACGTTTAGTCGGAGTCGGGAAGAGTAGTGCAGAGATGCAGCGCCCACCGACACACAGCACAGAGAAGTGTCTGTAAAACGAGCTGCTAACGATAGAGAGTTTGTGTGACCTCCATACGTTCGTTGCAGGGCGTGGTCACCTGTAAAGTTCCTGGTTGCTGGGGTAGCCTTCGAGCCCCAAGCCTGAAATCCAATCAAGGTTTCTGCCCAGTGTGTTGTTTGAGTGAAAATAAAAGTTTATGACACTTGTGTTTTGAGCCCTTGGCCTTTTTTTAAGAATGACGTTTCTAGCCCCTATTAAGCTTCATTGTTTAGTGAACTGAATGCAAATTACCAATAGTAGAAATACTCTGTATGTATCAGTATCAGTATAAAACACGAACAACTTCAAAAAAGGTTAGACCTGACTTCAAATTCATCTAAATACCTTTACAGACAAAAACAGGCTACCTGAAGGAAAGAATAGATATTTAATTAAAGTTATCCTTCATAAAAGATGAACAGTTTTTGTAAGTACTATACGTATTGACGAGATTGAATCATTTTAAATGTTAGTGTCACTGTCCCATGAACTCTTTCAAAACGAATTAATTTTGGATTTTTTAAACGTTGGTTTAAAAAATCCAAAATTTGTTTTAGTTGAAGATTTTTGTTTAAAGAAACCGTACGAATGCATAGTTTTTGTACTAGATATTGTGGCTTATGCACCGTATACATGTGGTATATACAATGTATTGTTTCTCTAAATTGGGTTCTTCAAGTAATTATGTTTTTGTTGATTTTTAGTAAAAAAAGCTTTTGGTGTTTGGTACTTTATTGATATGCTTCATGTATTGAACCTTAACAAAATATTCGCGTTTTAGACCTCCTTTAAACATCGTATTCGATAAATTTGAAGTAATTTGAGTGATTACTGAACGATAAGAACTAGCACAACTCAGGCGTAGAAGTTGGAGGGGAGAAATATTGCACGCAGACATTTCACCATTCACTTACTCTAAACGATTCCTTCCGTACAGACAAGGTGACATCTCAGACTCGTGGCGTAGAAACTTTCACCTCCACTTTACGTAACCAAGCAAAATTCTTCTTAAATGAGTTTTCCGCATGTCCATTTATTTTAAATATGAGTGACGTACCCCTTTGCAGATAATGTTTGGGTCCCTGGTTGCAGGAATTCAAAACAGGCGGGTGTGTAAAGTGGCTCGCTCCAGTCTTCCCTCTCAAGCTGCGACCCGCCCGGCAACGACACGGCTAATTAGAATCGCCTCCCCCCCTCGCGTTGCAAAGGCGCGCGGCAACATTAGACATCTCGGCGGAGCGCGGCGAAAGACGACACGGGAGAGGGTGGCAGACGGTGGGGGCAAAAAAGACGGCGCGAGTGGTGAGGGCAAACGGGAGGCAGGGCGGCGGGTTGGAGAAGAGGAGAGGTAGCGGGGTGACAGAGTTATTGCGTGGTTGGGAACGGGAACATCGGGGATGGTGGCGACGGCGGCTAAGATAGTGGTGTTGCAAATGGGGAGGACGAGATGCTGAGGAGGTAGAGAGGTAGGTGAGGGAGCCCAAGCAGCTTGGGCAGCGGGGGAAGTCGCAAACAGCTGAGAAGGGGCAGCAAGATGGAAATGGCTGGGCAGCGTAGCGCCCGGAAAGAGCAGTATGGCACGCAGAGAACGGCAGAGGTAGCTTAGGCAACAGGATGAACGGGAGCGTGACACAGCGAGAGCGGTGAGGGTGGAGATGTGCTAGAGCGGTAAGGTGGAGGCTGGGGGGCTGGTGAGGAGTGTTCACAGAGCGAACAGAGCGACCGGGCGACGGGGCGACGGGGCGACGGGGGCGACGGGGGCGACGGGGCGTCCGGGCGATAGAGCGACGATTTGACCGGTGACGGGGCAACGAAGCAACGGAACGACAGGACGGGGCGGGGAAGAAACAGAGTCGGAGAGGCGAAACGATGGGGTCGATGCAAGACAGCTTTGAGGACACGGAGCTACGGGACTACGGGGGAAACGGGGCGAGGGGGCGAGTAGAGCTGTCAGGGTGACCGAAGTGACGGAGGCGAACTGGGGCCGACCGGGGCTATCGGGACTGCCGTGGCGACCGGGGCGACCGGGGCGACCGGGGCGACCGGGGCGACCGGGGGCGACCGGGGCGACCGGGGCCGACCGGGGCGACCGGGGCGACCGGGGCGACCGGGGCGACCGGGGCGACCGGGGCGACCGGGGCGACCGGGGCGACCGGGGCGACCGGGGCGACCGGGGCGACCGGGGCGACCGGGGCGACCCGGGGGCGACCGGGGCGACCGGGGCTATCGGGACGGCCGTAGCGACCGGGGGTGATCGTGGCGACCGGGGTGGCCGGGGTGACCGGAGCGTCAGGGGCGACGTGACCAGAGTGACCCGGCGACCAGTTTGGCCTAGTCGCCAGAAAACCACTGGACGGTGGAACACGTGATGGCGGGGGAGTGGGGATTGCAAATAGAGGTTAGGCAGCGGGTGCAAGTGCGCCGGGGGCGGGGGCGGTGACGGGGCGGTCGAGGAGAGGCAGCGAAGGCTTGCAGTGCAGTGTGGGCTTCGCTGTCAGCGCAACTTGAGGCCGCAGCGGAGATAAGGGAAGTTCGGGCGGTTGCCACGTGGAGGTGAGACAATGGGTCCGCAGGCAGACGTGCGAGGGGCATGGGAGGATGAAGCATGGCCTCGGAAGAGTTGTAGCAGCTCTTAGTATCACAGAAGACTGTTAGGGGGATTTGCACTGTATACTCCTTGAAAAACTTCGAAGTTTCTTTTGTGAGGTGGTGTTCTACGTCAGAAATTTTCTTCAACTCAGCGATGATTGTACTTGTTTTGTCACCATTACATTCAAAGGAGATGATGTGAGACATTATGAATGTTTATAATTCGCATGAATATTCATAATATTTTAACGAACATTACGCGTTCGCATTTGAGGGGAATATTACCTTATTTCTTACAAAACATCCCAGTAGTATCTACTTTCCTTTCAAAATTGTAGTTCAGTTTTAAATGTAAGGATTTGTTTGTCCCAATTGTATGTCCCAACAATCCAACTCACAAAACTTCACACACTCGAGGTGAACTAACATAGAGTTCACGTCAATAGCGGGTGTATTTCTTTGGAACGTTGGAATAAGTTATTTAGAATATGACGCTTCGAAGATCATGAATTAACGTTCATTAACTTTTTTAATATGTATTAGGGACTCAGTCCCAATTAAACTATTTACTCAGATTATTATTATTATTATTATTATTATTATTATTATTATTATTATTATTATTATTATTATTATTATTATTATTATTATTATTATTATTATTATTATTATTAATCATTATTAATATTATAGTAATAGTAATTCACTTAATGTCAAATTTCCTTTATTATCCGTAAGTTGTTCATTTCTTTCACGTATGCAATGAAAAACAATTACAATATATTCATTCACGGTGCCCGACAAGTTCGTTGTTATTACATTGCAGAAGGTTTACAAAGTCATTTTGCGAGACAAGTTCTTGGTTTCACAACTTTAATTTTATGCAACTTTATTACGTCTTCCACGAATTAAAACGTATTAAAATGAGGGTAATATGTAATTCTCTAATTCAAAAGACATCTGATCATGCGAATCCATTTATCGATTTATCGAGCCTGGGTATTAATTAAACTTTATTTTAAAATATGGATAAACTTACGTATTTCTTTATGTTACATGAAATGTATAGTATGTAATTCCACGCGAGGTGTTTGACTTTCAAATCAACGAAACCGACAACGTTCCGTTATACGACATTTCCACCCAAAATATAAAATAGACATGGGTTGTTTTTTGACCGCCTGATCTAACCATGTCACCTACTATGGCGGGTGGAAATTACTTTTATCACAAAAATCTTTAATTCCAAATTTGCATACCGTCAAATTTTCACCGCAAATGGTTCAGCACCATTTCCTTGAATGCTCCGGGTAATTGACGAGGGAATCGGGGCGTTCATTGGTCTTCCAGAAGGCTCTTTCGCCTGTTTTCGCCAGTGAGGAAGACCGCTGGGCGGGAGAGAGATGCGTGGCGGCGGGTGGGGGGCGTGGCGCCGCGGGGTGCTGCTCATCTGCATGAGAAAGGCGGAAGGGGCGGGGCGAGGGCGGAGGCGTCGGGGGCGAGGGCGTCTCTGCTTCCGGAATTCACAGCAAAAGGACCGGCGGTGAGACACTCGCCCAGAACGGGGAATTTGGAAAGCCTCTGGAAACTCTGTTATACTGGTCGAAATGTACATTGTGCGAAGTTGGGTGTGACATTGCTACGGACTGATCCATGGATTTTGGCAGACACATCTCTTTGTCGATGTCAGTTACCAAACAAACCTACATAATTGAAAACGATTATTTAAAAAAATTACATCTCAACAATTTCATTGTTCTTTTGACTTTGATTGAAGCTTCTTTTCGGTGACGACATATGTCTTATTTTCGATACCAAAAGTACGTGTAGTGAAAGCAAATATATTTTTTTAAATAGTACTTCTCAATAATTTCATTGTTCTCTGGTGACATAAGCAAATCTAAGATTCCAATATTGTGATGTTCCACAAGGTTCTTTGTTTTTTCAGAAGGTAAACTTAATAGATTCACAAATTTTGTAGATCAATAATAAATGAATTGTAAATGCGTTTAATACAAATTTAATCATTTCAGAGTTATTTGAAATACTTCACAAAGTCACCACTGAAATATTTAAAATATATTTCTCCTTTACAATATTCATTTTTTTCAAAAATGAATTAGCATGTATATAATGTTTTATAATTTATAAATATGATTAAACTCTCAAAACAAAATACTATTTTAAGTTCTTAGATTTTTGGTCATACAGACCCGTAAATTTTTCGTATTTTTCAGCTCGCATTTAAAGCAAAACTAAGCTTTTCTTGTTTTGCAGTCTATGTGATGTGGGTATACCTCAATAACGTTGGCATTGTTCACTTGCTAATAATCTTGACTATCCTAAAACTTCATTTACCTGTGTTACCTCTTCTAACGTTTACAGTCCTTTCCAGTTCTATGTGATAGGGTTGTAACGTCGCTATCAATCTCTCTCTCAACCATTCATGAGAGACGGACCCGCCTGACAACTCTAAATCGATTACCATGGTGCCATGTACACAAGAAAGCAATTGTAACAAGTGAATGGTTGTTATTTAGACTTATCATTTGTTTTCCAATAAAGAAATGCTTATGAAACAGATGTATGCTCTGTAATAAAATTCAAGCTGTCCTTGTACATAATATACAAATAAATGTACACAAATTGTGAGATCTAAGAGCCTGCCGCCTTGATTCATCACGACGCTACAAGGTATTGTATGGCGCTTGGTTCCCTTTGCCAGCTCAAAACCCTCACGAGCGCCCGCGTTCTGCCGCCTGTCGGCTCAGCACCGGGGGAATTCGGATTGCGGGAAAGCTTGCTAAGATTACTGCATTTTGAGCACATATCGATTTATTCGGCTTTGGTCGGGAAAATTATTGCAGAAAGCTTCTTTGTGGGGTAGGCCCCAGCGATTTTGTGGGATGGTACTAGTGATGTGAACGTGCTCGAGAAAGTATTGCTACCACAATTGCCATATTTTTACGTCAATTATTTTCAATTCTTAAAATAATGAAATCATTTCACTTGCTACATTTTAATAAATTGTAATATTTTGTACGACTTGCTAAGGGATAAATTAAAATTCAAAGCAAGAAAATAGTTGTAAGGGACTAAAAGAATACAATGAGATTAGTTTAAAGTAATGGAGCAGGCAGGCATAGAATTTACACAATAATATAACTGACAAATGACTCAAATTTTCATTCTAATTCTATCGTGGCATTATTGTCTCGAACATTGCGTCTGTATCATTTAAAATTTGTCAATTTGATATGTAGACGAAAACGTGTTGCTTCAGAATATGTATTACTACGACAATTCCGTTCCATATTGTTTGCATCAAAATAGGCATCGCCAAAGAAAATTATATCATTAACAAAGTCACTTCATAGCAGTGGGAGATATTGATTAATAAGGAGAATATAATGTGAGTGGAGCCATTTGGGAAGTGTCAATCTCAACAGCGTTGACACAGCATCGACAGTAAAATTATGATCGCCTGGGACGGTCAAATTCATGATTGGTGATGAAACTTAATACTTCAGAGCCATTGGGAATTCTCACATGCGGGAAACAGGAGCGGAAGAATGGATGTACTGGCGTCCATTTACCTTGTACCTCAGGTCATGAATTCACCGTATTACTAACCGTCCCTGCAGTATGAGGTTCTCTACACACAGAATTTTCTTTTGGAAACTGACTCCATTAAATATTTAGAGGTTCCTTAGAATCAGCCATTGATATCGGCATGAGAAAGAACTTTTCCTTGCTATCTAATTTTTAGTAAACACTTTGTTCACATGGCAATTATTCCGACGGTTAAATAAATGGTCAATTAAATTTTTCAATAGCAAGCGGGTTATTCACTTAATTCTATGTTTACATGTCTCCCTTTGTTCTTAGATTTAATGTGAAAGAGTATTCGACAGAGCAGCATTTTTTTAAAAATTTCTTATCTTGGGATATTTTTTTTAATTCATTATTTTCATAGAAACGAAATATTTTCTACATCTACTACAACGAAATCGATTACTTTATTTGAGAATAGAGAATAATACGATACTTCATTTGAGCTTTTTCCATTACATTAGGAAACCTCATCGACAGAGCATATTCCATCACATCAAAGGGATTTCGCATTTCATAGAAGGAGCAATTCTTAGGATAGTGGACCACGATCTGTCTTCTTAGCCTGAAGAAGAAAAGGTTTAAACATCAACTCCTGCTGAATAATGCGGTTATTCCACACATATGCCCGGCTTATTTCCCTTGACAATCATTTCACCATTGCATTGTTCAATTCATTCGGAGAGAGTTATGATCACGAACTATCCAAAAAGTTGTTCACAGTCCAGGCCTATATTGTATTTTTACTGTTTCAAGAGCATAGAAATAAGTATAATGTTTATATTTAGAGAAAGTCTCTCTCGACTTTTGATGGCCCCATAATTGGGCATTTCCAAGTAAACACGTTATGTGATCTGTTGCATTAGATCAAAAGGTCCTTTACGGTGCTACTACCAGGCGCTCGTTTAGACTGATGTGGAAAGCAGGTTGCAGCTCATTAACGGAAAGGAAGGCACTCGTGTTCCCGAAGTGCTCGGTGTATTGAATGCAGCTGAGCACGGACCAAACGCCTGCAGCTGAGCGTATGCAGTGAAAGCGGCCGCTCTTTCGTTGCAACCCGATATTTGCGCTCCCTAGAAGCGCGCTGTAGCGGATCGCAGCGGCCGGCGGCAGAGAGAGGAGAAAAGAGCGGGAACAAGCGGTAGTAGGCGGAAGAACAAAAAGTAAACGCGAATGGATGGGAGGGAGAGCAGGAGTGAACAGCAGGAACTGCGAGTGGATGGAAAGAGAGCCCATGGCGGAAAGAGGGTGCAGGAGAGAGCGGGAGATAATAGGGAAGGAGGGAGGGTGAGAAGGGCAGGAGATAATAGAAGGCAAAAGAGAACAAGAGAACAAGAGAGGGCAAGAGAGGACAAGAGAGGACAAGAGAGGGACAGAGAGGGCAGGAGAGGGCAGGAGAGGACAGATAACCGGAAAGGGAAGGACAGGGCGGTAGAGGGTGGGGAAGGGCGAGGAAAGACTAGGAATGGCAGAAAGGGGGGAACAAGTGGGGGTGTGGGATTGGCTGGAAGAGCGGGAGAGGGCGCTGGAGGGCGTAGAAGAGCGGAGGAGGGCAAAGGAAAGTGAAAAAGGTCGGGGCGGGCGAGGAAGAATGAGGGAATTCGTGAGTTGGAAGATTAAGATAGGGGAGGGAGTGTGAAGGCAGGAAAGGGTGGAAGGAAGCGGATGTGGGCAGAAGTGTGCGGGAGAAGTGAGTAGGCGGGAGGAGCACATGGCCGGCGCGGCAGCGCTCCGCGCGCCACCTGCCGCGGGCTGGCGTAATTACCCCGATGATGCGTGCGGACGCGGGAGAGGCGGACGCTGTTTTGCCGCTAACTAACTTCATTAACGCACGCGGCCCGTCTTCCTGCCCGCGCGCGATTCTGGCCCCGTCGCTCCCCGCCGCCGTAATAGAGCCGCCCGCCGCCGACCCCCTTCCCGCCCTCCCCCGCGGCCCCAACTGGCCACCTGTCGTGTTCGCACGGCAGACGCCGCCCGCTCCGGCCTCTCCGCATCCCCCGCGCTTCCTTCGCTGCGTCCGCCGCCGCCTCTGCCTTCGCCTCCTCAGCGCGCGCCCTCCTCTGCTTCTCCTCCGCCATCTCTGCTCGTCTCGGCTGCTAGGCGCCCCGCTTCGGGGAAATACCTGGAGAGGGAACCTTCCAGTAAGCGAGGGCGAGGGTGGGCGCCAGATCCCTCCAGCGGGGGAGGAACACTGCTCCCTCCCGGAACATGATACTCACTACACTAATGGGACTAATGTTCACAGGGGTTGAAGGGCACGGAAACAATCAATCAAATCCGTCGTCTTTGTCCCTCGACTACCTCATTTAATCCGCCTTGGCACCTCCGTGTCCTAACTGCATATCATCTCTTTCCTCCAACAGCCCTCCAACTATCATTTCCTTCCCCTCCTTATCTGCTTCTCCCACCGCCACCCCTTCTACCTTCATCTCCGTTTCAGCATCGGCCTGCTGAGCCTCCACATTTGGCTTTCCCTCAGTCGATGCTCCTGAACACTTAAACGTTCTCACGGGATCGTACACAAGTATGTGAGACGACTCAAATCCTCTACATTTTTAAATTAAATTACCATTTCAAGTTAAATTTTCTTTTCGTATTTACTTCATACAAGTGTTTAGTGGTAATAACAAACACTTCATGTAAGTTCATTAACAAAGTTTTCTTTCGAATAATTTCTAAAGGTATTTAGATTTCTATTTCACATTAAAATTATAATACGGCATTGTTCTGCCAGTTAAAATCTATGTATAACTTTTCCATCAAACAAAACAAAACATCACGTTGTCTAAGCGACTCTAAGTCATATTTTTACGTAGTTATAACTCTTATAATGGAGCATATCTGAACTCTTGGTAAAGTTACAACGCGTTCGTCACTCTCATATTCTCTCTTCTCCTCCCTTCCTTATCTCCCCCACCGAAACCACAGCCCCTTCGCCTCCCACCAGTCTTCCTCTCTTTTGGCTTGTCTGCTTGCCTTCGGTTTTGCCTTCATCTTCGATTTCACGTTCCTAATCAGATCTCTCCTCCCTCTCCTTCGTCTCCGTGACCGTATCTGCCTCCCCCTCTGTACGATCCGCTCGCTCTGTTTCGTTCTGCGCGGCGAATCGCAACAGGTGGCACTTAAGATCGCTGTAATAACATTTCTTTTAATTGCACTTTTGGGGTCGCGCGCCATGTCCGCGTTAAACTTTGTTGGAAGCTTTCGTATCTTATTAAGAGGAGGTCCAGGTTCCCGATTCAGCTAACTGTAAGAGCGGCGTGAAATCTTCACTTTGTAATGTCAGACCAGATTAATATTCAACAGTGGAAAATTTGAACAGTAATTATGATTCTACATCTACGCTAATACAAATATTTTACTATTACATAGCATTCTTCATGTATTTCGTAATGTTTTAGAACTTAAATATGGATGAATTATCCATTTTATAAACTCGTTCATCAGCTGCAACAAATTTCTCAAGTTTTTATTTACATTTCAGAAACTTATGATGATTATTAACTAAAAATCAGCTTTCATTGATTATTTTTGTCATGAAATTTCCTAATTCAATAAATATCGATAATAAATGATGTTTTCTCATAATTCCTCGTTTTTCCATCATTGACAATTATGTACGGAACCTAAAAGTACATTATTCTATGTAAATCTACGTACATCTAAAAACTGAAAAAAAATACGTCTTCAGGATTCCAAACATATCTATCCATTATGTGATAATCTGAATAATTGTTCTAGCATGAATAAAATGAGAACTCAACTTAATGTTAATCGATTATCTCAAATCATTGACAAAAACACACACTTTATCTTCTTATGGATTACAGAGAATAGAATTTACCAGCGCCTGTCAGTCAATAATCAAAAGAAGTTCATATTATTTGATTAAAAACACACGTAGATGATAATTAGCGAAATCCAGTAGAACTGCCATCTCATTTGCAGAAAAAAGAAATGATGTTTGGTCAGCTTATTCACCAGGTCTAAAAGAATATTGTACACTCATTCATTCTCGGACCGTAAGTTGCCCATTTTGGCCGCGGAGCCAGCGGTTCCCGGGAATGACTACTCGGCAGAAGCCGAGCCCGGTCGGGGCGCCAGCCAAGGGGAAAAAAGGTGCGCGAAGGGCGGAGCGGGGCGGAGGGCTGGGGCGGTGGGCGGGGCGGAGAGCGGGGCGGAGAGCGGGGCGGAGAGCGGGGCAGAGAGCGGGGCGGAGAGCGGGGAGGAGAGCGGGGCGGAGAGCGGGGCGGAGAGCGGGTCGGAGAGCGGGGCGGAGAGCGGGGCGGAGAGCGGGGCGGAGAGCGGGGCGGAGAGCGGGGCGGAGAGCGGGGCGGAGAGCGGAGCGGAGGGCTGGGGCGGTGGGCGGGTCGGAGAGCTGGTCGAAGAGCGGGTCGGAGAGCGGGGCGGTGAGCGGGGCGGAGAGCGGGGCGGGGAGCGGGGCGGAGAGCGGGGGGGGGGGAGAGCGGGGCGGAAGCGAATCGAAGAGTGAGGCGGAGAGCGGGGCGGAGAGCGGGGTGGAGAGCGGGGCGGAGAGCGGGGCGGAGAGCGGGGCGGAGAGCGGGGCGGAGAGCAGGGCGGAGACCGGGGCGGAGGGCGAGGTGGGGCGGTGGGGAGCAGGGGAGCGCCTGCACCGTCGCAAGGCGGCTGCGCGGGGAAAAAAATAACGCGACGTCGGCGCGTCCCGCTTTTCCTCTCCCCCCCCCCGCTCGCCAAGAATGCTCTGAGTAGTCGCGCGCCCCACACATGCGGAGAGATTGCGGCAGGGGAAGAACGTGGAAGCGGAGTGGAAGGGAGATATGAAGTAGTAGGCAGTGATGGAGAAAGGCAAAGAGATGGGATCGGAGGTGGAGGCGGAGGCTGACATAGACAAGGAGGTGGGTACGAAGAAGGACGAGGGGTAGGAGACGGAGGTAGGGTTAGGGTGGAATGTGGACAGGGAGACGGGAGGCGATAACGAAGGCGGAGACGGGCGCAATAGTGAAGGCAGAGGGGAAGGCAAAGACGGGGCGAAGACAGAGGTGGAGTAGCGATTGAAGAGGAGGAGAAAGAGGAGGAGGAGGAGGAGGAGAAGAAGAAGAGAAAGAGGTGGAGGATTGGATGTGTTCGGAGAGGGAAACAGAGTCATAGGTGGAAGCAATGGGGTCGGAGGCTCAGATGGAGGTTGAGGCGGATGCAAATGAAGGGGTCAAAGCAATCAGGAGAAAACACCGCTGAAAGAGAGAGAGGAATTGCAGTGGCGAATGCATGTAGGGAGAGTAGTGGCCGCTGGAATGTGTGTGGTGAATAGAGCAGAGGAGTCGGCAGCGGTGCACGAGAGTCGCCTAGGCAGGAGAGGAAAAAAAAGAGAGGGACGAGCATGCAGAGATGCTGGCGAGTGCATGGAGGGCACGTGGGCCGCAAAGTGGACGGCGGTCGGAGGGGACAGAAATCGGAAGGACCGAACAGGAGTCTGTGAAGGTGGTGATGGTGAGGAAGCGAAGGAGGACGTGAAAGTGGACACGGCGTCATTGGATGGGGGCAAAGCAGCGGAGAAGGAGGGGAATGTGACGAGGAAGATGCAGACTGAGGTGGAGACAAGTGGAAACGGGACACGGGGAAGGACACGGAGGTGGAGGGAGAGATGGATAATGGGGAAGAGCTTACGAAGAAGAATGAAAGGGCAGGGGCAGAGATGGCGCAGGTGACGGGTGGTGAAGGTGGAGGATTAACTGTTAGTGGAGGAAGTGGAGGTGGGGATGGAGAAGGAGATGAAGATGTAGTATGTGGCAGGGCGCGTTGCCAGGGTATATTCAAGTTTCGTCTCTCTCCAGAAAACGAGGTGGTGGAGATGGTGATGTTGATGTTCGTGGTGGTGGTGATGTTGGTGGTGGCAGAGGCAAAAGTGGCAGTTGGACACTGGGTTTATTCCTTTGTGTTTCCGGGCGCGTCAACCGAAATGGTCGTCAGTCCCGTCAGCGTAGTGCACGTTTTATCACCGGAGGTGGCAGAGTTCCTTTCCTGCTAGTTGGCGAGAAGGATCGCCGACATACACGACGGCATGTGGGATTTTCCCAGCCCAGGCATCTCTAGACGTCAGCGCACCATCCCCACCGGGACAGACTCTACGTTCCCGAACGGTCTCTGAACATCTGCGGTAGTCTTGCATGAAAGGTTAAATACGGGGTGACGATAAGACAAGGAAGATGAAGGAAAGATCGTGCGTGGTCCGTGACCTGTTTGTTAGGATATTGTTCCGACATTGAATTGAATTGAATTAATGCCTTATTTTACGTGGCGAGACTCAGGCCATTAGGCCTGCTGTTCCGTCTGACCACGCAAATTTCGCTACGCTCCTTTCACCAACTAGCAGAGAAAGGAGGTATTTCTTGGGCGAGAAACAGGCGATTTGAATTTGGCTCAGAGGCGTCATTTAGGCTTGAGGATCTTTTACATGCAAGTAAATCTACTAACATGGGACAGCCGGCTTTACTTCCCCTCCGAAGGAAGGCGTACGAAGGATTTTTTCGCCCTTAAAATTCCACGGCTTCGATCGGGTTTGAACCCGCCAACTTGGGTACAACAGTCCGAAACGCTAACCGTTACACCATCGACGCGCGCCTGATGTTGATGAGAGAAACCACGAGAAACTACCGCTCAGAGCAGCCGCCCGTTCGAATTCTCCTCGAGAGCGGCAGAATTCGATCCAACTAGTAGCTAGCGTTGAAAATAGTACCCTGCCATTGTCAAGCCCTACGACCTTCCGGTCAGAGGAAGTGCAACGCCATCAGTTGCTCCCCTGAGCCTCCTAACCCGATGGAGGGCGCTGGCAGTGGGATGGGAGGGGCGAGGCGGGGGCGGGACACGTATCGCTGGCGGATCTTAATAAAGAGCGCTGCCCGCGGCGAGCCAGCCAAGCGGCAACGAGACAGGGAGGCGGGGAAGATGGAAAAAATGATGAGCCAGGCAGGGGGAAGCTTCCAATGTCGGGGATGTCAGAGAATGACATAGCGGAGATGATGGTGAGAAAGCATTATGTTTCGGAATGTGCTTAGAGGGAAAAATCATTGTGGTTACAACTAGCGCAACTTGCTTAGAAATATAACTGGATATAGAGTGAAAGTTATCAAGAGATATAGGGATTGCTGATATTTTCATTGAAACGCATGTGATAATACTTTCTAAATGCAACGAAAATAAACATAAGGTGGATGCTTTTTATTAACAAAGTTTTTCTGTTAGTGAAAAGTAAAAACGTTCTCGACAAGTCAAAACTGTGAACAATCTTGATGATAACCTGCTTAAGACGATATTGCAAGGATATAAACACACCAAATAATTTGAATTTAGTAAAAATGAATTTAGAATTTATAAGAATTGTTTGTGGACCTGCTCTGTAAATAAATTATTGACTAAATAACTACAAAAAAATTTAAAGAATCAGTGATTTTGACAGTTACTGTCGCTACCCTACAACTCTCGTGACAAAAAGTGGAATGTCAACATTGCAGACTTTTCTGGAAAAACGAGTGTGGCAACTTGCTCATCACTCCTCCCGTCACTCGGCAACGCGCGATTCAGCAAAAGCGAGGGCTCCCTGCAGCCAGGGCAGTGGGAATTTCGGCAACTCGCCCAAACCCTGTCCCGTCCTACCCCTCTCTACCTCCGCATCGCCTCGCTCCTCTCCATCCCGCTTCCCCGTCTCGACCTGCACTGTCCCGCCTCTTCCCGCTTCGCCTCACCTCACCTCGCCTCGTCCCGACCCAGACCCCACCGCTCCGCTTTGCTTCGCCCCGCTCTGCTTCACCCCGCTCCTCCCCGCCCTGCCCCACTCCGACTCGCGCAGCATTACCACGCTCAGCCTCTCTCCACTTCACTCCGCCCCACCCCTCGCCACCCCGCCACGCCACACTCGACTCGCCCCGCTCTACTCCGCCCCACCACGCTCCGCTCCTCTCCAGTCCGTCCCACTCCACTTGCTCCTGTCCCTTCCCTCCTCGCCTCGCTCCCTCCCCGCCTCCACACCGCTACGTGCACCGCTACCGCTACCAACAGACTCCGCCTCACTTCCACCCCGTTTCACTTCCGTCCCGCCGTACTTCCACCTCCCTCCTCCCCTCCTCGCCCAGGGCGGGGCGGGGCGGCGCAGCGGCCGAGCACAGCCGGGCGTCGCGGAGGTCGGCCAGGCGGGCGCCGCGCCGGTCGTGTGTTCCGCTATCTCATTGCCGCTCATTTATCATTTTATTATCGGAGGTCGGCTCTTGCGCGGCGCAGCCGGGCGGGGCAGCCAGGCGGGGCAGGAGGCGGGGATTCTCGCCATTAGCGCCGGTCAGCCCGCGGCTAACGAGCCGAGCACCGCCCCCCACCCCATGGCCTCCCCCGCCTCGCGCCCCGCCCGGCCTGGGCGCCTCCGGGAGAGGCTCGATTACGCCAACATTTCTTCCGCGGCGGGGTGGGGCGGGGAATGGCGGGGTGGGGAGTGGAGTGGAGGGGGTGGAGAGGGGCGGAGCGGGGTGGAGCGGAGGGGGGGTTCTGAGTGGGGCGAGGAGGCGGGGAGAGGCGGGGAGGGGGGCGTGGTGTGGCGGGGTTCGGAGGGCCGGGTGAGGCGGGCGGCGCGGGCGGCGTGTGGAGGGGATGGGCGAGGCGGGGCGGTGCGTGGATGGGAGAGGCGGGGCGGGCGGAGGGGAGTGGCGGGCGTGCGTGGAGGTACGGGGAGAGGATGGCCGGGTGAAGAGGGGAGGTGCAGGACGGCGTGTGGCGTCGCACAAGCACTTCGCTTCCATCGGAGTTGACCGTGAGGCGCGTGAGGCGGCGAGGATGGGGCGCGAGGCTGAAGGACGGGCGTGCCAAAACCTCGCACCGCCCAGGTAGTCGCACTCACGAGTTGGCCCCGGGACCACACGTAATTGAGGCGCTCAGGGTAATAACGATAGATCTCGCCGACCTCGGATAGAACCGGCCTCGCATTTTCAGTTAGAAGATATACCCCTGCCATATAACTATTGCACTATGTAATCAAAAGTCAGTGATGATCGGTGCAGAACTCCATGAAGAACGGGTTGCCATTCCTCAAGAAACCTTCGAGCACCTGATTAAAATTATGCCTGCGAGAGTGGAAGCTGTCATCAAGGCTATGGGTGAGCTAACACCCTATTAAATTCCACCATTTCCGATGGAGGGCGCCACGAACCGATAAGTCATTTTCAGCCACGTGTTCGGATACTTTTGATCACATAGTGTATATGCTGAAATATCAAATGAATTGGGATAAGCAAAACTCCCAAATTCCACCTTAAAAAATTTGTCCGCTGTAAATGATAACGATTAAAAAAGACACAAAAAGTCATTTTTTTAAAGAACTTCGGATGGGATCTTATAATTCAGAACGCCTCAATTCTTCTAGCTCAAGTCTTCGTAGACTATGTTTGTAGATAGACGTGTCGCCACCGTTCGTCCTGCGTGAGACTTTCAGAAACTTTGTCCTTTTATATTAGTAATTACCTCACAATGCCTGCAATATCTTTTAACTTGGTACCAGGAGCACACTACCATAGCCCCTCTATTTGCAGCAGAAATCAAAATGTTAGTACGGCGCAGCAAGCCGCCTACAGAAAAGAGAGATGTAAATGAATGAACGTGGAACAGCCGAAATCCAGGGCAATTTGAGGGTCACGATGATCTGAATATACAATGTTACGTAGGACTACTCTATGACTCTAGGAGCCAACCATGCACTTTCTTCTAGTCTTTACAGGATGCATCAAATAATGTTAGTCAATCGTACAAACGAGCTTTCAGTATTCATTGAATAAATATATAACATAAACCTATACATATTCACAACGTTTGCAATCTATTCTCTGCCCGTTTAATAAGCGCGAAAGGTATATTGAATATCGAAATTATATTATTGAACATAATAAAATATTAAACTTTAAGAAATAGATTCATCTTTTTGCATTTTATTATTAATGTAAAGCTTTCAAAATTATTTCAAAGTTACTTAAAATTGAGAAATTATTTTTTGTTATTTTTGTAATTAATCTTTACAAATAATTTTAATTCAAACGTAAGAAGAAGTCTTTCACTCGCATACTCTCTACTATGGAGCTTAATACGTATGGTACTGAAAGCAAGAATGTCACTATCATATAGTGGTAATAAAGAGGAATAAAAGATACGTTTCAACCCTATGTTCTGAATTCTAAGTTATAGTTTTATGAAATAAGCTGCTTTTCCTTTTCGGTAAAATTGAGATTTAGTATACACAATCTTAATTTTCCATCCGATTCAGATCAATTGTACAGCTGCCTCTCATTTATATAGCAAGATATTTGTGAGTATAATCCTAAAATACATTCACATATAATTATTTCTGTAATACTTAGCTTGTATTTCATATTTATGTCAATCACGTGTGCAATTACGGAGGTCACATTTCCATCACATTAAATATGCAAATCAAACAACATAATTATTAATGATATACGAATTGCAGAAGAACTTTTTTATAAATTGACGTAAATCGTGTTTGCAAGTCATTCTGTTTACATAGGTAACACTTTACATCAGAATAAACGATTAATATGATTCAAATTAAGAATTTTAAAACGGTTTGAATTTTAGGTATAATACAGATAACTAGTTTTTCAAACCTATACATATTCAAAACGTTTGTAATCTGTTCTCTGCACGTTTAATATACGCGAAGGATACATTGAATATCGAAATTCATGACTATCTATCGTCATATTGCATGACACATTTTAATAACGACAAGAAACGATGTAAAATCCTGACAATTAACATCGAAACATTTACACTTGCATTCAACATCACGCGTGTGTTAGTCAGAAACCGTACAGTTGTTAATTGTCAGAAGAAGCATATATCAAATATCTAGCTTCTGGGCATCTATTTTTACATACAAGTGCACAAACATAAATACCTTACGAAACAGTGCAACTACGTTATTCACCTTTTTGGGGTATTTAACATTTATTGTGGGGAGGCGATATTCACTTTCCCCGTTTTCTCTCACTTACATAAAAATGTGTGTTTCAAGCTACCAACTTGTACTAAAGGTGCAAATAACAGAAACATTGATGCGTGTTTCGGTTTCAGCGAGTTTACACAAAAAAAATGGATGTTCCTTGCATTTCGAAAACCAACTGCATCAACTTCAAAGATGAGAATTGAAACAAAACCTTGAGAGCAAGATTTCGAACGCTCTTAATTTTTTTAGTGACTGAATTGTATTCATACACAGCAAACGATAGCGTTTGTAGTAGTAAATTCGGAAATGAATAGCGAAGACCGTGAGGTTCTAAAAAGGTTGTCACGTTATGGGTGGATCATCGACACCAGCTACGAGCTAGGGCAAAGCTAATCACTTCTTGGATTACAGTTTCAGAAAACAGTTACTCAGGACATTTCGTTGTGTGTATTCCTTCGATAAACGTAAAACATAATTCGCAATGTTATTTTAAAAATAGATCATGAATGGCGAGCGACATTTAATTTCATAGCCAATCTCCATTCACATTCATAGAGCCGGGATATCAGATGATGCACCATTCTCATGAACTATTCCTGTGTTCGAGAAATGCATTTGTCAATCCAAAAACTATGTTTATTGAGAAAGAAAACGTTGTTGTATTTTTTCAGTAGCAACTCACGCGTGTGCTATATGTTCCATAACTGCAACGATGGCTAAGCTCGTGCGTGTTCGGAGGCTTTCGTGGAACAGAAGGTGAGAGTAGACGGCGGCCTGGCCGGGCCGTCACGGCGGCGGCGAATGGCCACATATGGCAATGGGCGATGTAAGTGGTGCAGGGAAAGAGCGCAGTCGACACTCTTGAGCAGAGCAAAGGTCGCCTCTCCACCGCCGCCACCGTCTTCTCCATCTAGACTTCCACCATCTCGACTTTTAGGCTGTCCGGGTAACGCCGCGTCGTTGGCAGAGAGGCCGACGTTTCGCCTGTCGTACCGCAGGCTTCTTCAGGGTAGTGACCCTACCCTGCGACTTGACAGGCGAAACGTCGGCCTCTCTCTGCCCACGACGCGGCGTCACCCGGATAGTCTAGAAGTCATGAACTCGAGCCGCGCGCTACCTGCATTCCACCATCTTCATCGCCGCTTCTTTTCCTTCTAAGCCTCCGCCTTCGTCGAATTCTCTGCCGCCGCCGCCGCCGCCCCTCTAACGCCACCTCTGCCATCCCTACGCCATCGCCGCCACATACGCCATCGCTAACAACCGCCTAGCACCACCCCCGCCACCATCTTCTCCTCCTAGGCCTCCCTCTCCGCCTCCGACATCGCTAATAACTCCTCCACTCATCCACTGCCCCCTCCGCCGCCCCTCCGCCTTCGCCACCGTCTCCGCCATCGCTAACACCACCACCGCCGCTGTCATCTCCTTCTCCTCCTAGGCTCCCTCTCCGAATCTGCCATCGCTAACAGATTCGCCGTCGACTCCACCGCCACCTTCACCATCGCTAACAACTCCTCCACTTCCCCCTACTCCGCCCCTCACCCTCCGTCTTCGCCATCTCCGCCAACGCTAACAACACTACCGCCGCTGCCATCTGCTTCTCCTCCTAAGCCCTCACCTCCGCCTCCGCTGTCACCCCCCGTTACTACGTACATTTACGCCAACTACGCCGCCGTCTCGACCGCTTCTGCTTCCTCTTCCAACTTCCTCCCCACCGCCATCTCCACCTCTTCATCCTCGCTCTCCACCTCCACCGCTTCTCGTAACGCGAGTTCACCCACCTCCGCCTCCGAACGTGCCTACGCCGCCCCTGTCTCCACCGCGTCTCCCGCCAGCCCCACTCTCTTCTCCTCCACCGCCGCATCTGCCGGCCGAGGGCGGTCGCTGCCCCCACGCCCGCCCTCCCCCGCTCCCCCACCCGCGGGCGACACTGTATTTTTAATGGCCGTAAGTCAGAGGCGCACACTCAAGAGCCCATAAAATTCCGCGTGGCCCCTTTAATTCGATATATCACGTGTGGCCGTCCGTGCGCGCTCGCGGCGGCTGGGACAGCGGCTGCAGTGAGGGGAGGGCGCGGATGGGAGCGGGAGGGGGAGGTACCGGAGAGACGAAGCGGGCCGGCGCGCTGAAACAATGGAGATGAAGTGAGGGCCGAGTGAGATGAGAGAGGAGGAGTCGGTAGAAAGCACTGAGAAGGGGGAAAGGTAAAAGACCTCGACGATGGGAACGATAATGAATGAGACAATTGGACATCACACGGTTACCTGAGATACGTGATGAATCGTTTGCAGTATACGTATAGGTTGAAGAGAGTAGTCTGAGCATTAAAATGGAATTTGAATTAACAGGAAGATATATTTTATAATTAAATAAACTAAAAAAATATATTTTATTATAACTGAAAGACACGGAAATGGGAATAGCGTGAACTGAGAGATTAAATTCCGTGATGCAATTATTAAATTCAGTGAAACATTACATATTAATAATATAATATAAGCGTTGTACAAAGATAATTAAATCGAACTACAAGTTTTACATGCAGCATCGTCTATTTAAGTGCGTGATCGTTTACAAAATGTTCTTGGAGCAAACGAATGCCACTAGATTGCGCTCATTCTGATAATAGTAGTAAATTTCAAATAATTACTAAACTAAATTATTTCACATCTAATTGATATGAATCAATCCCAGTTAATCATAAATTCTCAATGCTTCAAAGAGACATAAATATTGTGTTTCCATTTTAAATGTATTATTAGACTGAAGAAAAACATTTGTTAGCTTCAATCGACTTACATTAATTCTTTCTAATATAGCAATGATGAAGTAATTTCAATGAAGTTGGTAAAGGAAGAGGAACAAATGAAATGCTTTTAACAATTTGAATTATTTTATAAAAACATATGTTACAAATTTTTAAGTTAGATCATGCAAGAGATTTACTGTACCGTTCATATTCCCGACGTAACTTACATTCCACCAAGGTATACAGGGTGGTGACATTTGCGCATAAACGCCCATTCGTTTGGAGGGCCTTCGTAAATCTAGAATGTAAGCACCACCCAGGAACAGAAACCGATTGTCGTGGACGGGTTTGTCGAATGGTCAGAGGGGTTCGCGAGTGGGCCCCGGGAGGAGGGGCTCGTCGGAGGCACATGACGTCAGCGGCGGCCGGGGCGGTGGAGGTGGAGGCGGGGGCGGGGGCGGGGGCGGGGGCGGGGGCGTCGGAGTGCCCTGGCGCTGACGCAGCTCCGGAGCGCGCAAGGATCCGCCACATTAGTTTCGTCTGGTGCGCGCGGGCTGGAGGCCGGTGCGGCGAGGCGGCGCCGCTCACTTATCATAACTCGAGCCGCGGGCAGTATGTTATCTGCCGAGGGCAGCCGGAGAAACGGCGAGCAAAGATTTTTACATACCTCTCCCGCTAGAGGCGCTGGCGGCGAAGCCGGTGCGCCGCGCGCCGGCCCGGTCGCTCAGGGACTTCTGCCAGCGACGTTATGGGACATAACGACTCGCTATCGCGACCCGCACCGCCCCCGGTCGCCCCCCAACCGCCACCCCCATCCCCACCCCGTGCCTTGGGGCCGCGTCGCCCACGCACCTCCCGAGGGCCCTCTTTCGCGAAGTTTCCGCATCAATTTTTTAACGCGCCCCGCGTCGCCACCGCCGCCACCGCCGCCGCCGCCGCCGCCGCCGCCGCGTTGACTCCGGGAAGACAAGTCAATTATGGGAAGGACGCGCGTCGGGGGGCAACTGGCGGCCGCCAGATTGCGCGCACGACGCCGGCGCTCTGGCGGGGGAGAGGTGGGGAGGGGAGGGGAGGGGAGGGGAGGGGAGGGGATGCGCCTGAAAGAGGCCCATGCGAGTAGCGGCGGAGAGAGCACGACTTTCGACGAGATAGGGCGAGCGTAGTGCTTTAAACTTCAAACAGACTCCGAGGACTGAATAGACGCGTGCATCGTATGAGGTCCGTACACCAACTTTTGTGCTTAGCGTTAAGCCTTTCTTTTACTATTTTTTTTATTTTTATTTTCTTCCAATGTGGTTCATCATAATTTTTTGTATGAAAATTGGCAGACATGTACCACACAATTTGGACTTTTGTCTTCAAGAGTATTTTTTTCTCCCTATGATACATTTCACATCGCAGATGTCCATTTTGGTTTCCTCAAAGTAATGTGAATTTTTGCATAATTTCAAACATTGAAAATAATTGTTCTTTGAAATAAATTTTGAAATTTTTCAATTAAAAACCAAATTTAATATTGAAAAAAAGTAAGTTAATCTTTGAAAATGAGCATTGTGAAATTCATAAAACGGCTGTATACAATACTTTGTGCGTTTCATTATCTCGAAAAACGTGGGTAACACAAAATGTTCGTAACACGAATATATGTAAGAAGGTTTTACTGTATAAATAATATTGTATGTATTATTTATTTGCAACACGTTACTTGAATGTTTTGTGTCATGTGCAGTGACCATCAACAAATCGTATGATGGCAGAAAATAAAATTAAAACTCTCTTAGAAAAATAGCATGCAATTTTACAAATAGCCTTCACAAAACCACACATACGCACACAAAATAACACTCTGAAGGCGCGTGAGGCAGTGTGCACGCAAACATACTCCGAAAGGTCCGCATCTCCCTCTTTAAGAAACGCTCCCGCGTCTATCTCCTTATCGCGGGAACAAAAACCCGGCGCACGGGGCGAGTGGCCGGGCAGACGGTTTGATTGATTAGCGAGCGCTCCCGACGCATCGCGGCGCATACATCACGTGCGCCAGACGCCCCGCGCGGGGGGACGGGGAGGGGGTGGGGCCTTTTGCCCGAAAAAAAAAAGTGCGCAACTTGAAAAAGCCCGTCTGAAATCCGCGAGCGCCGCTGAATGATGTAACGCCGCGCTCGCTGCCATGTTTGCAGCAGCCACCGCCGACATAATGGGAAGCGCTTTCAATGGAGCTGTTGTACGAGTCAAGTGCGCTACCTTTTGTTGAAGGAGGTTGCGTACGAACTTGACTAGCACGACCGAGGACAAGTTGATTAACTGTCGCCCTTGCTTGTTACTGATCACTGCTTTTTTTTTTACTTATTTTTCTTCGTTTTTTTGTGACATAGAAGAAGTTATATTTTGACATTTTTTGGTTTGTTTATTTGTTTCATTTACGACAAATTGTATTCATCTATAGGCCGTTTCTCTCTGACCTACGTTTTTGAATCCTCTCAAAGCCTAGTGGTATCACGTAACCAGTAAATTTGAAATCGCTTTTATCCTATACAATATAGTGGATACCATAAAATAGTAATATTGTTAAATATAATATAATAGAGAATCGTAAAAAGGATATCACTGTAGCAGATCCATTTTATTTGGTTCAAGGTGCATGTACACATTAACTCATATAAAATATCCCGAAAAACGTAAACAGACCTTCAAAGGCTTTTCTTGTAACCAATTTGCAAATGAACTTTTTGGAAAAATAGAACTGGGCCTGTTGAGAAGTTAAAGGATTTCTCCGGTTCAGAAGTAAAGGTCTTCCTTCTGAAAAAAAAAGTTCAGTTATCGATGTAAAACTCTCAAGTACATGGAGTTAAATAGTACAATGGAGTTACTCGTACAAAAAATACTCTTTTTTAGAAATTAATTCTTTTTGAGTCGCAGTCCACCTCTGTAATGAAAACTAATTTTTACTTTATTCTTCAGTGTCAACATTTGGTCCAGTGACTACTACTTATAGAAATATCATTCCGCACAAATAAATTAGAAAATAATATTAAGGAGGATTTCATAAAATTATTTTTCAAGTTTCCAGTGACAGTAATATACACAACGTTGAACGCAAACACTTATTAGTCGTTGAAAATTCGATTATCTACTAAATGTTGTAATTTTTGAAAATAAGTGAAATTATTGTCTCTAAATCTGATAAACTGTAGAAAAAACGCTGATTGGTTATGAAATGAGTATTCCACAAATAGAATATACCGAAGAAAATGTTTTTGAGTATTGTTCAAGAATTGCAACTTTTGATATAATTATAAAATTCAAAAAATTAATATATAATTAGAACTATATTTTACACTGAAATCTGAAACTCCACGTATTGGTCCACAATTAGTCTAGTCTAATAACACATTGATTTTCATATTTCAGTGAACAATTTAATAAATCCTCTCACCTTTGTTTAGTTACATATTATCAACTAACTTAATCTTCTGGAGGTAGAAACAGCTACTAAAAATATCTACATTAGTTCGCCGCCGTTTCATACATTAAAAGTCAGAATGTGCACCGCATCGTAATGTCATCTCCGCTCCTCGGTGTGCCTTCGCCTAAACCAAACAGTGCAAATGAAGACGTGTCCCAGTCCACATAAACCCCCCGCGCAGGCCCCGCATCGCAAGCAATTCGCCGCCCGTGTTCATTTCCCGCATCACCACCAGCGCGGTGCTGCGTCGCTCCGTCTGCATTTATGAATATAAAAAGGACCTGTTGACCATCCCATTATTCCGCGCCTTCGTGGGGTTGAAGTTAGACGGCGCCCAGCAGGCCGGGGGGAGGGGGGAAGGGTGGCGGAGCTTTCGGAAGCCAGGATGGCGCGACGCGCGTTGTCGCAAGCTCCTAACACAACAGCGCCCTTCGCTCGTGCGACTGCCGCGCGCTGGCCGGCGAAGCCACACCCAGGGCCGGGCGGCCAGGGTCGGAGTTTCCGCAAAACTCCCTCGGGGGGGGGGGAAGACTGGCGATGGAAGATGGAAGAGTGGGTGCGGTGATAGGAAAGAGCGGGCAAGCGGAAATAAGATGGTTCAATGAAGGGAATGTGAGGTATAACAAAGAAGAAGAGGTTGAAAGAAGCTGTGTTTGGTGATCGTTCAAGTAGGGTAGGTGCTCCTAGTATACATATTCATGTCGATACTTCTAGGTATTGAGCTACCTCAGTGTACAATTTTAGGGTATACGTTCAGTTGTCTAAGCTTTGCTGCCTTCCTGCGGGTTGTATAAGAGAACTTTCTACGGTAATGTAGAAAATTCTTTGATTGATTAGTGATTCCTGGCGAATCCACTGTAACGTCATTAGGCCCGTAGGTGTTGTGCATGTTTTATCGCGGGAGATGGCGTGATCCCATTCTGGCTGGCGAGATCCGGCATCGACCTACATCGACTTAGAGATTTTCCCCAACCAGGTATCTCTCACCACCCCATCCGGGACAAGCTCCAAGCTTCTGACCGGCCTCCCAGCATGTGTAGTAGTGAAGTGCATGTTAATGTAAGTGTAAGTAAGAAGTGATGTTGGGACAAGGAAGAGGAAGGAAAGATCGCGCGTGGTCCGTGGCCCGATTGTTAGGGTACTGCTCTGGCATTCGCCTGATGTTGATGGGAGTAACCTCTGGACACTACTGATCAGAACAAATTGTCCGCAAGAATTCTCCCAGAGATAGTGGTTGAATTCGACCTAGATATGTAGCCATTATCGAAAATGCTGCGACCATTAGAACTGAAACCCTTGGACCCCACAGTCAGAGGCACTGCAGTGACAGTAGTTGCACTGAACCACCTTTCCCGGTATAAAATACACATAAATTATTTTGAGATGATATGAGATTTATTTTAAAATGAATTTTGCCTAAAATGCTTTGGAAATTACGCGTTGGACACATTCATGGAAGTTGTATGTTTATTTTGGAGACCAAAGGCCGGAGACGCGTCTTAAACATGTGCATTCTTAGCAATGAATCAACTGAGCCGCCCCAGGTAAGGGAATGTTTTTCCATGGAAAACGCTAGAAACGACTCACTTTTTCCTGCGCGCTAAGGACACGTACGGCACTAGCAAGCGTGTCGGCCAAGTAAGGTGAGAAGGAGCGAAAAGACAGGAGTCAGAGCGGGGGACGAGAATCGAGACGGCGGGAATGGGTGACGAGATATGAAGAAGAAGAACCAAGAGAGAAAGGCAGGAACGGGGGAGGAGAAATACAGAACGTAAAGAGAGATTGATTAGGAATAAGTTCTTATTATAGGGGAACAAGAGGGTCTCTCAGGGCGAAAATGATGCGTTTCAGGAGTGGATTATGTGAAGTGGAACTAGACCAGCACGAGGAGGGAAGGGAGAAGCACAATAACCTGGAGCTGAGAGAGAATCGAGGCGGAGTTGGGACATATGTATGTTTCCAGGCCCGTCAACTTTCTGTGGTCATTACTCCCGTTAGTACTGTGAAAGTTTCATCCCAGGAGGTAGCTGTGTTCCCTCCCAGCGGGCTGATGAAATCCGGCACCGACCTACATGCCGGCTTACGTGAGATTTCCCTCTTTAGGCATTTCCTCCAGAGAGCACCACCCCAGCTAGGACAAGCTCTATGCTCTGGGCTCCCAACATGTGTAGTGCATGTAAGTGTGTGTTTAAGGGGAGAGGATAGAAGTAGGAGAAGGTGGGAAAGACCCCACGTTTCATGCCCTGTTTGTTAGGGTACTGATCCAGCATTCACTTTGTAACGATGGGAGAAACCGTGGGAATCTACCGATCAAAGCAGCTTGTCGTTAGAATTACCCTTCAAACAGCGGCCTTTCGGAAATCTGTCACAGTAGGGACTCGAAACCTACAACATTACAGACTGAATTTTCTGCAAAATCAGCGGCATTCCTGGTTCTGAGCTAAACTCAGCCTGTTCAGAGGCAGGAATAGGAGTGGCAGATAGTGGGTAAAGGGGCAAAATGTCACGTGAAGAGGGTTTTGGTGGAGCATTGAAGGGGAGTAACGCGGCGAGGCGGGAAGGTAGAAAAGAGAGGGTCAGGGCAGGGTAGGGAAGGGCGGGGTGGGGAAGGGAGGGCAAGAGTGAGGGCGTGGGCGCGTGTGGGCGCCGGGGGCAGAGTTACCGGAGAGACTTCAAAGAGCGAGCGCGTTCGCCCAGTAAAAGCTCTGTCGCCGGGAGCGGTTAATGCGATTTGGCGTATGGTCGGGCGCCGTCTGCCCCCGCCGCGCCGCCTGCGCTTCTAGCGGCGCTGCCGTCGCTTCGCGGCCCCCACGCCCCCCCCCACTCTCCCACCCTCCGATATTCCCCGCCAGCGTGTACCTCTGCGTTTTGCATCTTCACCTGATAGCCCCTTTATGGTCTCCATGTTCTCTCGTTAATATGGTAGGATTTTTACCTTGACAAGCTCTGCCCGTGAGTTCGACGAGTTTGCTTCTCCCTGATGAACGCCAGTTTCAATGCATATCGCCATGTGTACCTCATGTGTACAGTTATGTGGATCCTCTTTATATTGTAAACATTCTTCTGTGGGAATATGAGTTTAAATGGGCTAATGCTTTCTCATGAAAATGTCTCATTTTACATTTCATATGAAATAGTATTCACTATCATTGATTAACGCACAATTCAGATTTTTCTCCATTTTCTTCGTGTTTTATGTTACAGTACGTTATCCCAGAACATAAAATGGACGTCGGCCACAGAGATACTCCTCATAACAATATACTTGCTGCATTTACGCTGTCTTATAATAAATTTTATCAACTACACGGCCACGCACCCTAAACTGCTCATTACATCGTATACAAGCTCGTAAACAAGCATCGTTGTACATAAACTTATTACAATTTAACGTAGTCACATTGGAAAACAGAAGCTGCGACGTTTCCACACTGGGCATTCCAACTCTTTGATTAAACAGTATGTCTGAACACAACTCGTCAATTTCATTTCGACTTGTTTCACTATTTCTGGCGGCCGCGTTAAACAGCCCTTTTCGAGCCATCCTGCGCATCACCTCTCTCAACTACCTTTTCGTCCGGGGGTCTTTCGGCGGAGCAGCTTTGCAAGCGGAGTGTGAATCGCGAGTGAAAAGCGGCGATCGCGGGCGGACGAAGCAGATGGCGGAGAGCCCCTCGGGTCGCCAGGGCTTCTCTCAAAACGCGACGTTTTCATTAGGCGCAAAATGGAAAATGTCCCTCAAAGACGAGTAGCGGCGCCGGACCCAACCCTATCAATCCGCCGGAGGATGGGGGGGGGGGGCAAAAAGCAGAACCTGTTCAACACTTTGTGGAGTGCACTCAAGTCGAAAAGAAGATCTGTGTTGATGGGAAGTTAATGCAGAAATGAATTAACGAGGTGATTAGAATCATCCCCTTCAGAGAAAACAATGAAATATAAACAAAAATATGTCGGTACACATGTCATATTGATGCGTCGAATTCTGAAAATGTGTACATTAATATGTTACTGCTTTAACACGAAATGTGGACAATTTGCAAATTATTTGGTTAATAAGAACATTTGTCTTTCACTTGCGGAGAAACGGCATGAATATCGAATTTTGGTTATCATCCGGCTAATGTCATTGATCATAGTGCGATGGTTATTATAAGGTGCAGCGCGAGACGTCTGCTGCATTTGCAATGTGTTGAAATATTTGATAATTTATGCGGTGCATATACTATATTTATATTATGTATATATTGCTTTATGTATATTTCGAAAGCCGAAAGGCGGAGCTTTATTACCCCAACTATGAAATGTGTTGCAAAGTGTGAACAGAGGTAGAGTAGAGTGTGCGTGGGCTAGGTGGTATCATGTAAATATAAATTAACGACTGGCATAAGGGAATTCTGAAGGAAACCACTTGTCTCTCACTAACCGTGGTAACTTCTCACCAGTAGTGTGATTTTTATAAGAAAATATTTGCTATTCTCGTAATCGAATTTTTTTACCTACAGTAGCCACCTCGATAAAGTCGAAAGTACGTATCGAAGGTATTTCGTCTTTGAACTTTATGTACCGCGTATGGATAATGTAGATATTAACAAACTAATTCACGACATCAGCCGTTAGAAATACAATGCACACAATGTAAAGATATTAGAGGAAAGTTAAAATATATAATTGAAAGGTCAAAATACGATCGTATATGTAAATATTAAATGTATGTTAAATGTAAAAGATCAACAACAAACAAATTTGTATATGGTTAGAGAAAAGACAAAAAAAATCGTTTGTTTCAAATGTACTCATTACTCTAGGAACATTATGTGTATTTCATTTACACATGTTTTGACATATATGGCATTTCCAGTTTTAATGATTGACTCGATGGATCACTACATTAACACGAAGAATATTCTTTTGTTCTCCTGCCTACTTTGTAACTGAAATAAGACGCGAGATTAGAAGATTTGCAAGGTGAAGCAGTGGTCGTGGTTGCGTATGGTTGGATCTTAAAAAATATTGAAGATTTCGGATGTAAATCACATTTGACATTTTCCCGCCTCGTAGGGAAATGCCATGTTGTGTAACCGTTTGCATAAGGTTTGCTCAACTCTGTAGCTCATCGAGCGGCGACCAACGACCCAGAGCGGAATTTCGCCCTCGATCTGCGAGGAGTCGAAGACACTCCACGCTACAGGTGACAGGGTTTCCGAAGGAGACTGTGGGGCGGTTGACGTATCAGGGGCAACGTGTGTTACTTTTGCATTCTCGACTTCGCAAGTGTTGATAGCGACAATGTGTATGACGAATAGAATTTAACAGCAATATTATATATTTATTCATTTTAAAACAATATATAGATGTATTGAACTTCCAGAAAAATTCCTTTTGCTTTGGACATCATAAAAGCTTCAAATTGCAGTGTGAAGTCGTATTTTGTAAACTGACGCGCACGCAAATGACTGAATCTACAAGATGTTTCAAAAACATTTCTTTTAGGGAAAATTTACATTTATTAGAATTTGAAATTAAAATTAGACACTAATGACATGAAATATTTTAATTTTAAAATGTGTGCAGCAAAAATACGTTAAAAATAAATTTTAAAATTTTTTATACGTAAAAATAATTTCTGATGCACAGTGGAGTTGAAACCAATTGAACACTTATTTTGGAAGAAAATCACTGTTCAAACGGTGCACTTCATATTTCTTTTACATTTTCTTATTCTACCAAGCCCTTTTCCAAAGATGAACAATGCTGGAAGATCAAGTGTCATTTATACGTTTTCGTTTACACGTAAATGAATTTTAAAATGTTAAATAATTTAGTAAATGTCTCTCTGAAATAACAAACAGTTTGTTGTGATCAATTCATAGTTATCCCTCACTGGAAACTTGTTAGAAGCCCGTGAAGCAAGAAACAAGCGCAAATCGCTGTGAAGGTGACTAGCACAACTTTTTGCCGTGACCCTCGCCAATTGCCTTCCCCAAAACGCGACCCGGTCCAAGCCACATTTTCCTTCCGAGTTCATGAAAGGCGCCGCAGACTCTACGTAGCGCTTGCGCGCCGTACGCTAGTTGAGCAGCCTTGTTTAGACGAAACGAACAACAACAACAAGCGACATAATATCGCGACCCCAATGCAACGGGGCTACGACTACAAAGTCACTCATTTCACAGAAGAGCTTTCGGAAGTTTTCTCGGTGGAATTTAAAATATCGAGAATTGAATTAAAATTGCATTGCTATTACTTGGTTATTTATGAAATTACAAAAATGGCATTAATGCCTATCAGGTAATGGAAAACAAGGAATCTAACAATGGGTATATCTCGTATTTCAATTTTTTTGGTGATGTGACTCTTTTCCATTCGGGATATACGAGTATCATTGTCATTTGTTGTCAATTCTTGAAACTTCTAGGAATGTAGTGAGATCTACACTATCTTCTTCACTAAAGCCAATAGTCTCGAATTCTACTAAATTATCAGACACTAATATTCATATCCGAACGACTAGTTTGTAAGAATATTGGTATTTCTTACTTTATCTATTTCTATAACCTCATGCATATCTTAAGTTGTTCAAAAGTGTATCGTGTCATTTGTGTTTTTTAAAATATCTTGTCTGAGTAGCAATTCCAAGGACTTTTCCGGTAACCTTTGTGTTTATGCGTATAAAGTTTGTATATTTGAATGAGAATGAAATTACAGATTACTCTACCGTATTGCCCACCTAAGATGTGCCCTTCAATTTTCTCCTGAACCATTGCAGATACTGAGATGCGGTTTTCACTAAAACTACTATATGCAAGGGGCACACATGGTCATACATAATACTATTCTATTGTATTTTTTATTGCAGAGATATTGACCCAACTTTGATCTTTTAAATGGAACCCTATATATTTTTTTAGCTCATCATAACAAGCGTGAAGAGACAAGTTCATAAATATGCATATCGCCATATGTTACATAACAGTTTTTTCGAGAAATTAAGAGTTTTAAAGACGCACACCGACAGTTGGTTTCCGTAATCTGAACGAGAAATTCCGGGTGATATGCGGCGAGGCCATTCCCTTCCGTTGCGTCGACCCTGCGGCAAATGTAGAGATGCAATGTGCAAAGGAGCTCACGAAAAACATATCTGCAACGGTTCAGGAGAAAATTGAAGGGAAAATCTTAGGTGGGCCACATGGTATATGCAAAATACTTTTTTAATAATTAGAAAAAAGTTGTTTCTGCACTGTAAATGCATTTCTATACATTAAAATAATTATATTCTGATCGTTAATAACAAATGTTCTTAGCAGCTTTCCATGACACTGAAAAATATGAAATTAGAAACCTCTCTAAATATGTTACAATGTATTTAAAGACTAAAATTATAAATATTTCTTGACAGTTAATAGTATCATTGTTATTATGTAGGTACTTATTGAGTTTCCTTCCAGGAAAAGGTGAAATATTTTTAGTTCCTTCGGTCTGATGGCGATTTCAGTGAAAGCTTGAAAATGTGTCCTGGAACTAAATACCATCGTAGTTCTTGAATTGTAAGGCTCTATTTGCAATTTTAGTTGAACTCATGAGATTCGGGAGTTGCATTTCTGGAAATACACTTTTGAGGCGGAAAGAACTTGAACTATTCAACACTTCAGCGCCCGCGAGCGGTTTACACTTTTGCGAGAGGGCCACGTCGCGGAACTGCGAGGAAATACACGAGAATAACAACGTTAGAGCGATACTTTAGTTGGAGCGAACAGAATCGCAACTGCCAGGGCAACTCCTAATGATACTTGTGTTCAAATTCCGGTCGACCCACGCGGGAGACCAATTTTCGGAGGGAAAAACGGGTTCGTGGAATGTTTTCTCGGATTCAACTGTTTCTCTGCCTTTCATTCCACCATTGTGTATGAAGTGGCCGGCGGTTCTCGAAAATTCGACCGAATAAATCTATGTGAAGAGGCCCTAAACTTTTATCTAAAATTATTCAGAAAATTGTACATATGACATTATTTAAAGATTTAATTTCGAAACAAAAATTTCACAAAGAAAATCTCTAAAAATGGAGGATCATGTGAGGAAAATTTTAAACTTAGATACTTTATTGGTATTATACTGATCTAATTTTTAAAAATTCAGAGGTTTTACTGCAATTAAGACATGCGCCATTTTTATCAACACATTACTATATTTCAGGAAAAAAATTGAAAGAAAAAATGTAATCCTTTTTTTCAGAATATTTCAAATATTTTACGAACTAAAAATAAATAACGCCTAAAGATACATTTCAAATTCGAGGGGCTGCGACATGAGCTAGATTGATAGGAGAGAATCAAATTTGGTGAACTTTTTTGAACGATTTTGGATGTAGTGCTGTTCACAAACTGCACGGGAGCAAAAGCAAACGGGAATGTTCAGTATACACATATTTGCTTTGATTCGAAGTAGGATGCGTTGTACGTTGAAGTATACAAAATTTAAAAAAATAACCCTATTACAATACTTTCTTAGAAACATTTCGACAAAAGGACGCCTAAATTTGCTAGCCGATTCCGAAAACAATCAAGACGATGGTCTTGACCTAACTTGAACTAACTTGACCTAACCATCAAGTCAAGAGCTCTAAGGTAAATTTCAATGAAGATGTCCCCTCCAAGTAGCTCAACAAAAAAGGGAATAATGTACAATTAAAGTCAATTTTGTTCGCCATGTCTATTGCGTTCTTGCCTCATATTGTTATTAATCGTAGTCTCCATCTCCCCATCTTGCAGTGAGGTGAATCCATGGGTGTCTAAAGCAGATATAAGATATCGATAGAATAAAACGTAAACAAGACACCTGCGAATGTCAGACTAAAATGGGACAAACGAATTTGACATACGGTCCTTAATGCTACACTAACATCAATATTTAGGGCTTGCAGCGTATTAGTGGGCGCATACGCCTTCTAAATGAGAGGCCCGATATTTATCTCTGACATTTATGTCGAATTTGCAGTGTCGAATTGCAGCATTTGAAACGAGTTGTCGGCCAGATTTCTCGAAGGTCTACTGTTTACTCTACCACTTAATCACTACGTTTCCATATCATTTACTTCCTCATTATTATTGCTTTCTTCGACTCATATTACCACTTAAGTAACTCAATGCCTTAACAGTTGAAGGGCTCCTAAACTTCAAGCAATAAAATAAATAAAATGGAGGCAAGCGCGATATAACGTACTAAGTACAGTCTGCGGACGGCGCTCATGTGCGAAGATGTCTTAATAGCATTCATTATTAAGACATAATTTCACCCCGGAGAGGCGTAAGGGCCCGGGAAGTTGTGATGGCGTCTGATTTCCAAAGCTCACCCTTGGGCGCCATCGCCAGCGGCGCACCGTGCTACCCGCGCCTCGGGCGCCGGCCTTCAGTGTGCGCAGGGAATCCGCGCCCGATCTCTCCCTGCCGAGCGACGCGGCGAGGCGGGCGGCCGATATTAGACCGCGCCGGAGAGGGGGAGGTATTTGATAAATATCGAGGCAAACGGCGAAGTCGGAGGCCGATATCGGCGCAAAGTGGTTGAGGGGGGAAAGCGGAAGCAGGGGTGGAAGGCGAGGCGAGGGGGTGGGCGGGAAGGAGGTGGGGAGGCGGAAGCAACGACGACAGTGAAGACTGACTACCAGGATCAGCCAATCCTCGCCGGTCACGCTCCTCCCTGACCGTGATATGTCTAGGCAACTTCCACCTCTTCGACTCCGCTACCTCTTCGACCCGCACATTACTCGAAATCGTACACCATTCCGCACACCACTCCACTTCGATCTGCACACCACTCCACTCCGATCCGCACACCACTTCGACCCGCACACCACTTCCACCCGCACACCACTTCCACCCGCACACCACTTCCACCCGCACACCACTTCCACCCGCACACCACTTCCACCCGCACACCACTTCCACCCGCACACCACTTCCACCCGCACACCACTTCCACCCGCACACCACTTCCACCCGCACACCACTTCCACCCGCACACCACTTCCACCCGCACACCACTTCCACTCGCACACCACTTCCACTCGCACACCACATCCACTTGCACTCCACTCCGACCAGTGTTCAGGCGGCAGGTTAGCGGGGTGGTGAAAAGTCGTGAGTCGCGGGGTTGGAGGAGCGGCTGAAGCGTCAGTCAAGAGCTTTGGGGTGAAGGTGCCAGAGGATACGGTGGCGTTGCGAGCAAAAAAAAAAAAAAAACTTCATTACGGGGAGAGGTGGGGCCGTGGCGGGGGTACGCGCCTGCAGGTTCGAAAAATTCATCAAATACCAGCTATCGCGTTTCGAATCCGATGGAAACGCCGGAGGGGGTTCGGGGAGGCGCCGTGCCCGAGGCGGTGCTCAGCAGATCCCTATCCGTCTGCGCACAAGAGATTGTGCCGCGCGTCATCCCGGAAGTGAAGATCCTCCAGCCTTGCGAAATAAGAGGGAAAGAAAATGGGAGACGTGAAGTAACAGGATAAAAAAGGACAAAAAAGGGATAGTCTAAGAGGTAGTGTAATACTACACTAAAATATTGCAGATACAATAAGGCAAAGTAAAGCCACCTCAATTTTTTTAACAGAAGTAGAAAAAATATTTGCATTTAAAGCAAAAAATGCTGAAAAAATATGTTAGAAATGTATATGAATTCGTGGTGGCTGAATTTGTGATGGTAATTCGATCAGCGGAAAAAGTATTTCGATTTCATGGCTGGGTGGCATTCGCTAATCTAAAACACATCAGTTAAGTTAAACATGTATTAGACACAAGAAAAATAAAAGTATGTTCTGAAATTAACAAATATAAAGCATAGTTCGTCTCACAATTTTGTAAATACGGACGTGGAATACACAAGTGCTTGCTTCCTTAAAATTTTAAGGAATATTAGTCCATTGAACATTAGTCAATAGAAACTAGCACAAACAGGTTTTATTAGGCTGTGCCGCCTGCATATTCTAGGTAATGACAAGGTGTCTAAAATGAGAGAAAAATACTCGTAAAACCTGTTTGGTATATTTAAGCTGATTTATTGACGCTTCAACACAAGCAAATACATATCTTTCCGAGAGTAAGTTACCAATATTTCGTGTAAAACAGAGAGCAATTCCGCCAGCAACTGCTGTATTGAAACATAGTTGCCTCCTGATAATGAACATATACGCTAAAGCAGTCATAATTGCTATAAACACCTCAAAATTAATTTAACATTGCATCTTCTATCGAGTTCTCATTAGGTTGAAACGGCTTTTTTGTTTGTTTGAAGCATGCGGAATATATTTAGAACAACATTAACGTACATTTACATTTAAATTATTGCAACGAGAAATCATCAGGAACTAGAAGATAATGAGTTTTTGAACGTAGGCAGTTGAATCGAACCGCATAACTCAATAAAATTAGTAACCTCTATTGTTCATCAGTTATTATAAACCTTGGCCATTATTTGCAGATTACAAGAGGTAGAAGGATTCAAGTCATTTGCACGTTGAGTCAAATAGTTTCACTATACTTTATGATAGTTTATTGTCACATTTTATACAATTTAATTGTTATTGTTGTTTAGGTTTGAGTTCAAACTAATTTAATTTTTCGATTTAACGTTTTAACGTTTAAAATGTTTCCTGTTCTTTTTGAATTTAAAGTTTTTTCCTTGCACCCTCTCCTTTTTGACCCTGTTAATCATCTTCATATGGAATCTGGGACGTTATGCCAAAAATCAGTCCCCCACGGCATCTGGGATTGTCAGTTGTCTTGTGCTTTGAAATTATTACTTGTGGGATGTGGATGAGTCAACTTTTTAAATTTTATTTTAATTGTAAATGCTTGAATTTAATAATAATTTTACAGCAAGGTGAGTTTCGGGTCATTTTGGGTTGTTATCGCCTAATATATTAGTCATTATTAAACAGAATTATCAGTATTGAAGTTAATTATGTAATTTCAACCTGATGATAGGGGAAAATTTCTTTATGACGCGTGGCGTAATTTGATTTATATTCTAAACAAACTATTATTAACGACAATAAGTTCAAGAATTGAATTCTGAACCCTTTCTTCAAACAACAGCCAAGAAGTCATAAAAATACACAAGACAATTATTTTCCAACAGCCTGTGCGCACCGTGCCAACTAGCTCTGCTCGCGTCGCCTCTGCAGGTAGGCGGGGGGGGGGTTGGAAGGCGGGGGGGGGGGGGGGGCGGAACGCGGCAGCGCCAACACGCCGCATTGCTCTGATAGCTTTCCTGTGTATCTGCGTGCGCCGTCGGCGGTGAGAGCTGTGGCGGTGGAGGGGGGGGCGGGAGCTGTAGCCGACAAGAGACGACGAGAGACGACGAGAGGCGGCGGAAGACCAGCAGGAGGAGGGTATGAGAAGCGCTGTCACAGGTCAACACTTCTGTTCAATTTGATTTTAAAATCATTCAGCAAATGTTTGTGCTGTAATAAGAACAAACTGTGAATGAACAGTTGGTAAAAACAACTGGCAGATGGGTATCTGGCCCGCTTCGAGAGAGCGAGTAGGTGGGTGAATACGCCAGTGAGTGGGTGAGTGTAGCGGTGAGTGTGCCAATGAGTGGTCGGTCGAGTGAACATGTTGACAAGAGGGCAAGGAAGGAGCTGTGGTACTGAAGTGTTGAGTCGAGAGGGAGGGTAGTCAGTAGGTAGTCGAGAGGAAAGGTACTCGAGAGGGTGGATAATCAAGAGGACGGGTATTCAAGAGGGCGTGTAGTAGTGAACGTGGGTAGCCGAGTATGTAAGTAGTAGACATAGCGGTTAGTCGTGAGAGCGGATACTTCAGAGCAGAGCTGCGCGCCACTCTGTGGTCACAACTCTTAAATCGATCGTTCAAAGAGTAAATTCTCCTTTACCTGTTCTTTCCCTTTATCAGCCCTGCAAGCGGGGCGTCCCCTCCCGTCCTCTGCCTTGGGCTGACACGACAAGCAGCGACCATCGGTTGCTCCGTTCACACCGCAAGAGAACCTCGCCGGCGGCGTGACGCTGTCAACTCGTCCCCATCAGCTGGTCACTCCCTGCATTCCAGGGCGTCCACCTAGCGTGCGCCGTACCCTCCACCCACACCATGACGTCCGCTCGACCGCAGGAAGCCCGTAGCTTGGATGTTCGAAGCAAATAATCTCAACCCAGTATGTGACAAGAGTTACATACGCGATACTCTCCCTTTGCAAAGAACCTCCCACGACCCCGACATTGTCTAGATGCATTTCTTCTCGAGAATATGCTGGCCTGCAGGTCTGCTTTGTTGTGAACATGCAGACATCTCTTCATTACGAGTTAGACAATCTGTACATCGTATACACTATATTTCTTTTTTTTGAAAAGCAGACACTCAACATTTTTTTGGCCTCTGCAACTTCAATAAACTGCATCTCGCCAAGAGTGTTGCTCCGTTCGCTTACTAATTCACTGCGCACTCTGACTTCGTGAGCCGCTGCCGAGACACAACTGTTGCCTGTGTTCCATCGAGTGTGAACACTTGTTCCTGTTCATTTGTCCAGTTACGGGATCACATACATGCCCTGTAATCGATAAACTGATTGGGAGGCTTGCATTCCCGCAATCGAACTGTCTGAGCACCGCTAAGATTCACGCAAGATGCGTTCACATCCATCGACAAGAGATTTCTACGCACTTTACGTCCTGTAGCAAAATAAGCGAGGTAATACATCTTCTAGAACTATAAACTCTCTTTCCTCACTATTCATATAATATGTGGATCGAAATTTCAAACCTCAGGATTTTTGTGTATAAAGTTTAAAATCAAATTTATTCAATTCAATACTTTACGCCATGAATTATATGGGCGTTGTTGTTGACTCTAACTGCCGTGTGTTGTGTTATATCATTAAACCATTTCCTTCATTCAGCTCCCATCTTTTGCCCCCAGCTGCCATCCCTCTCCCACCTCCTCACGGGTAGCTATTCTACGGTCCAGCACAATGTTAATTTTTTTTTTGTTCAGAGACGCGTCCCTTTCAGTTCACTACCACAACTCTGCAATGCTCGTTCTATCGACGAAAAGACACGGAGAAGCGATCGTGAAATCGCTGGCGAGAGACTGACAAGGGAGTTTCCTGAATGCCTTCGATGCAGACTGTTCTGGTCAAAGGATTTGTCACGATTCTCTTTCATACCAGCAGAGCACAGCTTTTGATGTGTAAAATCTGACGGACACGATTCGCAAGAGCCCCCATCCCTAACATGGAGGTAAATAAGTTGTAGAGAAATAAATTAAATTGATGAGTCTTTTTTTTAATGTTTTAAGGATATGTTATGTAAGATACAAACCGTAAAACAGCGCGCTTTAGATTAGGAAAATAACGAAAATTATTTCTAAATTTCAAAGTTGTTTTAATTTTTTGCGAATAAATTCTTCGCCTTGTCAATGCACTTGTCTACTCTAACAAAGTAAAAGGAAGCAAATTTTACGAATTATTATTTGTATGCTCGAGCTCTATTAAAGGCTCCTGTAATAATCTTCTTACTGTTGTTATTTGAAAACATAATAATAATAATAATAATAATAATAATAATAATAATAATAATAATAATAATATTCATACATTTTAACGTAATTATTTTTGAGAGACACTTATTTCTGAGAAAAATATTCGCTTTTTTCTTCGCATGACAACATGTATCTAGTATTGTATTCGTACGGCAGTCATTTAGAACTTCAAAACATCGTACGGGGGCAGAAGAGGCAACGGAAAATACCCAATCATTGTGTATTTGTGTCTCAATTACAAAAAAATCACTGAGATGTGAGTAAAGCAATTTAGAGTATTAACGTATTTGACAGGCGATATTCACATGTTAAACGAACATTGACAGTAATCCAAACATAGGTTCTGTGTCCCTCTCCCACTAGAATATTCATCATCAACAGCAGCAGAAACAACAGCGACAACAACAACAACAGCACAACAACAGCAGCAGCATCAACAACAGCCGCAGCAGCAGCAACAGCAGCAGCAGCAACAACAAAAACAGCAGCAACAACGTCAGCAACAACGTCAGCAACAACAGCAGCAACAACAGCAGCAACAACAGTAGCAACAACAGCAGCAACAGCAACAACAGCAACAACAACAATAGCAGCGAAGCAGCATCAACAACAGCAGTAGCAGGATGTGGGCAATTCTCCTTCGGTTCCCTGCGGGTTATTAGTGTACGTGCAGACACGCGTATGTGTAACGAGTCCCAATCGAATCAGTATCGGGTATCTCTCTCTTGGAAACCTAGCGAGCTGATTATTTACCCGCTGTACACGGACGTGGCGTCACGGAATAATTAAACTCGGAGATGGAAAATCTATCACCGGCTGCGTACAGACGCGTGACTCGAGTGCGTGATGGGCTACGCACAGAGACACTTTTGACATGGAGTCCCCGCTAGATGCAGAGAATTACAGCTAAATGATATTGACGCAGGATCGTGACCAGACGTGGAGCTCAGAGAAACTACAAGCGGCTTCCATAGTAATGATTCACGAGAAGAGAAAAGTACCTGTGAAACATTCGTATACAATACATTTAGTACTTTACCTTGTTAAAGTAATAAGAACTTGAATTTATAAGTTGAAAAAGGGATTTCTGCATGAGAACTGCAAACTGAGCATCCATTAATCACTAATGAATGATACAAATATTATTCTCATCAGTGGACAGACCCGTCCTAAAATATATTTCCGAAATAAAGACGTCCTGACGAAATTTGCTGAAAATACTTTTTAATCTACACCACAAATATAAAAACCGTTTTAGATTTTCTTAAAAAACACACTAGCACACTTATTCAAGAGGACATGGTTTTTTAAAAAAGTACAGATTCAATTAGTCTCGTTTTATTATTAGCAAGAGAGAGAGAGAGAGAGAGAAAGAGAGAGAGAGAGAGAGAGAGAGAGAGAGAGAGAGAGAGAGAGAGAGAGAGAGAGAGAGAGAGAGAGAGGTAGAAATTTAACACGAATTGTTTGGACATTCTTCACAAACAGTACGTAATCTCTCTCAGTCGTTTCGAAACATTAATGTCCATGATATAAGCCTTGCACTGCTCATAAACACTCATTACTGCTCTCTCAAGAGTCTCAAGGGGCTTTTAGCTCGAGGCATGCTCGTTCCGGCGTCGTTAAAGTCAACATGCACAATCAATTTCACAGCGTGAGGGAGCAATGTAAAGAAAATACACGCATGAGTGTCTTTATTATTTCATGGCGCTCATTTACTCCGCAAAGTAATTTGGAACACCAAACACGCATTTCGACAGTTCAGACAACGGAGAAGCTACTCTAGGAAAGAAAAAAATCCTCTCAGATCGTAAATATTCATTTCCTGTGTAAATAAACATATTAATTATTAGAATAAATATCCAATTTTCTTAAGTGTTAAAAGAGAACAATATTAATGAAATAAATATAATAATATTTTTAATTGGAAAATTATATTTAAGCGTCAATAGTTATAAAAAACTTTCTCTCTCGTAATATGTACGTTACCATTTTTATAGGGTCGGCCGTTTTCTGTAGTTTCCGATCAACACCAGGCAAATACCAAATCAGGACCCTAAGAAAAGACTTCCTTGTCCTATTCTCACCCCTTACTTACGCACACACACTAACATGCACTACACTACCACCCATGGGAAGACCAGTCCGGAGCTTAGACTGTGTACCGCCTGCGGTGGTGCCCCTTCGCTGGAGATACCTGCTTAGGGAAAGCCGACGTGTAGGTCTCTGCCAGAACTCGCCATCCAGCTCGGAAAAATCACCGCCGCCTCCAGCTATAAAACCATTCCCCAGTTACTGAACTAATGACTTCAGCAGTTGACGCGTCGAGCATCACTTATCAATCAATTCATCGAATCTGATGATATCGTGTGGATAAGAATGCGATAGAGTTCGGAAGTAGAGTTAATTTCTATAAACAGTTTTGAATTCATTTTAAAATAATATTCCATGAATGTCAACGAATTATATAGAATAATATTTGAACGCCGTAGCTGCTGAAACACATCACGTCCAGCGTGGATTTATATTGTAATAATCATTTATATCAGTTGTTACAGATTTTCCTGGATTTTATTCCTTGCTTCTCTACTGTATTTTATTTATGTTTGTATGATCATATAAAGTTGTTTGTCACATCTATGTTAATTTAAATATATTGAGAAACATCGGTAGAATACTACTGGTACCCTTCAGATGTTTCGTGAACTAGTTGAGGCTTGTTGTTACTCTTTCAATCCGTCACGTATTTTAATGCAGAAAAGATATAGAAATACTCTGAGTCGACTTGCTCATAAATGGCATTGCTAGACATACTACGAACCGGTAACCATAGTGTGAGAGAGGTGGTGTTAAAAGCAAGAACGGATTTCTTGAAGGTGAGTCCAACATGGCAGGAAAATAACTGAAACCAGCATCGCAAGGAACGCCGGGGATAGACAATTTCCTCAGAACAAGTACTGATATCCATCGACTTATTTTTAATGTAAGAATTAAATTAAAAATTAAATTAAAATAGAATTTTAAAAAATCGAATTAAAGACTTTTTTATTTGATTTCTTGAATACTAGTCGAAAACCGTTAATATGAGTTTCGTTCAATGCAAAGTGGATAATAAAACTACTGGCGATACAAAAGCACGTACTTTCTTGCAATACTATTATATTGTAATATTATAATGTAACAATTTATATTTTATACTTGAAACACTATTTGAAAAATTCTTAAACAAATAAGCAAGAAAAAAAATAATGTAATAAACATCTAACCACAGCATCGGGTTAAATTTCTTACGAAGTACTATATCAAGTAGTTAGTTATGTCAGATGCAAGTTAAGAAATGTTCTATGTCTGCGCCCTGAAGTTCAAACGAATGAGTGAGAGAAAGGTTACAGAGTGCGGGAGAGGAAAAAATAATAAAAGACCGAAACGTTCACTGAGGGTATGAAGACAGGGAAAAGACGAAGTTGGGGGTAAAGACGAATGAATGGGAGTTTGAGCGAGGAAAAGAGCCCAAATCTCAAGGTCAGCACGAATCAGGGTAAGAGCATGTGGAGGGGGTTGAATTTCCAGTTCCAGTCCATCTGCGAGTCCTGCAGAGAGAACACAAGCGTGAGCGCCTGGGAGGGCGCTGGGCGAGCGTGTGGACGAGGAGGTGGGCGTGGCAGAAACAGAGAGAGAGAGAGAGAGAAAGAAAGAGAGGGGGAGAGAGGGAGAGAGAGGGAGGAAGTGCGTGGGCGAATGATACCTGGTAGGCGGTGCCTTTAACAAGTAAAGGATGCGCCGAGTGGGGCAGGCATTTCGGACGGCGCGTGTGGTGCAGGCCCCGACGGACCGTTGGCGCGAGGAGGCCGTTATCGATTTTTCACAGCCTCCTCTTCCCTCGCCCCGGGCGCGTACTCACTCGCCCACGCCCACATCCATGCACGCGCCCTGTAACGCGCTTGGGCACACCCTCGCTCCCGAATCCACGACCGACCCCGTGTTCACGCCCACGCTTACGCCCACAACCTCGCCCTTGCCCTCGAACTCGCCCTCGAACTCGCCCTCGAACTCGCCCTCGAACTCGCCCTCGAACTCGCCCTCGAACTCGCCCTCGAACTCGCCCTCGAACTCGCCCTCGAACTCGCCCTCGAACTCGCCCTCGAACTCGCCCTCGCCTTCGTTACGCGCCATCGCATCGCGTTTATTGTATCCGTTCCTTAGCACTTCCCTATGGAAGAATCCGCATTCCTTATATTGCTGCTTAAAAGCGAAAACATGTGTGTAATGAGTTACATTAATTTAAGTACAAGTGCTTTCTTTCAAACAGGGTTTGAAGAAATTTATTGCATAAATATTCACTATTCGTTTGGAGAAAAATGAATGTCATCTCGATTTGCCTCTTTAGACGGTGCTTGGCTTTAAAATGTCTCACAAAGTCTTGTCTTTACAGGGAAAAAAGTTGAAACAATTGCGAGAAACTATTGTAAATGTTTTTTAACAATCTGTAGTACACTCGTGGATCTATACAAAAAATTCCAATTTCATAGAGCTGTAATATCCTAGGATATATGCCGGGAGCGCATGGGATACAATATCACATATGATTCTTAGATTTTAGCTATTATTACGGCACAGTCGTTCAATAGTAATTCAATAATTTTATTGAACAACAAACAGAATGATTTAAATAGCATCGCAGCAAGTTAAATAATTAATAAACACCACTTTCTCAATAATCGGCTTTGTCGGACCTCTCCAGGCTCAGTCTTACCCACAATTGAAGGATGGTAAATGATACTGCAAGGCATACACTGACATGCCATTACAATTCAGTGCTTCAAATCATTTTAACTCTGATTGTAAAATTATTTATTGCAAATGTCTTGTGTATTCGAAGGGCTAAATTGAAACTAAACCGCACGTGTATATGATGCTGCAACGATTCACGTTAGCAATAAGGTTCAGAGACAGTATCTGGAATGTAACAGTCATGAATTCCAAACAGGATATGGAATGTTAAACCCATGGGAGGAGATGCGTTCGTACAAAAACCCATGAGAGCGGTGGAATGTAAATACAAAAAAAACAGGAATACCAGATGACGCCAGCACAGTAAATTTTTGTTGAAAATCCTCACAACAATAATAACAGCAACGAAAAACAGAAAAAATGAGGACAAAAGATCAGATAGAAAATGAAGAATTAGGGTAAATATAAAATCACCTTACTTTCCATTTCGCGGCCCTAGGTTCGATTACGGGTTAGTCAAACCTATAGTTTTCGTTGCAATATCTCAGTATATATTGCAGTGTGACGATGCGAAAATTCACTTATCAGGTTGGAAAGACCGGAATACGGCGTGGGGATGTCTACGTGCTAACCACACGTACCCCCTTAACCCATGACCGCGAGGCAGGGACATAGCCGGTAGGCCTGCGCACGTGCACGGGCTGTCGCGCCAAGTACATACATAAAATCACCTACATCATAGTTTGCTTTGTTCTTGCCGTTTGTGACGCATAAGAAGTGTTAACACAAAGTGGTAGTCAACACGCCTTCTGTCTGGCTTGGTCGCGACGTCGACCGTGAATGAGCGGTGCCGGGTGCGTCCAGCCAGCCGCTCCCTGACCGAATATCTCTCCTCCGTCCGTCCACCCACTGCCCTCCCGATCATCCAGCGCCGCCGTTTCCGCGTGAATTAAGAACTTTGTAAACAGAACGGGCGTGAGCGGCGGATGGGGGTCGTAGATGTTGGCGGGGGCGGGGGGAGTGAGGGAGGCAGAGGCGGGGGCCGGGGCGGCGGGCGGGGGCGGGGGCGTGGTGGTGGGGGAGGCGGGCGGCGCACGGGGGACGGCGGGTGGGGGAGGGCGGGGGCGGGTAACGGGTTGCGGGTGGGGGGAGGTGAGAGGGGGCGGGCGGTGGGCGACGGGCGGCGGGCGGCGGGCGGCGGGCGGCGGGCGGCGGGCGGCGGGCAGTGAGCGACGGCACAAGGCAGAAGGTCCGGTCGCCCGGAAATGAAATATTCCGTCGCGTCTTATGTAAAGTTAAGCAGCAGCTGCGCGCAGGCGCCGGCAGGTGGCGCCGCATGCAAGGCCCCATGCAAACCGACGCGCCGCCCAGCCCAGCTCGGCAAGGCCTTCTTCTCCAAGCAGTCTGGTTTCCTCCCCAGCCACTTGGCATTCAGATATGCCTGCTCTCGGTCTCTGGGTGCGCAATTTACTGTAGGACGTTCTCGTGTCAGGTTAAATACACAACAGTGAATTTTAGTTACTGATGTGACGTGAGAAGTTCTGCAATTGTGTTCTAGAGCGCGGACTACCAATACTGGGTTCAAATTGAACGTAATGCATGGACGTTTTGAGTTGTAATGAAGAAAGTTGTTGCTGTTAGTTCTTTTTTCATTTGCATTATAGTTATATTTGGTAACTAAATGATTTCAAACTGTTGTTTGTGAACTAATTATATCTAACAGTTATTCTAAAATAATAAATTGGTTTTAACCGAGCAAAGTGGCTCAGTGCCGGATTCGTCCGGCGCGCTGGATTCGCAATCGGGAGATCCGGGTTCCATCCTTGGGATGACCATCCTGGCCGGGGTTTTCGTGGTTTCCCTCGGTCACAAGGCAAATATTGAGAAGGTTCCTAAATCCCACGAACACCTCCCACTACCCCTCCTCCACTACCATCATTCCACGTCTTTCACCCCTCATCACCACCTTATAATAATATAATTCCCCCTAGTTGAGTCAAGGCTAACAACTTTGTTTTAACCCAGGGATGCAGCCGAAAGGCTGATCCCCGTAATACAACACGTTGATCCCTCCAGGATAGAATACAACTGGGCCTCGGAAAGAGAAATGTGTTAGGTGATCAGTAGTGGCGCATATAATCATAATATTAATAATAATAATAATAATAATAATAATAAACTGGTCTTTAAAAGATAAATTTTCCACTGGCGCATTTGTCAATAATGCCTTTATTATAGGAGAACAAAAAATGAATGGGAATAGTGAGCTGTAATATTACAGAAACACTCTAATAATATTTCCCTGCAATTTCATAGACAGGGATATATATTACACATAAGGAAGATAAAAAAGAATATTGAGTGCGAAAATTAAAAAAAACTAATAAAACTAAGAAAGTGAGTGTAGGAAAGAGGGACAGGACAGAGAGAGATATAAACGCACTAGAATGTCAGACGACACAGAGTGTACCAGAATGACCAACATCCGTGAAATTGTGAGAGAGAGAAACGCAAGCAAAGAAGGAAGAATGAGATGAAAAGATACGGAGATAGGAAGGGAAGTGTAGAGATAGAAAGGAGTAGAAGAAACTACTGAAGTTGTGTGAGGAAGAAACAGGAGGCGAGGAAGGAAACGACAACCAAAACATCAGATGGAATCAATAGCCAGGAGACCGCGACGCGCTCACAGAAGCAAACACCTTCAAGCAGAAATGTCCACCCAGACCCCCCCCCCCTGACCCTCAGACTTGACCTCGCACCAAGCAGAGGCAAAGAAGGGAAGAAAGACGCCGCATGCCACATGCAAGGCTGTACACCTCCCAGCCAGACTCGGCTTCCCGGCGCTCGACCTCAACCTATTTCGCAAGGTGATCCAATGCGGGCTAGGCCCACCGAAGTCGCTGGTAAACGACTCCCATTGAAGCAAGTGAGGACTGAGAAACATTCTTGTTCACAGCCAACATAACCCTGTAACCTGCAAGCAGCAAGTTAGTAAACAAAACGGCCCAAAAAGCCAGTTCTAATTCTTAGATATAAGTTTAATGTAATATTTCCCCCTTTCCATCCAAACATGTTCATTCCACCTTTTCTAATGCTGTTGTGAGTTCTAGACGCGTTTTCTCAGCGAGTGGCTCGCGGTGGCTTGGGGATGGGGGAGCCGTTGCATCGTGTAGAGGCGCCGTTTAATACCCGCCTGCGCGTCCATCCAGCGGCCCCGCCGATGACGCGCATGCATATTCACGGAGTAGTCGAAGCCAAGCCTCCGCGCGACATTCGTTCGGGCGCGTGCGGAAGCGGCGTCCACAGCGGAGGCGGCGGCGGTGGTGAGGAGGCGGACACGGTGGTGGCCGAAGTGGGGGTTGCGGGGCGAAGGCTGAGACGGATGGCGGAGGCGGTGTACAGACGGTGATTGAGACGGTGGTTGAAACTGTGGCTGTGGCGGTGTTGTTGGCGGAGGCGGGGGCGGGGGCAGGGGCGGTGGCAGGGGCAGGGGCGGTGGCGGGGGCGGTGGCGGTGGCGGGGGCGGGGGCGGGGCGGGTTCGTTGGCGGGGAGGGGGTGGGGGTCGGGCGAGGGCGATAACGGAGGCGGAGGTGGAGGCAGAGGCAGATGCGGAAGTGGAATCGGAGACGGAGGCGGAAGAGGAGCCGGAAGCGGAGCCGGAAGTGGAAGCAGAGGCCGAGGCGGAAGCGGAGGTGGAGGCGAAAGCGGAGGCAGAGGCGGAAGCGGAGATGGAAGTGGAGATTGTGGCGGAGGCGGTGGCGGAGGCAGCGGCGGTGGCGTAGGCAGAGGCAGTGTTGAGGGCGAAGGCGAAGCCGGAGGCGGAGGTAAAGGCTGAAGAGGAAATGGACGCGCAGATTGTGGCGGAGGTGGAAACGGAGGTGTAGGTGGGGATGGGGGAAGAGGCAAAGAAAGAGGCGGGGCGGGGGAGGGGGTGAAGGCGGTATGCAGTGACGTGGGCATGGATGGGAGCGGAGGCATAAGTTGTGAGAGACGAGGCTGTGATAAGGACAACAGGAATGAAAGTGCAGTCGAAAGCGGTGGTGCAGGCGAAAGTGGCGAAGGCGATGGTAATGGCAATGGAGATGGAGATGGAGGTGGCGTTGGTAGTGGTGGCGGCTTATGCAGAAGCAGGGAGGGGGAGAGTCGGTGGTGACGACGGAAGCTGGGCCGCTAATCTCTGTTGCCGGCGCCGATTCGCTAATGGAGCGCCGTACAACAGGGACAGACGATGCTTCTGGGCATCAGCGCCCTTCGTTCTTCAAACCTGGAGCCTCTTCTCAGAGGTGGATTCTATACTCCATAGTTATTTATAATGCGTCTCTTGTAAGATTCCTTTTTCATCTTCTATACTTGAATCTTTTAAAATCATATGCCACTAGAAATATAAACTCTTCGGTTTTGACGAATATATATTTCTAGTTAGCATTCTACACTTTTAAGTCTCGTTTACAAATGAAAATAAATTTACTCGGTAACCTCAGTGTGAATATTTCTAACAACCCTTTCTTAGTGGGGAGACCCACAAGAGGAAAACAAGCAGAGACGTGACATAACGGTCAAAAACGTCTTATTTTATAAAACAGAGCGTAGAAACTAAACTCGTGACCCACTCGGGAGACGAAATCTGTATTTAAGGGTTTAACTTTAGTAATTTCCGATTGAACACGATGGTAGTCTGTATTGCAGCGGGACGTCCGTGGCATATTGCATTTGCGTCTGCTCATGCCCATATTATAATCTGTGAATTTCTGTTGTTGTTTTTCCCCAAAGCGGGTTGACAAACTTCTAGGAAGGGGATGATTTTTTATGAAAAAGCAGCACATGATGAAGTTTCGTAATAAATAGTATGTTGTAATTCGTAGAAAACCGTCATCTTTACTTTTAGTATTATATCCATCGAGAATTCACAACTGTTGCCTAAAATTGAATTACAAGGAACGTTATTGTTATTGCCATAAAAGTTCCACAAATTCCACTTCCAGAGATACCCAGAAATACAATTATTATTACAGAATTGTACCGTATTTATGACCGTGAACATACAGTATGCTGTGATTTTCGCAGATGCTTCACGCGAAACATACGAAGAGGTTGATCTTATTAAGGCGAATGGTTAATTTGGGAGTGAAGGGTTTTCAGAATGAGATATTAAGAGCAGGAACAAAGCTAACTATAGAGTGCGGTATTTCGAAGTTAAGTAGTCGCACAAATATTAACCGAAAATGAAATACTGATATAAGCTTGACAAATTAACTCGATACTTAGAAATATCAGAGAATGACAAGGAAAAATATGTAGCCAGAATCCGTCACTTTTATTGAAAATTGTATCGGAATACTGACAGGATTGTATTCATAATGTCAACACAATTTAAGGGAATTTCGGCCACGCCATGCATTAAATTTCCATTCCACATGTTACAGATCCTTTCGCATTCATCAGATGCCAGAGGTTTCCGCAACAAAACCATGCGCACGACATTTTCCTCTTCATCTAGCCACTGTCTCCGCCGTCCTTTCAACCCCTCTGTATCCGCACGCCTCGCGGATCGCGCTCGTTTTTGCGCCAGCCTCCTGTACCCATCCCCACCCTCGCCCTATTTCCCGCTCGTCCCTGGCGGTCGGAACCGCTGGGGCCCCGCCCGGCCCACTTCCGCTTCCGCTTCCGCCCACTTCCGGAAGAGCCCATGGCCCCTCCCACTGGGTGTCAACGCGCCGGCGGAAGAGTTGGGGTCAGCGGGGAGGAATGGATGGCAGGAGGTGGAGAGGGGAGGGAGAGGATGTGGAGAATGGGTGGGAAGGAGGGGGGAAAGGGGAGGGGAGGGGAGGGAGCTGTCACCGCCCGTGCGCGATGTTTTGCCGCCCCGCCGGAGCAAACATCGCAGCCACAATTAATTAATCGCTAACGATAGCCCGAAAACACAATTAGCTGCTCGGGCACATGTTTCCACTCGAAAAATGCGCCGAGGACACAGCTCCCGCTGCGACGCCGCGAATGGGCGGGGCGGGGCGGGAAGGCCCTGACAGGCGAGATCGGGGCGGGCGAGAGAGCGGGTAGGCGAGAGCGCGGAGTGGGGAGACAGCAAATAACTGCGAGAGAGTGGAGATATGCGGGCGAAACGAGTGGGCAGGCGAGAGAGCGAGCCGGCGGGTAGAGAGCGGGCGGGTAGAGAGCCGGCGGGTAGAGAGCGGGCGGGCAGAGAGCGGGCGGGTAGAGAGCGGGCGGGTAGAAAGCGGGTGGGGAGTGAGCGGGCGGGGAGAGAGCGGGCGTGGAGAGAGCGGGCGGGAGAGAGCGGGCGGGAGAGAGCGGGCTGGAGAGAGCGGGCGGAGAGCGAGTGGGCGGTGAGAAAGCGGGTGGTGAGAGAGCGAGTGCACAAAACTGCGAGCGGATTAATGAGCGGGCGGATGAGTGAGCAAGTGACGAGCAAATAGCAAGAGAGCGAATAGCGAGAGAAGGAGCAGACAAAATTGTGAATAAGAGAGCTTGGAGATAAAAGAGCGCGAATAACGAGTAGCGGGTGGATGAGCGAGAAACCGGCAAGAGAACGAGAGGGCGGAAATGCGAGTACATAGGACGAGTAGCGTACGGACAGGAGAAATCATTGGTATATTGAATAATAAAATTTATTATTTAATATATCAATGATATTCAATATCTATTAAAATTAAAAATGGAAAAACGTATTGAAAATTATTTCTGAAGATACTACGAGGGGAATTTGCGATTAATATTTCTAAAAAAAATACAATTCAGTAAAACGTGAGAAATATTTTGACGTTGAGTTATCACAAAAATAAGACACATTGAATCCAAATTAAGAAGTTCGTTTATAAAATGGGAAAAGGAACTGATAGAAAAATATATGATAAAATAAGTTACATAAGGAAATAAAAGAAGAAAGGAAATAGATTTACCGTCCATGGGGAAATATAAATTGTTGTCTCAGAATAAATGCAACAAACTTCTAGGATATGTAGAGGGGTTGACAACTATTTCTGTTTAGTAATGAACTCCTGGAAAATTTTACACAACAAAGTTACACGTATGACATTTGCCTCTGAATGCTAGGCATTCCCTAGTCCCAAGTGTTCGGCAGATCACACCTTGATGCAGTTAAAGAGATTTGGTGTACTTGCTGAACTCCGGCTTATGCGAGTCTGCCTAATAAATAGGTAGAAGGTCCGTATGTGTAACTTCGTATATGGAATATCCGACCAGTTATTCACTGGAAAAATGTGATCGTCCTCAAAATGTAATCTAATTTCATAACATTTTTTCGAGACACTCTGTATATTGTACAAATGGAATATGGATCGAAAAAATATTTTATTCGCGAAGGGAAGAGAAGTGAAGAGAAATTCATGTGACAGTAAGATAGGAGAAAATTTAGTGCGTAAGCCCGCGAATGCAGCAATGCCTATAAAAATCTCCGCGAAAGCATGGCTCTAAAGTGAGCCTGTTTTAATTGATTAATTTGCATGTTTCGCGCGTTGTCATGCAAAGTATATCGTAACCGTTATACCCTCATGATATTACATCAGATTTTAGACGCATATGAAACATTTGGATCGAAGTATAATATTTCATCTTTAAAAAAATATTTTATAAGGGCTTCTGAAAGGTGACCCGCCCTTCCTGATGTGTTGTATGAACTGTCTCAACTGTTTCTAGATATACGGAAGTTTTTATTATTTCTCTTCATTCCTTCAATACCTAAAAATGCAATTTAGGCAGAAAGTTTCTGAATTGGTATATTTATTCACTTCGAGTAAAAACACTTTAATTAATAAATGAAATAATTTAGTGTGACCCCGATGAATTATAAAGTAGCTGGCTGCATTGTTAAGTTTTTCTTTGTTTCATGTTGGATGTAATGACAATGTATCTTTTACGATGTATATTTTACGTCGTCAAAGTTGACACATCGCATTTAGTACATTGTAGAAAATATTATTCCTCTCGCCACTGCGGCGGTCGACGAGGCGTCGTACGCTGTCATCACCCATGGGCGAGAGACGACAAGGGACCGGATGCACTCAACGACCGGCTTACAATTCCAGCGCAGCTCTCAAACGAGGGCAACGGGGGCGGTGGAGCGGCGCTGACAGTGGAAACGGCAGGAGCGAAGGGAAGGTAGGAGTGGCATGAGTGGAACACTGAGAGGCAGTGAGGATCTCGAGGGGGATGAGGGACATGAGGGCGAAAAGGGCAGAAGTTGCAGAGATAAGATGATATGAGCGGCAAAGGCGGTTCAGCCGAATGGTTGCTGTCCAATGATTATTTTGTTTCGGTGCGTCAGCCGCTGTGATCATTAGTCCCACAAGAGTGGTGCATGCGATATATGGAGCAGTAACGGTGCTCTCCCCCTCTGAAACGTCAGATCTGGCCAGATATCTAAGTCAGATTTTCACGCCAAATGGTCTATCAATACGTCTGATAAAGGAAGTATATGTGTGAGTGCGAGTGTAAGGGTAGACGAGGGGACATGGAAGAGAAACGAAAGATCGCGCGCGGTCCGTGGCCCATTTGTTAGGATACTGCTGCGGCCTTCGCCTGCTATCGATAGGAGAAACCACGCAAAACAACCGCTCAGTTCATCCAGACACGATTTATCCTTTACACAGAGGCTTAATTCGACCTAACAAAGGTTGGAATCAATCAGATGGTTAGAGGTTGTAGGGCGGCAGGGAAGAAAGTGGTTCGAGTCGTGGGATATGTGGGAAAAGCGGGGTCAAAGAGGGCGGGGAATGGGGTGGGGGATCGAGAGGGTAGGGAGGGGGGGTTGGCGCCATTTGGCGTCGAACAAGACACGTCCGTGAAGCGGACGAGCGCGGCGGGGTGGGAGTGAGGGGGCGGGGTCGCGAGGAGGGGGCGGGTCGAGGGCGAGAGGGGCGGTGGGCGATGAGGTGGGGCGGATGCGAGCTCTGTTATGACGGCGCGCAAATGTTGCTCGAATAATTTATGTAAGTCTCGAATGCAAATGTTAAATACAAAATCGGTGCAGTGGCTCCCTTGCGGAAACGAGTCCACGCGGCGCGAGCCTGCACATGCAATATGGACCTCACTCGCCCACTTTTTCTACGAGTTGCGAATGCTCAACATATATACATCCGCGTGCGCGTTGATTTATCGTTTTATTTCCATTCTGATAATTATATTCCTCGCTTCTTTTTGGGCTTGCTGCATCCTCTTTCAGTGCGCGAGCTCCCTCATGCAAATTCATAAACCTGAATTTATTATCAGGTTATTCCAGTTCGATGTGCGCTCATGTCTCTCTCTCTCTCTCTCTCTCTCTCTCTCTCTCTCTCTCTCTCTCTCTCTCTCTCTCTCTCTCTCTCTCTCTCTCTCTCTCTCTCTCTGTTAACGCTATTTTCTTAGTTTGCGGTAGGATTTCAGTCACACAGCCCTTAGCTGTGCTATTTATGGAAAAAAGTACGTTTTAAATTGCTTCTAAAGTGCTGTAGAGGCAGCGTTTTCAGATTTCATTTTTAAAGTATTCACATTACTTAAATGACACCTATTTGATATGCAACAATAATTTATAATATTTGAAGAGTGAGAGTGAGAGTGAGAGAGAGAGAGAGAGAGAGAGAGAGAGAGAGAGAGAGAATCGTGAAGGAAGTATCAATAACTGAAGAAGAAAGGGACTACGAATGAAGGAACTGCTTTCTAAGGGTAACAGTGACACTCCTCCAAGCAGGTGTTTGCAATTTCTTCTCCAGCCAAACTTGGTGAACTCCAGGATAAAAAAAATTATAACTTTAGATCTATTATTACATACATTTTGACGATTGACGATGAAATTCCCATTGTTTATCCCCCAAAAGCACAAACAAATTTTAAACAATATTTAAACGCCACTAAATACAATTATTTTAACCATTTAAAACGTTTGTCTTACACACCATCCAAATCAATAGATTTATTTTAAGGCTGTAAAGGATGTAATTATTTTTGAAAATCTTTTGCTGGTGGTTCATCTCGTCCAGTAACGGTTAATAAACACTAGTTTAATCGGAAAAAACATTCATCACATTTTAAATAATTGTTTTACGTGAGAAAATAGGATCAAACGAACTAAAATTTGATCGTTTCTGACAATACCTGTAACTCAGTGGAAGTTCCGCTCAAAATGTAATAGAACGTCAAAATATAGTTCATTCTGTAGATTAAGCCTTCGAAACAGGTGTCGTATCTAGGGAAACGAAAACTGGGTTTTAACGCACTTAGAGTTATAAAGGACAATAAATTGTATAGCAAAGTAATTTTGTCCCGGAGAACATTTCTTCCGGCTTATTTCTATACATCAAAATCTGCAAATTTCTAGTTTTTTCGTGTGGAATCTGTTGCACCTCTACCATGTAAATCCTATCCAGTTATGACATAGAGATATTTTTTGTTGATGATGTCTCAAAAAGGTGCAAAAGCTTCGTACTTATCGTATTACAATGTTCAGGACATTAACGTAAAAGTCAATTTTAGGATTTGCAAACATATATTTTTTTAATCATAAAAAAGCGATTCTTTCAGGACTTAGCTTGATAAAACTTTAGGACTTGCGCTAAAAGTGAGACTTTCCTCAAGTGTTTTGTGAATATTCTGGGATAATTTTGTGCATCCAACAAAAAATACCTTTCGGCTGAGTTTATCAGCTACTACTAACCGTAATACATCATTAACTGATGTGCATACTTGCATTAAATTTAAAAAAAATCAGTAAGTCTGTCTAAAAAAAATGTTGTAAAAGTATTGCCCTAAAAGTGATTTTATTTTGCTCGTAGGATTGCGCTACTCGGTCTGCCATCCTCGTGCCGCAACCTTTGCTCCTCGCAAAACAAAACATCACGTTTACGACGCGTAGCACAAAATAACTATTTATGTTCCTTTCGGAAGCAAAAATCTTTACGTAAATCGAATTGACAATTTCGCTTCGACAGCGTCCCTCCAGTCCAACGAGACAGCGCGACGCGCGCGTGACACGCGCCTTCCGCCTATTCGCATGCGTGCGCGTGACGAAGCGTGCGCGTGTGTAGGCGCTCGGCATCTGCACCCGCGGCGCAGGGTCGGAACGCGCTCGCGCAAATGAATGACGATATTATAAGCGCTCGCGATTCCAACGACGGGTCACATGACATTTATTCTCTTCAAATACGTCCATCAATTTTAAAGTCTCGTTTGCACTGTGAGCGCCTATCGGTGCATTAACGTATTCGCTGTGATCTGCTGTCGGCAAAGCCGATTTGAACGAGAGATGTTTGCAGGTGATGTTGGTTTGCTTTTTAAGTTTAAAAATGCTTGATGAAATTAAATTCTGCTCTTTTTTGTCAGTAAAATTTTGAGCAAGTCATCAATGAACATTGGCCACTACCATAGATTCAAAATTAAAACTTATTCACCTAAACATGCATACAATAAATATTACGGTAATATCTTCATGTTACAGGTTTTTTAACAGCAACTTACGAACTCTCCAAACCGCATATTAATGATCAGCAATCAGTGGATACTCACCTAAAACAGAAACAAATAGGGTGACTTAGTATTAATACAAATCTTGCACTTATCATTAATACAATCAATACACTTATATAAGTATCCCATATATAATACACCATAAAGTACATTATTTCCGAATAGTTATTAGATATTATTCCCGAGAGAGTACTGAAAACCAGGCTGTAAAGTGACATGCACATTTAGATTTCCATTACAAAATTTAAAAAATTTATACGTAATCCGACAGCACTCAACTTTGTTTTTCCGCCTGCCTGCAGATGAATCCCCTTCCACGTCCCAAGAAACGCCAAAGCACGTTGCCCACCCTCCGCCCCCCCTCCCTTCGCCCCGCTGCGCCCGCCTGGAAAATTGGCGACAGAAACAATTCGGTAAAGAAAAATAGCCAACAGAAAAGGACCACCCCGCCAACTTCAGAGCGCGGGTGGGAGGCTGTTTTGATCAAAGTTGTATAATTAAGATTCTTCTGTTAACAACGCAGCTCTTGACATCAATTAAGGATACTTTAAAGCCTGAAAATTTAACTACCAAAATCGTTATTTCAAATGTCACGGCGAACCTCCTTTCCCGCGAGGCGCGCGCAGCCAAGTCGAAAGGGTGCCCCCTCCCCCATCTGTGGAGCGGTGACACAATGCGGATTGGGGGAGAAGGAAATGGCGTTGAAGGAAGAAGGGGAGCAAGAACACGGCGTCGTAAGGAGAAGCGAAGGGTGTAGCCTGAGGGTGAAGGAAAAGGGAAGTAAGAGGGAACGTAAGAAGTTAAGAAAGTCGACGAAACGTGCTGGTGACGGCACAGACGCGAGATAAAAAAGGAGAAATCAAAATGTTTTATCATGAAGAAGTGAGCAACGGTTCTGTCACGGAGAGGTTGGTATTGTTGGTGAAGGATACAGTGAAGGCAGAAGGGTGATAGTTGAAGAAATGTAGGTAAAAATAAGCAGAAGGCATGGTGGAGAAAGGGTAAATGGAGGGGAAACGGAAATACGGGAAATTACAGGAAGTATTAAAAACATGGATACGTTCGTAAAGTTAGAAGAAACGTCTTACATAGTAATGGAGAAAAGAGAAATATTGAATGAAAACACGATATAGAATGTATAACCGGAGACCAAATGGGAACATAACGACGTTCAAGAACACATGTTTGGGAACATCTTGCAGGTGAAATATGGGGATCTTGGCGCAGTTTGACAGTTTGCAACTTGGAGGAACGAAGGGAAGAGGAGTAGAAAGAAAAAAAAGATTGAGTCGGGGAAGAAAGGAGTGGGAGGGAGTGGACGAAGGGATTGAATTTTAAAGAAGATAAAAAAGTAAAAAATGGAGGGCTGGGAGCAGAGAAGGAAGAGCAGGAGGAGTGAAGGGTAAGAAGAGTACGAACAGCAGCAGGCACGATATGTTGGAGAAAAGAGGAAAAAAGAAGTAGAGATAGAAGAGAAATCAGGGAGACAAAAGAGAAAGTGGAAAGAATGGAAGAAAGGCAGGGAAGGGAGGGAAGGGAGGGAAGGGAGGGAGGGAGGGAAGGGAGGGAAGGGAGGGAAGGGAGGGAAGGGAGGGAGGGAGGGAAGGGAGGGAAGGGAGGGAAGAGAGGGAAGAGAGGGAAGGGAGGGAAGGGAGGGACGGGAGGGACGGGAGAGACGGGAGGGACGGGAGGGACGGGAGGGACGGGAGGGAGAGAGGGATTGGAACTGTGTAGGAAAGAGGAAAGCATTTCAACAGGGGGTGCGAGTGAAGAAGAAAGCAGACCGCAAACCCCGCCGCCTCCCGTCCAAAGGACTTCTTGTTCGCCCTTTCAGGAAGACGCACACCTCCCGTCCAATCACGAGTCCGCAGAGAGCGATTTCCATTTGTTTCATTCGAGAGCGCTGTCGGCGGCCGCGTTCGCCAAATGAAACCGATCTCGCGGGAAGGGGGGAAGGTGGGGGTGGGGTGCGGCCGGGGCTCTGAGCCGCTGCCCGTCACCGCGCTCTGCCTTTCTTCCAGATTGCCCCGCGCCAGCCTACTCAGATACGCGTGTTCTTATTCCGAAAGCGAATTGCAAACCGATTTAATCGTTCACGCTTTTTTCTCAAATGTCGTGAGTTTTTAGCAACTGTGGGCGCGTAAGCTAATTAGTTCACTAGTAAAGTGAGTATATAACATGATTTGACTCGGATGATGGGGTTCTTCGTCTTCCACAAGAATGTGGCAATCTTCACATCGGTTTGCATAGTTTTCTCCTCTGCAGATATCTCTCCCAGTGGGGCATGTTACCACTGAGGTAACGGTTATGCCGGATGTAACTTCATGTAAGAAGTGCAACATTTAATCATAACAACATGATCGTGACAATTTAGTGAGCGTAGACGTGGTATAAGTGGCCCCGCACGAAATATACAACGTAACTTCATCAATGGGCTTACAATGTCCTAATCATCATTAAATCGCTCTTCCGCACTCATTGATTTGCAAGATATTTTCTTTGCCACTAAAAACAATCTCATACACGTATGGTTCGCTCACGTGACTTAGTTTACCCCCCACTCCCACATTAAATCAGCATTACTCGTTCTACTGAGCTCACCCATAAGGCCACCCAATGTACCCAACCACCCAACGTACCGAGAAACGGAATAACTTTCCTATAAGCCGTAATACAATGAACACATGTATCAATAACCCGGGAAGCACCACATCGTCAACTCAAGGCTATTCAGCTTTCCAGGTTCGTACCGGGGTTGTTTGCTTCACAGCGTCGGGCCAAGTCCCTCCTCATCGCGTATTAGTATCGGTCACTGCCACGACGAAGGAAATCCCCACTGGAGGCTAGTCGGGTTGTAAATCCGGAGGAAATGGAGCTTCCAACCCTTTTAACTTTCATGCACTTACTAACGAAAGAAGAGAAAGTATTGTAATCGTGCGCCGGAAAACAGAGAATTCTCGACACAAAAACTCCTATTGCCCAAAGTACGTGAAGTGCTATGGTCATTCGCCTCATTATTAGAGAAAGTTTAGTGGCAGCAACCTTTAGAGAATGCTCTATCACGGAAGGTGTCGGTGTTTTCCTGGCTGATGGGATCCGGTGCCGACCTATATGTCGGCTGGCAGGATATTTCCCTTTCCAGGAACCTCCCCCCAGCAGGGCACCACTCCAGTCGGGACAAGCTCTAAGCTCTCGCGGTCCGCGGCTCATTCGGTGCGATTCCGCTCCGGCATTCGTCCAGCAGCTATAGAAGAAATCACAGAAAGCTACCGATCATAGCAGCCTGATGCTGGAATTCTCCTTTTGTCAGCCGCTGGAATCAATCTACTGTAGCTCTCTAGCAAGTGTCGAAAAGCCAGATCCATCGGGACTCCAACCCCAGAATCTCCCAGTGAGAGGCGTTGCAGAGGCAACAGCAATGCAACAACAGCAAGAATACTTAAATTTTTAAGAATCCTTTACTGTATATGAATGTGCTAATTGGGCAGGTAATGTATTAAATAAGATTTTTGGGGACCTCCTCTTACATTTTTTGGTGGTTCGCCTCTTCTGGTCACCCCCACTTCACGATAAATATGAAGACTGCAGTGTATCGTATTTACAGACGTACAGTATATTGAACTCTATTGAGAAACGTTCCGCTAACAGATTATTTTCATATGGATGGAGAGGAAAAAGAAGGAGAATGATGGGGTTTCCACATGCGAGAGTTTTCACGCGGATACGACAGTAATAATAAATTCGCAAAACCATTCACCATGTTACCCCGTCCGCTTCGCAATTGTTTCGCCCCATCCTGTTCGCTCACCCTTAACGCGGTGGGCTCTTCGCCGCTTTTTGCCTTCCTTCCCGCCTCTCCTCGACCGCCTCTTCGCGAGGGTAATCCAAACTTATTGGAAGGGACAGTGACAAAGGGTCGCGCCTGCCCAGGCGGACGCCGCCGCCCTCCGCCCCAACTACCTTCTCAACCCTGAGCCCTCCCCTCCCTCCGGCCAGCTCTTGCATCGGAACGAGCAGGGAAAAGCCTATTCGTTGTCCCAGAGCGAAAAGGTTGACAGCCGGAAGGCACGGGGGACTACGAAAGGAGGTTGCTCTAGACGAAGTCCCGAAGAAAATCTGTCAGCTAATAGGCAAGAGAGTTATTTGGCTGAAGACATTACATCAGTGACTAATAGTTGCAATTTTTTGTTGATAAATTTCTTTTGTGCTCTCTGTTGTTATTGCGTTACAAATATTCACGATAAATGAATTCATATATCATTTAATGGCACTTTTCTTGAGTACTAATAGAATGGAATTTCAGAATTCACCAAAATAAATCTCATTCAGTTTAATCATTAATCATATTAATACATTTCGTAATGCAATGTAATAAGTATTGTCACCGTAAATATCGATGTTTTAAAACAAATGACATATAATAACGAATCTTAGGAAAATTTCGAAAAAATGCCAAAACTGTGTCAGTTGAATGTGTAGGTAGTATAATTGTGATGAATATCAAGAAAATCAGTACATATGTCTCCCAATGGTGCTTTGCATGTTCTACGATAATAAAAATTGTATAGTATTTCATTATATTACGAGTATTTGTAGGAGATCATAAACTTGTAATTCAAAATTTCTAATAATTAACCGCTTTCCTGTTTTACCCCACACTTGAGCGAGTCAAAATCTGTAAACTAATAACAATGTATTACGTACGCCAAGTTACGCTCCTACTGTACAAATTTATAAAGTTTGTGTGAGTTCGCGAAGTCACCCCTGTACAGGAAACAAAAATATTGTGATATTGATTTGAGAATCTGGCTCCCTATGTTCTCTCTCCTATCTTTGGGTTTATATTACCTGCTACTATATACATACAAAATTTAACAATGCCATCAATATGAGCAGTAATTATTTATTGACAAACATCAGATTTCAAAATGCTACACAGCGAATTCTGCATTTCGCCGTATATACACCAGCTTGGTACAGATCAAAATACAACAGGGCACATAAAATTTACCCTTTAAATACAACATATCTTGAAAAAAATCAATAACACTCACTCATTCATACATATTAAAACTACATTTACTCACGCACGTGCACTCGTTTTAATAAAAAAACTGTAATGGCTATTACTAATAATTTCTTACTTGGTTACAATTTTGGCCTTGTTATTAGATTGTTGCCGAATTTCGTCACCTCCTTGGATGCTGGACCCCGTAAAATGCCGCCGTCTCCACTGCTGCAATTATTTAATTATTTGTGCGTTCTGGTCGCGGGTACCATCCTTTTCTTTTCAGAGAGTACCATTCTTTTCTTCTCAGAGAGAGCGAGAGAGAGAGAGAGAGAGAGAGAGAGAGAGAGAGAGAGTGGGAGAATGAGAATGGAAGATAAATGACCGGAGGGGCGGGCGAGAAGCAAGCGGGTGAGACAGAGAACGTGCCGGCGGAACAGTGAGCGGGTGGGCGTGTCAGCGAGCGTGTGGGTGGGAGGCCGAGAGCGAGTGGGTAGGATAGAACGCGAGCGGGCAAATGCGAGAGAGAAAGGGGTGGCAGGGAGTTAAGGGAGAAGGAGAAGGAGGAGACAGGGGAGAGAGTGCGGTAAATACGTCGGGCGCGAAGGCAGGTGGGCGAGACTGCCGGAGGAAGTTAGGGTGCCGGGTGAGAGGAGGAAAGGGAAAGGGCGGAAGGGAGAGGCTTGAGGGAGAGGTGAGAGCGAGAGGGAGAGAGCGGGAGGGAGAGAAGCGAGAGGGATAGAGCGGGAGGGATAGAGTGGGAGGGAGAGCTGGAGGGACAGAGCTGGAGGGAGAAAGCGGGAAGTAGGAAGCGGGAGGGAGAGAGCGGGAGGGAGAGAGCGGGAGGGAGAGAGCGGGAGGGAGAGAGCGGGAAGGAGAGAGCGGGAGGGAGAGAGCGGGAGGGAGAGAGCGGGAGGGAGAGAGCGGGAGGGAGAGAGCGGGAGGGAGAGAGCGGGAGGGAGAGAGCGGGAGGGAGAGAGCGGGAGGGAGAGAGCGGGAGGGAGTGAGCGGGAGGAAGAGAGCGGAAAGGAGAGAGCGGGAAGGAGTGAACCGGGGGAGAGAGAGAGCGGGAAGGAAAGAGCGAGTAGGACAAAGGGCGAGTGGGAGGGCGGGTTAGAGGGCGGGCGCCGCCTAATCTGCAGGCGTCGGCGGCGCAAAGGCAGCGGTCAGGCGCCGCGTCACGCTCCGTTGGCGCGCTGATACGCCGGCCCCACCCGCTCACAGCTGCTGCTGCTGCTGCTGCTGCTTCTGCTGCTCATCCGGTTAAGCGCCACCCCCGCCTCCCTCTCACACGGAGGATCCACTCAGGGACTCTGGTCTGGGTGAGCGGGCACTTCACTAGAGCAGATGGTGCGGCGAGTAGGCGATGAGATCAGAAGACATGCACCCTCTAGAAAGATGACACTGTGTTCGTCCATCATAGGCTACTATTTTTCTCCCTAAAGAAAATTTTTATCATTGACGATGTATGTTTGAAAGTTGGATTGAACGATCACGAAAAAGTGGTAGAACAACTTTCAGAAGGAAGTAAATAAATAAATCAGTTATTACAAATTTATTCCTCAGTGAAAAACTTACATTATTTTGCAAAATGTTGATTAGAAAAACGGAAGGAACAGAAAATTACACAATGTGTAGTACAAAAATAATATGTTTAGAAGAAAATCCCAAAATGTAATATAATTATTAACGGCTCATGAGGTAGGAAAAGTAGAGAGAGCTCACCTTGACGAATATGTACGAACTGATTACTTTTCAGAAATAACAAAATTTAAATTGAATAAACTTTAGAATATCGAATCAATCGAATGCATTGCCTACCTGTCTTTCAGTGGACTAGTTATTCTTCAATAATTTTTGCATATACGTCTTTGAACATTCATTCGTGACTTCCTACGAGCACAGTTAGAGGTCAGTTACAATTAGAGAAATATTTTTTCTTCGGGTAACAGGAATGTCTCTTCAATCCAGGATATACCTCGATAGAATTTTTCACGTCAACTCCTATTATGTAATTTTTATATCCAGTGTACATAGCGACGTAAATAAAACATTGAATTTTAAGTTCTTCTGACTCTTTTAAAGCCAAATTATGTTAAAAAATTTTTAAAGGCAAAATGGAACGATTAAGTGAAAACTGTCAACAAAGAGATAGAGGGAGGGCAGAGAGGCAAACCACAGGAAACTTAAACCCCTGAAGGTACGTTGAGGCAAGGGGAGTATTTTACCATGCTTCGCGACCTAAAGAGGAATGGGAGCTCTGTGGAGAACACGGCGCCCCAGAAAGTGAGAAACGCGCAGGCGTCCCAGTGGATCCCGGAGGTGACTCACAGGGCATTAGCGACTTGGCGCCTCCGAAGCGTGCCCAACGGCGTCCAAACACTTGCGTCTGACGAAATCGGCCAGGAAACGAAGTTGAATATCCTAATTCTACGATGTACAACGTAGACCGTTGTTTTTAGATAAGATATATAATTAAAAACTGAAAATTATTGATGTGGAATTGGAAAAAATGGAGGTCAAAATGCATCAATCAACTGAAACATTTTGACCAACGAATTTCATTAAGTGGTACGTTTAGGTTCTCTATTGCGCGAGACATCTATTTGTATGAATTGAGCAATTATGTCCTGTAAAAGGGCTCGTATTAGCCTCGGCGCCGTTAGATCCCCGGGTTCCTAGTCAGACACCCAACCAGGAACCCGCGATGTCTAAAATTCGCTTAACATTCATGACTTCACTTAATTAACGAATTCAACTAGCGACTCCGATTCTCGGCAGAGACCTTTCAGTAGAACCATTCGAGCAATTGCTAGAATGACTAAGGGAAACCACGAAAACCCCGGTCTGGATGGCCGACACGGGGATTGAATCCGGGTCTCCCAAATACGAAGTCAGTGATTTACGCCCTGAGCCACTTCGCTGCACTTACCGTTTCATAACTTCTTTTGCATTGTCGTGCGCTTGCTGTATACTATCTATTATATTGTGCTTTACGCACACATTATTTTGCCAAAACAAATTTCAAGTGTTCATGTGAAAAATACATTCTCAGTCAAAGTAGTTCTTCCTAAGTCCCAGACTACTCGTATTGTCAGTATAATATTTGTTTGATAATTCCAAAGCCACGGCCTTTATTTTCTCGAATTTGTCATCATCGTTTCAGTCAACAACCGAATGTGACGAGGAGTCGGAGAAGGAGACGGCGAAGGAGACGGCGAAGGAGACGGCGAAGGAGACGGCGAAGGAGACGGCGAAGGAGACGGCGAAGGAGACGGCGAAGGAGACGGCGAAGGAGACGGCGAAGGAGACGGCGAAGGAGACGGCGAAGGAGACGGCGAAGGAGACGGCGAAGGAGACGGCGAAGGAGACGGCGAAGGAGACGGCGAAGGAGACGGCGAAGGAGACGGCGAAGGAGACGGCGAAGGAGACGGCGAAGGAGACGGCGAAGGAGACGGCGAAGGAGACGGCGAAGGAGACGGCGAAGGAGACGGCGAAGAAGACGGCGAAGGAGACGGCGAAGGAGACGGCGAAGGAGACGGCGAAGGAGACGGCGAAGGAGACGGAGAAGGAGACGGAGAAGGAGACGGAGAAGGAGACGGAGAAGGAGACGGAGAAGGAGACGGAGAAGGAGACGGAGACGGAGACGGAGACGGAGAAGGAGACGGAGAAGGAGACGGAGAAGGAGACGGAGAAGGAGACGGACAAGGAGACGGACAAGGAGACGGAGAAGGAGACGGAGAAGGAGACGGAGAAGGAGACGGAGAAGGAGACGGAGAAGGAGACGGAGACGGAGAAGGAGACGGAGAAGGAGACGGAGAAGGAGACGGAGAAGGAGACGGAGAAGGAGACGGAGAAGGAGACGGAGAAGGAGACGGAGAAGGAGACGGAGAAGGAGACGGAGAAGGAGACGGAGAAGGAGACGGAGAAGGAGACGGAGAAGGAGACGGAGAAGGAGACGGAGAAGGAGACGGAGAAGGAGACGGAGAAGGAGACGGAGAAGGAGACGGAGATAGTGACGGTGATGGTAATGATGACGGGTAGCAGAGGCGGGGCCGGAGGCATGAGCGAGGGTCTTGGTGGGGGCGTTGGTGGGGGCGTTGGTGGGGGCGTTGGTGGGGGCGTTGGTGGGGGCGTTGGTGGGGGCGTTGGTGGGGGCGTTGGTGGGGGCGTTGGTGGGGGCGTTGGTGGGGGCGTTGGTGGGGGCGTTGGCGGGGGCGTTGGCGGGGGCGTTGGCGGGGGCGTTGGTGGGGGCGTTGGTGGTGCCGGGACAGGTGCGGGGGCTGGACGGTGGCGGTTTCGGTATCGGTAGCGGGTACGGCACCTAGTGACAGTGCTGACGACGGTAGCGCTCGCGTTAGGGTCGGTGGCGGCGGTGGCGGCAGCTGGGGACGGCAGATTTGTCGCGCAGCACTTAAGGAAATTACTGCAGCAACACGTGGCCGCGCCGCCGGCAGCCCGGCCGCCGTGCATCACGGAAGAATCATTGTTTCGCGGAAATAAATCCAACTCCTCGCGGAGGAGAGGGGGAAGGGAAGAGGACGCGGCCGTGAGGTCAAAGAGAAGATGTCCTTCAATTCTCGGAATAAGTGCAACTCATAGTTTTTGGGAACACGTAAAATGTACCCATTGAGTATCTCGTCGAAAGTCGTCACTTTATCAATAAAACTTTCCTTGATACATAGTCGACTCTGGATATAAGAAACTTTTGGTCTTAGAGAACTGATGTAATTGATTTTCACCATATACATAAAAATAAACACCAGAAGATTCAGTTATAATGTAATCTCAACTTAGCTTAGGCAGAACATCAAAGAAAAAGTTTTCACAGAAAAAAAAACTTTTTTATCTTAATCCCGCCTGCCTTTCTGTCTTAATATAAGAAGTTATAGATTTCTCTTTTACGGTACTGTATTTTCCAATAATAAATCTTAAAATCGTTTTATGTTCCCTTTTTTAAAAAAATAGTAATTTTGAATTATATCATTTGTATTTCTCGATTGATAAATGGAGTGCTAGTAGTACAGAATTTGCAATATAATAAGTACTACGTAACCGTTATGAATAATACGAGTAACATACGTGCTGCAGTATCACCACTACATTCGTTGTTTGTTTCTTTAGCCTCAAGAATGAAGATATCCACTTTGAATTTACACCTCCGGAAGAGGGAGGATCGTGTACACAGCAATAACTTTCTTGCCCATATTTCACCTGAGGGCTGTAAAATGTTTCATGCATTGTAAATGGAGATTTAAAGCTTTGAAATAGCAGCGCGTAGTCGATATTAGAATATATATTGCTCTAGGCAAGAGGTTGAGTACTAGTATTACTGTAAACAAATATATTAACCATTTATTGCTTATTTCCTTTCTTCAAGAAAGAATCAGTAGTGTGAAAATAATGGCTTATTTATGCTATTCTTTACTTTGATATTTCGAAATAAGACCCATATTTTCTCATGAAACCCAGAGAAGAGTACGGAGATTATGGTAAGTATCATGTCATAAATTAACAGTTAATGTTCATATTTCATGCATGAGGACTAGCATAAAAAGGCACAATGTCAGATTAAGGGCTTTCTAAATATAAAATGGCGAGGAAGCATCTAGTCTGTTGTTCCATATTCGTATGAAGGGATAAACAACCTTGCATTTTAAAACGTCTGACGTATCTACCACCAGTGTAAGCCAATTACGGGAAGAATACGAAATGGAATGCGCCAGTTACGAGAATAATACATTTACATATTTATTATAATTTAATTATTTTTGCTAATTTCACATATACCATCTTCATAGCATTTGTCCATTTGATGATAGTCAAGCATGTTTTTTTGTTGAGTTAGAAATTTTACATCAGAAATTAATCTGAATGTGAAGAAACTACCGGCTTAATTTTGATGGATTATCTAAAACAACTGAAAACTAATGTGGGCGTCAACCACTAACTGAAATGAATAGGTTTATTTTGACTTAGTACATTGTACGAATATATTAACTGATAAGTTAAAATTCCACAGACAGTGTACATTTTTAAAGTGATTTGATGTTATTTCACGAGATATGTTAATTCGACGAGAAATATTATACAGATGTTTCCATAATTTAGAGCATTCAAAACCCTTGGTTCTTTTTGTGTTTTGTCTTTCAACGCTTATCGTATGATTTCAAACCATCTGGATTCACCACGTGCAATCACTTGGTGAAAAGTGTCGCGTTCACTTACAACCAGACCTGCCCATTATCACGTGATCACCTTCATTTAGTATCCGTCGATATAGGCAACAGCTGTACAATCCAAGCAACATAGTGAATGTAGAACTAGTTCTTAAAAATAGCACGTGGTCATCTGTCATCATCCGGAAAGAACAGTACAGAAAATGATAAAATAAAAGTATAATTGTATGTTCTTGTCAAACCTCAAAGACTAAAAATATTTTAACAAAAACATGGAGTAAGTGATTGTTATGTAAATTAATAATTAAGAATATAATTTGTTATTAAATATGTTACATTATCCTTCAATTTTTTTTAAATTTCCGCCTTTGACCCCAATCTATTAGAGTTCTCAGGATTTCGAAGTGGCATTAGTATTCGACTATTAAAGCAAATAACTTCTAATAATAAAATAACAGAGATACTTGTATTTTTTGTAATTATTGAAATGTTCGATCAATACCAGAATACTTGTAGTAGAGGCTGAGACCAAGATATATAGATGGATAGAAAGATAAAAATCGCGCGAAGGAGGAGCAGAGGAAAAGAGGATAAGAGGATAAGAAAAAACGGAAAAATACTATCATCACACCAAAAAACATTGAAAACCGCAAGTGAGAACACAAAAACAATGAAGCGAGATGGCTGGTGAGTGGTAGATGGCGGTAGAGACGACGAGCGAGGTGGCGGGTGATGTGCAAAGCGAGATGGCGGGTAAGGTGGCGGGTGATGTGGAGAGCGAGGCGGCGGAAAGTCGAGGTTGCTTGAGAGACAACAGGGAAGCCGCGGGCGAGATAGAGGGTGGGGACAAACACTTGCGAATGGGCTTGTGAACAGGACTTGCAGGAGAGTGTGTGGGCGTGCAAGAGTGCGTGCGTGCGTGCGTGCGTCGATCGAGCGTGCGAGCGTGCGAGCGTGTTGGTAAGCCTTCGCGGTGCACGCACAAGAGGAATTTGAAGGTAAGTCGCCCTTTGACCTCCTCACACGTTGCATTTGTTTTGGTCTAACCACTACACATGTCACGCTGAAACAGGAACTAATGTCGCAGACTTTCTCGTACTCATTATTTTCAATTTCTTTGAAGTCGGGTCCGTATTTTCGGTTTGGCAACACCCTTACCGGCTGCCATCTGTCGGTCCTAAAGCACCTAGCACGGATTCCCATTCTGACTGCAACTTGGAACAACTAATAAGTTAACGTTAGTTTGTTCACGTTAGGATACTTCAATGTTACTTAATATTATAATCTATGTTAAATTTAGTTTGGGATTGAAAAATTAAGTGATGATATAGAAGAGCAAATCTTATGATCTCAGTCTCATCATGCAACGAAAGAAATTGTTATTATTATTATTATTATTATTATTATTATTATTATTATTATTATTATTATTATTATTACAAATATTATAATTACTAATTCTTGCATGATAAATGTCACAAATATTTTCCTTTAAAATCTTACAACCTTTCACTTATTAATGAGCTATTTTATACAAATTAAGTAACTTCTCAAAAAATAAGGTGGAATGTAATATTTACTAATCATCTTAGATAATATGCAGATTTATGTTTCTTTCTTGTATTTTTGTATTGTGAAAATTGTTTTGTGATAACGCACGTATATTTTTCATATATTCTCCGTTTTAAGCCTCCTAATGGGTTAATTAAAACAAAACTTTAAGAAAATCAAAGAAGAGCAAATTTCCTTTTTTTATTAACATTTTTGAGAAAATTTGAAGCCGTTTGAGAAAGTGTCGCTTTAGAGTTTCTAAAAATGTGAAATGTTCAGGTCATTTACTTTCAAAAACCTTTAAGATACCGAAAATATTTATTAAAGGTCATTCAAATAAATATAATCACCAATGCGTTATACAATAAAACACCTGTAATATAAATATTGCGTTGGCAAATGTGCTTAGAATTCGTCGTCTCCGGGGCAGCCAAATATCTATTACATGTATAGTTCTTGAAAATAAACATTTTTATTTAAAATGGTAAGATATAATGTGATAATGTGATAAAATGTTTTGGGCTCTAACCGTAGAAAAAGTCTGAAAAAAGTTGGGAGCAGTGTTTGAGAAAATATTGTGCAGAGAATGATAAAGATCAAATTTATACAGTACAAATTTCATTTCAGGAAAAACTTTACTTTCAATGATATAATTGTTCAGAGGTTCAAGAAACTCGTAACTTTTTCAAATTTAAATTATTCAGAATATTCAAATATTCAGAGAGAAAAAATACCTTAGCCAGCTTTATAAGTGTATTTCATTCTATTTTCGCCACAAATTTATGAACGTTTTAGGGATAATTTTGAAGAAAAAATTGAGTATCACACAGGCTGTATACTAAGACCTCTAAAAACTGGAAAATTTGTTTTAATGTATTGACTTTTTGTTCCTTGGAGCGTCAAGGTCATTAGTCCCATACGTGTAGTGCATGATTATCCCTCGGGAGGTGCCGGAAATCTACCCTCACTGGATGGTGAGATCTGGCGCCCACCTACACGTTGGCTAATGGAGTTTTGCCCAACAGTATTTCCCACCAGCGAGGCACCCGTAAGCCCGGAAAAGCTCTAACCTCCGGACTGGTCCCCGGTCATGTGTAGTAGAGCAATGCATAAGCGTGTAAGTAAGAGTTAATGATAGGGTAAAGAATGGGAAGGAAAGATTGCACACGGTTCGGGACTCGTTTGTTAGGGTAGGTTATATATAATTAATGTCATTCGCCTGGCCTGGTATGAGAAACGACGGAAAACTACGGATCAGAGCAACCGGCCTCAAAAGTTCTCCTCACCATTGGGGCTCATCCCGGAACCTCCCGCTCAGAGACACTGCAGAGACATCAGTTAATTCCCTGAGCCACCGAAGTCGATAAGATTCGTTTTATATATTAGCAGAGTCTGGAATTGGGTCACATCAAATGGAAAATACCTAACAAAAAAATGTAAATAGTTTAGAGGTAAATGCACTTCGGACGGATGAACAGGCGAAAGAACAGATCATTTACGATAATTGGAAATGGAATGGAAAACGATTGATAAATGGAAAGGAAATTGTGTTATTGGGACAGTAAAACTACCTAATAATAGATACAATAATTTATATACTGAAACTAAAAGAAATCAATTTCAAATGAACTATAAAAACGATGAAATAGTTTTCCCCTTAAAGTTTGGCATTCTAAATGATTGGCATTGTAACTCACCTTTGCAATGTAGGCTGCTAACACTTTTTAATTTGAATCCCGGAGAGAAAAAGTCCTCCAACGAAGCCGACGCGCCCATCCCACTCCAGCAGAGAGCACTGCGAGCAACCGCCATCGTCCGGCGCTCCAGCTGAGGCAGCTCGTATCATCACACGGGCGCTCACCCTTTGCAATATGCCGCATCATTCATCTCAGTTACATCGACTACAATTATGTGAAGCGTTTCCAATTACTCCACGTAATGAAGAGACCGCTCAAATTGAAAAGGAAATACACGCTTTCATGTAAATTATCCCTAATTTTTACGTGCATCGATATCAATTTACTACTTCCTGAAAGTACTGCATATCATGGATGTTTAACGAGATATAACAGAGAGCGGAATTGCGCTTTGTGTGCGTGGATGGGAAAAAAGAAAAATTGCGGGTCACTTTCCAAGTCATGCGCTTTTAGGTTTGCTCTGAAATTCTCTAACAATAATGGGAAGAAATTAGAACTATAAATAAGAAATTTGTAAATGTATATATAGTACTCTATAACATTTTTAATTCTAAATTCAAGTTGTTATAATCGTCAAAAATATGAATTACTCTAAAATAATTCAGATATAAAATATTGATAAAAAGAGGTTTATGCACATAAGAAACTAAAGTTTTTTAAGTGCTATGTTTTATAAATAAAAATATATTTTTGAATATAAAATTGAGTTTAAGTTTTAAATTTCGAAATTCTTTTAAAACTTTAAAATATTATTGCAATTAATGTTGGAATTAATCCATATATTACGGAAACAAACTTTCCTACGAATATTGTTAACGATTTTAAGCATTCCAAGCCAAATTAACTAGACTTCTATTAAGAAAGTTTCCTTATTTACCATTCTTACTTCCCTTCAAGACCATAAAAAGCCATTTACAGAAATGTCAGAGAAAAACAATTCAGGAAGAAATGTTCGTTTCAAATTTTTATTTACCAGCCATAAAAAATATTACTTTATGCGTTGAGTATGAATCAAGAGTTAGTGGTGATTTACAAAAGAATTTTACATAGTATATTTATTAAAATATTGTAAATATTAAAAATCTGAATTAAAAAAATGTGCATTGAACAAAGAAACTTTGTTAGCGATAAAAACGAAATCATGTTTTGAAAGAGTACTTATTACAATTACATTTATTAACTGCGATTACCAACGTCAGTATACACAAGGAAATACAGAGAGTAAATAACGTAGAACATGAAACTGTATGTGGTAGCTAGATAAAATGATTAACTTGAGCAATGTTGAATATTTGAGCGAGTGTATATGGACACGAGCGAAAGCACAGTAAACAAACTTTTAGGTAAACGAAACGGGATCACATTAATGATAAATGCTGGTGTGGTCTCCATTTATGCGTAATTAGTGAAGATAGGGTAAAGAGAATTGTAAATCAAATTTTAAAAGTAATTAAAACTGCGCAATTTTTTTAAACTTTAAATAAATCTGCAAAAATAATATGATCTTACCAAAAACAATACATGCGACACTTGTCATATTCTTTTAAATTAATATATTGACCACTGGGGTTTATATTGAACTACATTCTTTATGTAATATTCAGAAAGTAATTAATTAATTAAATTTGTTCAAAGAGCTGTGACACGACTAGTAATCAAACTCGGTTGCCCTGGTTCTCAACCAGTTTATATAATCACTGTACTATCGAGAGGGTCAATTCTTTAAGCCGTTTCAAAGGCTTAATTTATTGCGCGTTCTATATTCAGTTGTCACCGCACATCTTATTGGAAAGGTAATGATACAGAGAGTAGTTAACTAATTAAAAATTGTATTTTATTATTGTTCTGTAATGGAGTAATGTTCGTATGGAAACCTTTGGCACTATGAACAATTGTTCTTGATGTCTATCACAATCTTAGTTTACGTTTGTAGTTACGAATGAGAGTCGGTGCTGACTACATTTTATAGCTTTTGTGCTATAAACGCTCGGTGTAGTTATCGGTCGACGTTATCAAACGCCTTTCAGTGTTAACTGGCAAATTTTCACACATCTGACGACAGGGTCGTCCAATAACAGGCGACAGACATTGCTCTCGTAGAGGAAGATTTAGCTTTAATTCCTTTCCAACGCCCCCAGTGGGTTACTACGCATATTGAGGTAATAAATTACTGCTATTGGTTTAATTGTTTCTATTCGGTAATAGCTTGTTACGTTAGCTCTTACATTATGGGTTCAATTCGAATTATAAAACAAAATTGCAACATACACATACATTTCAAGGATGAGCATTGAATGACAGCAAATCGAAGGAAAATCCAGTGCCAAAGCACACAAATAAGAACGACTCATGAAATGCAATATTCTATTGTGTATTTCAAAGTACAGGCCAATAACGATTATTGCCTGTACACGAATAACTCTCGTTCGCTCGTAGGGACTGCTCTGCTCTGCTCTTAATCGTCACGACTCCCTCTCGCACGTAGCAATCGACCTCGTATCTCGGGCGCCCTCGAGCGCTCAGACGCCTACTTAAGGGCGAACACGCGAAAATAATTTCGGCACCGCCCGCTCCCCTCCCCTTCCTGCCCCACCCCGCCCCGTCCCCGCCGCCGCAGCGGAATTGGTTCAAAATTAGGGGGTCTCACGCCGCGCGAGGGCGGCCGCGGGGCGGGGGGGGGGGGGAGGGCCAAGATAAATCGCCTTGGCGCTCCCTATGACGGCGAACAGCGATTCCCACGAGGAGTACATTCGTTGGCGAATCGGATTGCCATTTCCGTCGCGGTCGGTGGGGACCTCCGCCCGAGCCGCCGGGGCCAGGGGGGGGGGGGGGAGAGATCGTCGGCGAGGCGGCGGCTGAAGGACGAGTCCGGGTGCGGTAATTTCCTTAATTTCGTATTAAACGTGTTAAAACGGAGCTTGTAAAGGACTGGGACTCTAGCGAATGTTTCTATTACGCCGCCTTTAACGATGGACTTACGGAAATGCTGCGGTTCAGGGAAAGACACAATATATAATAAATACATTTTAATTTACCAACTTGATATAGATTAGCCTATTTTAAAACTACTAAAACGTTTTAAAATAATATCGTATTTTCTGATAGCGGTAGTTGATCCGTGACCGATGATAGTTAAATGAAATTGCGTGGGATTAGCGGACACTTTCCTATGTGATTATTCTCCAGAGGTTATGCAAAATTCACTGAATAAACTACATTCCCAGAACAGTAATTATATTTAAATTACACGCTCGTTGCCGTTTCTATTTAGCGATAGATATGTCATGCAATTAATTTCAACCTCTGAATAATTGTCCGAACCCGCAATAATCCACACACCAATTAAAAGAAACAAAACAAAAAATTCTGTTTTTTTGAAATTACTGTTGATTAGTGAAATTTGAAAAAAAAACACTTTGCTTTACTTCACCAATTAAAAACTGACATTATTTGCTGTAAGAATTTTAAAAGCGTTTCTGATACGCGGAATAACGAGCAAGGCACAGGACTCGTCGTCGTCGTCGTCGTCGTCGTCGTCGTCATCGTCGTCGTCGTCATCATCATCGTCAGCGTCGTCATCGCAGCTGTTAAAACGAATTTGTGTATTAGAACATAAACTTCAAGTACATTATCCAGCATTCAGTCTCTAACATTTAATGAAAATTATGGATACCGTACAACTTTATTTAAACAATGACATAGTATATGTAAATGACATTCTTGTGGAAATTATTCTTTTTCCAACGTGCAGATTAGAACCGATATTTCTCCGAAAATCATTAGTAAACTTGTATTTTTCACTTATTTTCTTATTCTCTATTTCATACACTTTCTATTCTGTTTTTATTACGAACCATTTCCTTGTTTTAATAAATCGTAAATAAAACCATTTCAAAATTTGTTTTTTATTGTGAAGTGTCTTTTAAAATAATCCATTTTTATGAATAATAAATGGTTGTACTTGTCGGTCAAAAAATTAACAAACAACAAAATTAACAAATATATAAAAACTATTCTTTTTCTGTATACCAGTATTATAATCGACCTTTTCTGTTGCAAGAAATCGTTCATAATCGGGTATTTTACGGCCCAAATCATAACTTATTAGATTTTACGGCACGAATAATTGCGTCATCATACAGTCAACCTATCGCAGCGAAAAAGTTGTTTCGCAAAATCACATTTGATTCTCTAATAAATTTATAATGCCGTTATTCAAAAAATAGTGTGTGTGACTCATTTATAATGTTGCTTTATAAACTAATTGCATAAACTACTATTAAACTGCTTTCAAATCAGACAAAACCACAGCGCGATTTGACCCGAAAGGATTTTAAACAAGTGATGCAATTTTCCAAATTTCAAAACGTTCAACGGAAATGAAACCTACATCATTTTTACGCGTGTTTGCTCTTTTCAAAGAACTTGGTTTCATTAAAAAGAATTGAAACTGAGGTTCTTGTAAAGAACTCCAGAAAATCTAAGTATCCATTCTAACCTGGTGGAGTCTCGAGATTGTCCACTTCAATGAAGAATATTAGTTTTGGAGACAATCATCTGACCGATTTAGGTGCTACGCATTGGCCATGACAGAGGGCGGACAGACAGTCAGGACAGACATACGTTTTGCACACACGTCATACACATTTTGCTGTCAAGCAATTTTTCAGTATCTAGGACATTCAAATATTGACTCTTACTAAACAACAAAGAGAAAGTAATTTACTACATATGGGGAATATATTGATACACGTTTGTTTGTATCAGTGCGTCAGAATAAGAATTTTTATTAGAAAATGACCTATTTTTGCCGCTGCATTACAAAACTTATCAGATACTACGTAAGAAGTATGCGAGAAAGTAAGAAATTGGATGCACGATTTCCAACTATTTTCAATACAACGACATCTCTAAAATGTGCACTATAATCTTCAGTTATACCATAGTTGAAGGATATGATTGATATAAATCCAGAAGCAAAAGTGTTTACGCACGTGGACAAAAATGCTAAGAGCGCCGCAGTGGATATTTGTCCGTTGTGGTTGTAATAGTGAACCAAATAGCTTGACTCTTTTCCAACACGTCTGTTACAAAACCCTAAATATGCATGTTTCAATAAAAATTAAAAATGTACTTTTAATATCAATATTAAAATTAAAATAAAATTATGATAAAAATGCTACAATAAAGTTATATGATATCTGATCAAGTGATTTGATATTTCTTCGAGAATTCAACAAACTAACTAACGTACCAATGGGAGAGTTCCCAATGCCTTTTCTCACACAGTTGATGTGTATTATCTGCAATATTGACTGTTTTATGTCACACAGTCACACGCAATTATTCTCTTTAGCTGAAGTTTTAAAGATGTCCGCAATACACGTAAATAAGTGTCATAATAATATCTTAGTACATCTTTTGTATTCGGGCCTGTATTAAACAATTTTCAAAATTTTGATGATAAATACATCTCTCCCCATCATTTTCTTTTACTAATTTTCCCTTCCGAAAAGCAAAGTATCCCATTTCTGGACATAAAATCCTGAATGTGGCGACCCTGAGTGCTGGGTGGCGCGGTGCAGGGCGGGGCGGGGCAGAGTGGGTGCCGTCCGCAGGCGGTCCACGCGAGGTCGGTCGCCGCGCCGCGCAGCGCGCACGCTTTCGCGCGGTTAAAAGGCAAAGCTTGTCCCGCGACGATTTACTCCGATACGCGAGACCCTTGCCCGCGCGCACGCTTCCGACTCCGCCCCACGCCCACCGCCCCCGCCCCCCGCTCCCGTCCCCGCCCCCCGCCGCCCCCGCCGCCCCCGCCGCCGCCGCCACCCCCGCCACCCCCGCCGCCCCCGCCGTCCCCGCCGTCCCCGCCGCCCCGCCGCCCCCGCCACCCCCGCCGCCCCCCCCGCCGCCCCCGCCACCCCCGCCGCCCCGCCGCCCCCGCCGCCCCCGCCGCCACCCCTTTTAGAAAGAGCATAAGCCTTCGCGGGGGCTCCCGAGTAGTCCCTGGCCACGCATTAACCCCGCAGCACGCCCCACCACCGTGGAGGCGCCACCGTCGCCGAGGCACGGAAAGAATCCGCACCCTGGACCTCGGAGCGCAAAACGAGAGTTCGACCGCGTAGAAAAAAATGGGGCTGGTAGTATATAAACTACTGCTACATTCTTTTCAGAAATATAAATCAATTTAAACACCCAAACCAATGCCATTCTTAATGGTCGGTGTCCGTTAAGAATGTAATAGTCCGACGTCCATTAAGAACTATCGAAACAAAAGAGTAGTAGCTAAAAATAGTGGATGAGTATTACCTACACCAAGATAACGGGATTTCTTATTTTAATTATTGTTTCATATTACAACATGTCTAAGTCTTTGATTTACAAACTTCAAGAACGTGAGATCATTGCTCTCAATATGTATCAATATTTATATTGTCCTCAATATGTTAATAACTATTGCATGAAAACGTCTTTTGGTCCTCCCTGAATATGTTTACAGGAATATAACGCCCCAGCACATCACGGTAGTCTTGTCCTCTGAACTGGTGATGGACCGGACTGGCCGGTGAGGTCGGTGAGTGTGTACAAGATAACCGCTGCACCCGCTTTATGGTTTTCCCGAACACTCACCACGCGTCAAGATCTGAAACTTGTTTGGTTTGGTAAGAACTGATATAAGCAAACGATCTCTTTACGGAAGCTCGTGGTGCGTTTCTCTTGCGTGGTTGAGTGGAATTTTCTAATAACGACTTTCTCGTACACGGACGTATATAGTATAAAGAAAGTTATGTATTACTACAGAACAACATTTTCGAGATTTTAACAGAAATACACGTATTGCAGTACCTCGATGACAATTCTTCTAGGCTGGGGAGAGGGAGGGGAAAACAAACAACCTCGTCTCGACTAAAGAGATAACGAAACTAACAAGTTCGTGAAAGGCAGTTTCACTCTCTATTGTCACTAGTTTTAATGTGTCTCAATTGTTTCCTCCCGCTTAACGTTTTACTTTGTTAACTTTTTCCGTTGCGATCATTTGATTTGTCAGCACCGCTACGAGAACTTCGAGATCCTTATCCGAATCCATTCTGCTTGAAGATCTAAAGTGACAAACACGCAATACGCACACAATTATCATCCAACGATATAATATTTTCATAAAGTATTCACTGCTCGGCGACATAATACTTAGATAATGAGTTATAACGAATTATTTGCGGGCAACAAAACCGCTTCTCTACCACAAAAACCACAAACTCTACTGAAGAGACATACAACATTTTTTTTAATTTCCCTCCCATGGCGATAGCGATAGATGTGGTGCGGTCGTGTTAATGATTGCGATGATGTGTGGCTAACAAAGGAAAAATAATGCAATAAAATAACGAACTTCAGGTAAAATTTATACATTATCTACTATAAATTTTACATGTCGACCGCAATTTGGCAAGAATTTTAACTTCGGTACCCACGTGCGGAAAGCTACAGGGCTAGCAGTTAGGAGTGAGTCACCCTTCCCACACGCGTCGTGGCCCTCCACGAACGAAGATCATAACGGACCTGAAATTACTCATCTTTAAGTTAAATAGTTAAGGGAAAGATTTGTTTTTTAAATTGAATATTTAATCTAGTTTCAGTTTTCGGTTGAAAATTGTGTCACACAGATTTCAACAGTACAGTATTGCATCCTTGAAGCAATGATATGCATAAACAATGTCGTAAGTTTTTCACCGATTAAAACTGATAGGTTAACATTTTGTTAAATTTGATATACGTACTGTACCATGTTTCTAATCGTCCTCAAATTTGTGTATAATTACGTAAATAAAATTCTTTGGGATACTGAAGAAAGATCATATCTAATTATTATAGCATAAACATTTAACACTGCAGTCGTGTTGAATGAATGTTCAAAACACACAATGTATTTGATTGCAGTGATTAACGTCATGTTATTTCAGTCACCTGTTTATTCACAGTAGAAGATTTGTTTGAATAACCACCGGATGAAAAGAGGAGTTTAGTTTTGGGGACTTTAGTTTTGGGGACTTTCGTTTTGGGGACTTTAGTTTTGGGGACTTTAGTTTTGGGAACTTTAGTTTTGGGGACTTTAGTTTTGGGGACTTTAGTTTTGGGGACTTTAGTTTTGGGGACTTTAGTTTTGGGGACTTTAGTTTTGGGGACTTTAGTTTTGGGGACTTTAGTTTTGGGGACTTTAGTTTTGGGGACTTTAGTTTTGGGGACTTTAGTTTTGGGGACTTTAGTTTTGGGGACTTTAGTTTTGGGGACTTTAGTTTTGGGGACTTTAGTTTTGGGGACTTTAGTTTTGGGGACTTTAGTTTTGGGGACTTTAGTTTTGGGGACTTTAGTTTTGGGGACTTTAGTTTTGGGGACTTTAGTTTTGGGGACTTTAGTTTTGGGGAGTTATCAGTTTATTCAAGGGGTCGAAGCAACTCGGATGCGAGTAGGTAGCGTGTTGTGTGAGTGAAGGGCGGAGGTGGAGGCGGAGGCGTGGGCGGAGGCGCGGGCGGAGGCGCGGGCGGAGGCGCGGGCGGAGGCGCGGGCGGAGGCGGCGGAAGCGGTAAGTGGCGGAGGCGCGCAGCCGCCCTAAAATCAATACGCGCCCTCTCGCGGGGCCCCTAAACGCGCCGCCCACCGAGGGTTGCTGCTCGACACGAGAGGACGAGCGCCGGGCGGCCGCGCTGCGCCGCAGCGTCGTCACCGGAGTTGCCATAGCGACCTTGGCGACTAGAGTGTCCACAGCCACCACAGTGGCCAGAGCCTCCATAGCCATCATAACCACCATAGCGATCATAGTTGCCATAGTGATCATGGCGACAAGAACAATCATAACGATGACTGTGATCTAGCGACCATAGAAACCGTAGTGACCATAGCAATCTGATGACCCATAGCGGATATAGCGACCAAAATGGCCTTAATGATCATAGAGTCCACAGAATCCATAGTAACCATAGTGACCACAACGAGAAATTTGCAGCTGTAGAATTCCCGATAGATCCACACAGAATTTTTCATCGACAAAGCGGGTGGGTTTTCTTGTATTTGATTCATTGCAACACTTCTGCATGGTTTATTGTCCCATTATCATCAGTGACCCATTTTTTATCAAACCGACAGAGTTTTCGCCATACTTTTGCTTTCACTTTTTCTTGGAAAAGTTTCATAGATGCCGCTGCGTTCTCAATAATGAATCTGAAATCCCATTCACTACGTGGGGATTTTCTTGTAAAGCAATGTGTACACAAATTGATGGTACGGGATTTGCCCATTTCCTATGTTTCAGTGTACCCTTTTTCGTTGGTTTATATCCTATTATCCCCACACACACATCAATAAGCTCAGTAGCATATTTTTCGATTAATTTATCTAGAAACGAACCCATCCAATCAGCTAGCGTGTTCCGAATGTTATGATTAAGCCCTATGGGATATTTGCGGTTGTCTAATACATTCATTGTAGGTTTCCTCAAAGTTTCTCTGTTTCCGGGGATTATATTATGTTATTTCTCTTTTATCCTAACAGCGTCATCAGAATTTTTATTGCATTTATCTAATTGCTTTTTCCATTGACTAGAAACCTTAACATGCTGGATAGCGTTATATTCCACGTTTCGTCATCTGGAGTCGAATTCGGTGAATATGTGGATTTTTACTGAGCATATTCTCGGCATGTTTGATATGGGTTGTTTCGTTTCCGTTCCAATTAAATGTCCAGTGCATTTCATCCTCGCTTCGACATATCACTGTTTATCTATTCTCAAGAAGTATCAAGCTACTCTTCACGAAAAATATCACGACATTTTTTGCACTTCTCGTGATGATCTCATCATTTTACTTTTGCCTTTTGTCTTCTAAGCACTACTATTCGACATCGGCGCCACCTCTGTCCTAATAACATTCACTAGCAACGAGATCATAAATAGCATCCGGTCGTTATTATATTTATTATCTTTTAATGTGTTTCTCGCCCTTTTCTCAGTCTCGAGTCTTTTTTCTTGCTCTCTCAATTACACTTTAATGAAATTATTCTAATCACAAATCCTAATCAATTTACGAATAATTCGAGGTAAAGAAATTGTTTTGGAAGGAAATATCCAATGGATAGACCCGTAAGTTTTGCTTCGCACCACTCATCTGATCGCCTTTAGCAACCGTCACAGTCACCTTACATCTATTCTTGCTACCCTTGTCACCGTCATCCTCACCCCGACATTTCAATTTCAGAATTTCAATTCTCACAGTGATTTTCGCTAACAAATCCCCTTCCCATCTCCATTGGCCACGACTGCCGCCACCATATGTCCTTACGTTTGTCTCCCAAACATCCTCCGCCGCCATATATGTAAGAATGAAAGTTACAAACTTCAATGACATGAATATTTTTTTTCTAGTAAACCTTCGCTGAAAATTTCATAATACGAAGTCACATAGTTATATTTGCCCCTGACTTTCAAGCAACTCCTCAGGCGGAGATGTTCCATAGGCCATGTTCTGACGTTGTTCAAGATAACTTATGTACTTGCGAAACACTGTCACACACAAGTTACGTGATAATAAGACACCCAATCACATGTGTAACATTATTGAAACATTTCTGAATACATGTATATATGCAAAAAGTTCTTATCTTCGACTATTCTACATGCCTTAGAAGTTTGTAACATTTTTCTTCTCAATTACTGTGTATACAATCCGTCATCGTGTTCCCAATTCTTCAGAAATAATCGAATTCATCCATCATCACCACGGATACCGCTCTTGTCATCCTCTACCAACCAGACTACCTCCGACAGACTTGCTTCCTCACACAGTCGCCACACCAATGTCTACACTCGACACCGTAGTTATATGTCACCCCAGCTGTCACCACGTACGTCAGACCTGCCACCCACCTTGCCACCACTACCACCTCGCCACCATCCGGTGTCGCCTTCCGAGCAGGGCGTCCCCAGTCGCCTCAGTCACCCACCCCATCTCTCTCCGCCAAGTGAGTCCTCTGAATGACACCCACATCACATCATTCTCACCCCTCATACGGCAGCCAACGCATCCCTTCCCGCTCCCTTCATTATTCTGTCATCACAACTTCCCATTTCTCAGCCTAATGGTCGCCGCCACCACTGCCACCTCCTCCGTCCTCGCCGCCCACACCAGCTACTCTTCTAGTCGCTGTCTCCATGACGACCTCATCGTCACCCATGTAGTTCCTGCAGCCATCCTCGTCACCACACCTTCATGTCTCAGTGCCTCCCTTGCCGCTACCCTCGCCGCCTATGCCTCCGGCTTTCTCGTCGCCGCCACCGCCGTCGCCACTGAAATCGCCACCGCCACCGCCACCGCCACCGCCACCGCCACCGCCACCGCCACCGCCACCGCCACCGCCACCGCCACCGCCACCGCCACCGCCACCGCCACCGCAACCGCTACAGTCGCCGCCGCCATCATCGCCGACACCCCAATCATTGCAATCGCCGCTACCTCCACCACCACCACCACTGTCACCACTGTCACCGCTGCCACCGCTGCCATCGCCATCGCCACCGCCGTTGCCACCTCCGCCTCCGCCGCCACCGCCGCCGCCGATTCCATGCTCACCCGGCAGTCATACGCGCTCCCCTCGCCTCGGAGACGCTCGTAAATTTAGACATTTAATTACGGTGTAATTGGATCGGGCGCGCGCGTTCGCCCGCGCGCTCACCCGCGCCGCTGCGGAGGAGGAGGAGGAGCGCGGCGCGGGGTGGAGCGGGGCGGCGCCTCGATCACGCGAGGGGGGAGGGGCGCGACGAACACGACGGGGACGTGAGGCAAGACGAGGGCAGAGGCGGAAGCACAGAGCGAGGCGGGTGGAAGACGGGGTTGGTTGAAGCGAGGTGGAGACGAGGCAAGGCTCAGAGAAGGAGGGGTGGGAAGGAGGCAGCATACGAAGGACGAGGTGAGGCGGAGGGTGGCGTTAAGGCGAAGCGAGGACGCGAGTTAATAGAAGACGGAGACAAGAAACTAACGGGATGGGGTGCAAACGAGGGTTGGTGCATGCGAGGCGAGGGAAAAGGCTGGGGCTGGTAGATATGTGGCGGGGAGGAGGCAGAAGCGGCAAAGAGGTCGATGGGGCAAAGATGTCGAGGCGGGGAGGCAGCGGGAGAGGAGGAGGCGGACGCGGAGAAGCGATAGAGATGGGAAGGAGGTGGTGACGCGAGGTGGCAGTGAAGGTGGAGAAGGGGAGGTGATAGGGCGTGAAGAAGGTGGAGACGGTGAAGAATCGGAATGAGGGGGGGGGAGATGGCATCGGGGGCGGGGGAGGCAGGTGAAGGGGGACGTGGGGTTTCGACGTATGATATGGCGTATGCGATGAGGCAGAGACGGCTGGAGCGAAGCCGGACGGGGACAAAAGCAAAGGCAGCCACGGAGCCTGGGTGACGTGGGGAACGGCACGAGAACAGGGATGGAAGAGGACCGGAACGGGTGGGAAGCGAGAGGGCGCAGGGGCAGCGGCGGGGTGCGGTGAGGACGGTTCCGGAAGAAGAGTAGGGGACGAAGCAGGGCGGCGTGTCAATCGAGACGCAGGCGTTGGCGGCGGGGCTGGGCGCGGCCTGGCGCGGGGGGCCGGTTAGGCAGAGCGCGGCCGGGAAGGAGGCATTTGGTTATCTGCCATTGTCCGGTGGGACCGCGGGCCCGTCTGGGTAGCAAGCGGCGAAGGACTCAAACCATGCGAGGAAGATTACCATTACAAAGCGACGATTTGGAACGAGCAAGTCGCCATGCGAAAGTAACTACATACAACAAATGCACGATTATGTTCACGAAACACCGATCATTGAAATGACTCTCTATTGTTCATGGATATTAAATTTTTATGGTATGGGATAATGCAGCCCATGGAAACGATGGGATGGATAGATCATCCGCACGAAATTTAAAGAAGATATAGCACTTGAAGAAGAGGGTAGAGATATTTTGAAGGCACTAAAATATCAGAAAATGAAACTCATAGTATTGCAAAATAGTTTATATGACAGTAAAAATAATGTAAATATGTGAAGAAATTGTGTTTTTTTTAAAATAAAACTATTTCAATACACCACACATACGAGTATTTTAAGTAAAGGATAGACTATCGTGATCATTACTCGATAAGAGAAAATTCGAAACTCGATAAGTGTTTCGTGACCTTCTAAAAATAACAGATATAACACATCCGAACATAACCTTTCGATTCAAGCACCATGTGTTTCACGATTTGGTAACTATTTTATTATTCCAAGGAACACATTCTTTTCAACAATATCCGATAAGAATAGTATTTCAGTCATAGTTTCCTAACAATATCCACTGCACCATTTTCCCTTATCGACATCACTTGATACACATTGTATGTCTTCGGCCATTCGCTTCCCTCAAATTTCAACCCGATTCTCTCCGATAGTGTCTTTTTAATGTCCGCCATTAACTCGTGTTAAGATCATTCTTACCCGAAGACAGGGAAACGTTTTATCTGGATAGGAGAGGATTAAAAGTCTGATTCCGGGAAAGTAATAATTATATTGTTTTCTTTTATGCATGAAATTTATTAATGATATTTATGATTTTATGTATTAAACTTGTGAAATAGTTTTGTAACACAAGATAAATACCATATCCGCCTGAATGAATATTCTCATTTCTTTGATAATATCTATTGTGATGCATTCTGTAAAAATATTAAAGATCGATCAGTGGTAGAGGGATTGGTTGCATATAAATCAATATCAATACCATTAAGTTGAAATTTCTGAAATGTTTAAATAAAAGAACATTGCAAAAGTAAAAGAAAAGTTAAATTATTAAAATTAATTACATCAGCTATTATTTTTTCAATTACAATTTTACGTACGAAGAGGTACAGTAAAATAATAAAATTGAGTAGTTGATTACACTTATCAAAACGAAAAGAAATAGATACTGTGTGAATATTACTGTAGAAATGTCTTATTATATATCTGACTTTTTCAACAGTTGTTTATCATCACAATAATTTGTTGGTTTCAGAAAAAAAGTTTATAAAATTTAAAAATCTCTACCAAGCACTACATGCTTTACGAGTTGAAATTCCTACTATAAATTTGTTCAAATATTCCATGGAACGGCGACACTTTCGGAGAGATTGACGCAATAATGAGGGAAGCTATTCTCCTAAATCAATTTGAGCGGGCGCGCAACCGGCGTTTGCGATTTACACGAGTTGATAACGATATCCGATATGACAATTAAAATATTGAAACGATTACAATCTGATGGTTTTATACGTATAATTACAGTTGAATGACGTCCCTCCAGGGGGTGTTTAGTCATTCCCTGCAGATTAAAGCCATTTCTAACAGCATTTTGCTGCAAATTACCCCAGAAACAGAATGTAAATGTACAAGATTCTGCATAGAGAAATACTTTTGAATTTAACTTAACTTATAGATGTCTTGATGAGTACGAGGTTATTAAAGCGAATATGATTGTTTCAAGAAATATCGTCGAGTACTTTACGTAATTCAAATAACACAAGGGTTCTGGGATCACAATATATTCAATAAAATAGAACGATGTTTTCGAAAACGTTTTTTATACTTTTCATTATATAATTGATAATAATTAATTATTAATAATCCGAATTCTGTTGAAATGACGCAGGCAATTCGACAAATTTGTGTATTCATATAATTGTATCTGATAGTTATCAATGATTTTACTACATTTCTTGTTTTATATTTAGTTTTAGTTTGACGAATTTGCCAATTTGGCCACTGTATTAATATAAACCTTATTTTTTTCCTTCAAGAAGAAATGTAACATAGAAAACTGTGCTGACGTACCGTATCGTATAAAGTGTTTACTTACTAAGGGTGTAAGATGTTGCTGTTAAGGTTCCTGTGCGACGAACTTTCAATTCACCGGAACTTCACTGCACAATATTATATGTATTGTCAAATTTGTGAGTATATTTATGAAATTTTTTGTAGTGACATGTGTAGTTCATTTGGAACCACCATGTAATAATTCTATTCATTTTATCACATAATTTATCTTAGAGAATTGCTTTTTTTCTTTCGTGGTCAGACCACCCCAGAACTCACAATGTAATCCAATCGAAATAAAATATGACATCAAAATTAACAAGAACAATGGAGGCAATTAAACCCCATGTTAACAAAACCCTGAAATAATTGTTGAATGCATTGTGTTTTGATAAATAAAGGTTATGGTACAAGATCTTAATATATCTTGACGGAGTATAAATGAAGACAATCCTTTGTGTCATTCACAAAAGTTATCAATGTTACATATTATATATATATATATATATATATATATATATATATATATATATATATATATTTGTGTGTGTTTACTTTCTATGGTTTCTATGGTTAAATCAATAATAATAAAATTAAACGGTCAAATAAGTGAATAAGACCTTTAGGGGCCAAAGGGGAGAGGGTATCGGAAAGTAAGTGCCGAGGCGATGGTGCGAACAATCTATTTGCCGCTATTTGATTTCAGTTGCTGAAGAGGCCAAACGATGGAAGGAGAATGCGTGACGTTCACGCCATGAAATAAATAAATAGTTTTACAAGTCTGGTAGATTAGCACGTACTCGGCTTCTGACGGCAGGTTTTTCTTCCTTCAGAGTTTTTTTTCGACAGCCGTACCTTATGGTCTCTTTTCTGTTGCTTTGATGCGATGGAGAGACCATTTGGTGTAAATACTGGAATTCGAAAGGTTATAACGAGGTAGGATGTAGGTATTGTAGTGGCTTAAATGCTTTTACCCTAGACACATACTTTTAAGTTATTTAATTTATGTTAATGTAATAATTCCCTATTAAACAAATACAATATTTTCTCAATTGTTCATGCAAGGTTGATAACGTTCAATATGTTGATACCGTTTAAAATGTTCATTTTGGGAAGTATTCATCCATTAATAAGAACCATCCAGTTTTCAGTCGTGTTTATTTTGGTCGCATAAAATCTTTAACTACGATCCACGATTTAAACTTGATGACTTATATTTCCATTCTGTAAATATTTGCGTTTTCAGGTAATGACAAAAAGCCAGTGTGTTGGGAAGAACAATGTGACTGCTAATATATTTTTTAAATATTCCCAGGCTTTATTTCCTTAAGCCGTACTAAATTTTTATCAAATACGTTCAGCTTTCTCTTGCGAAAGGACAAATTTGAACTGTTTATCTCTCTCCAATTTTGCATAATTGGAGCTACATGTGTAATCATTGCACACAATGACATTTGAGAAAGACTGAACAATCAAATTCGAATGGTTGTCAAATGCAACGAGAGTCACAATTATAATAAGAAAAATCGAGTTTTCTCGAAAACGACAAGTACAGTTCAGAAGAATTCAGAGAGTGATTACAATTGTCATTCAATTTTTGTCTGCAAACAGTTTTCACAACAACGTTTGCTTCTTCCGTAGGCACAGTTATTGCGTAATGACGCTTCAGAAACTGAATCACTCTCCGCTATGTTGTAAAGAGACCGCAGGGCTACCACTAGCCGCATGCACATTTGTAGAGACCAAGTAATGCACAGCTAAACGCACTGCAATCCGACCGACAGTGAGGCACCGCGAAGCATCGTGTGAAAGGTCGAGGGAGGGAGGAGATCGCAGCGTGATAGCAATGAGTTCAACTCCTTCGCAGTTTGTCCAACAGCGACACACGCGCCCTTAACTATGATCTGAAACGACGTTCCCTCCCCTTCCCCAAACTCCTAATAATGCCCCCACCCTACCCCCACCATACTCTGATTCCCCTTCCCGCCCTAGCCTCGAGGCCCCTCTCCAACCCTCCGCCTCTCTCCATCATGCGCCATCCCCCTCCACCACGCCTCGCCCGCCACTATCACCCGCCACTACCATCCCACCACCCCGTCTCCCTCCTCCCCTCCACTGCTTTCCTATAATCCCCTCTCCCCCTCGCTATGATTCGTTCCGTTTCCACCCCTATCCAACCCTACCACGTCTCGTTCAATCACGCTCATCCCCCCTCCTCATCTCTCTACCCTTCCACCCCTTGCTCTCCCCACTTCGCCTCCATCAACCTCACCCCACTCTGTCGCGGCACATCCCGCCACACCCCCACCAAGCCCTATTGCATCTACCGTGCCCCGTCTCTACCTATCTCTCTCCTTCTCCTCCGTGTCAGCCACTCCTGGGGATTATCCAGACCAATTTACGGGGAGGGGGCGCCTCCCCCCACATCTTCCCCGTGGGGAGGGAGACCTTCCTCAGAGCCCTGCGACGCCAAACAAAAGATCGCTTTCATCGAGTTAGCAGAGCACACAGGCGCCAGTCATATCGCACACGCTGATATAAAGGAACGCCCAAATCCCTTCCAAATAAGCCCTTTCGTTCGGATCTCTTGTTTGTATATCTGGGTTTAGAAAAATAACCGCCACTGGGAGAGTATATCAAACGAGACTTCTTTCCAAGAAGAAAACTTTGGAAGCCGCCTTGATGGGGTATTGCTCTTGTGAGATTTCTTTGCCTCGTCAGTTTGCGCTTTCTCGAAAATATCCGTTTAAACAAGGACACGGTAAATGAATTTTTTTTTCTTCTTCTCCTTCAATCGCGCCGCGAAAAAGGAATCGGCAGGCTAGTTTGAAAGTTTCAGAAGAGTTTTAAAATCAAGGTAGACCTGCGCCTGCGCCAGAAGGAGTGAGCGAGAAACAGAGAGAGAGACGGCGCACTGACGACTTGGTGGAAAGTACTCGCTAAGCGAACCCGACGATCAAACACACGAGATAAAATTCGTCGTGAGTCTTCGAGAACACAAACTCGCCGGCGTGTCTGCTTGAGAAGGGAGCGGCATTTTTCAGCAGAGAGACCCAACTTACAAACTCCCTAAGTGGCGCTATTATAAGCTCTTTCCCGGCGAGCGGCGGCGGAGACGTGAGGCAGGGGGCGGGGATGAGGCGCGCCATGGGGACGGGGTGGGGGAGACATCTCGCTTACGCGTGGAAAGCTGACTAGAAGGCGATGGCCCCAGTGCGGCCCATTTTGGTCGAAATTTCGATCATCTGTTTTTGTCCGACATCCCGTCTTCGTTTCAAAACGTGATAATAAACAAAAGGCCATAGTGAATCCAAAAGACCTTTTCCGATGGAGTCCGAAAATATCGACTGACTGTCGAAGATCTGTTTTGTTTGGATTTGTCTTCACGTCGGCCGACAGAAATGTTGACGAAAATCAGCTTCATCGTGACCACCACCAAAGAGGAGAACTAGCGATACCAGGCGACGCGATGCACTTCAATGACTGACGTAGGGGACTGACAAGACAAAGTGTGGGATCGAAGAGTCGGAGATAAATAGAGTATCGACGGCGAATGCTGTGACAGAGAAGATAAATCTGGTAAAGAAAGTGAAGAGGAAAAATATAAATGTAGAGAGTAAGATATTCCTAAGACGCATATATTACTATAGTGCGAATTGATAGTGAAATAGAAGAAACAACTTATTGTTACTCATGTTGAAATAAATTAGAAATAGTATCATATTTCAAACATTTACGTAAGTCTGAAGAGAACCTGAATAAAGAGAAAACTCCAAGATACACCGTCACTAATGTCACGTGCCATTTATATTTCAATTGGATTAAACGTGTGGAAATCATATTAGAAAAATAGTTTGACGCTGTTGCGCGTTTTTGTATATTTTTTTAAATTTTCGTCAATATTATTATAACAATTTACAGAATCATTATCTACTTTTATAGTTGGTTGGTTGATTGTTAGTGATTCCGGGCCCGTCAACTACTCAGGTCTTTACTTCCGTATGTGTAGTATGTGTTTTACCTCTGGAAAGGACGGTGATCTCCCTCCGCTGGATGCCTAGATCCGGCGCCGACCTACAATCGGCTAGCGGGTTTTCCTCCAATCATGTATCTCCTACCAGCGGGGCACCTCCGGGATAAGCTCCAAGCTCTCGATAGGTATCTCGGCATGTGTGGTAATATGTGTGTAGGGGTGAGGGTAGGACAAGAAAGATTAAGGAAAGATAGCGATCTGTCAGTGGCCTGTTTGTTAGGGTACTACTCCGGCATTCTCCTGTTGTTGATCGGAGAAACTACGGAAAAATACCGATCAATCCAGTTGGCTTCTAGAATTCTCCTCCAGACAACGACTGAATTCGAATCTATTCTTATGAAATTAAATAAAGTTGGAGGCATTCTTCGCCAGTCAGTTGTTGCTGCTACCTGCCTACGCTTGACCACTTGGAAAACTTCTGCGAATTCAACACCAAACAAATATTCTTCCCGGCGGAAGTAACCCAGTCTTGACCGGAAATTTACTTATATTACCACATTCATCAATTCTAAAGAAAAAGCAAGGACTCTATCAGTAGACTAAAATGGAAGAAATATTTTATTCCACCAGCCCATCCACGACTGACTCCATATCAAACCGCATCGTGACTATCAGCCCCGCTCCGCGAAACATCCCCGTCGCGATGTTCAACTCGACATCCCCTCCACGCTCAGCCCTCCCCGCTGCGCCCTCTCCGCTTTCACCTTCGGGCCCTGCCCTGCTCCACCTTGACTCCGACTCATTCCCATCCCGCCGTCCCTTTCTTAGCGCCGTCCCGGCCGTACTCCTCCCGCCACGCCATGGCGACGTGCATTGCGGGTTGCATACATTTCAGTTTCAGTTCTTCATATCTATCGATCTACCTATTTATCTGTGTATCTATCTTTCCTACTATCTATCTCTACGTAATTATTTAATTATAAATCCAAGCCAGTGAAGTAACAAGCGCAAGCCAGCGAACAATAAGATTCGGACCGCGCACGATCCTTTCTTTCCAAATTTATCCCCACTCGTTTCCGCAGAGCATTTGTTGAGCTTATTTGAGATCCCATGTGACGCAAGACCCACAACAATCCAAACTGAGCATTAGCGCAATTGGAAATAATTTAGACAATATTTTAAAATAAAGTCTGACATCTCTTGCTGCTACAGAACGTATTTTTATTTCAGTGAGAGAATACAGCATAATAACGTAAGAAATGGCGGAGGAGCCTGGAGTCGGAGAAGAGGGCCGAGGAAAATGAGAAGCTCCGGCACCGCAGCGGGGGACAAGCAGTAGTGGGGTCAGTCAGGGTGCGTGGGTAGGGGTGGGGCATCGTTGGGCTGATAATGGCGAGGCGCCGGAGCGATGGTAGCGGGGCGGCGGAAGCTTCTGAGTGGGGCCTGCCGCCGCCATCCGCATTAGCATTCAGGAGGAGCGGCGGCGGCGGCGGCGGCAGGGGTGGGATGACGTCACCCGCAGCAAATTAGATTCAGTTTAAAAGTCCGTCGGTGGCGGAGGCGGCGGCGGCGCCAGAGACGCCCTGCCCGGGGCACCGCCCCGCCCCCGGCCCACCTCACCCCGCCGCCGCCGCTGCTTTGTTATGCGAGATTAAGCGGCTCGTGGAGCGGAAGCTATCTCACGCCCTGGCCGATAGAGCTCGCCGCGATCGCACCGCCTCCAGATTTACTCGTCCGCCCCCGCCGTCCCCGCCGCCCCCACCGATTCCACCGAATTCACAGCCCCCGCCGTCCCGGCCCCACCCGCCAACCCCGCTGCCCCGGTTCCACTGCCGTCGGGGACGGCGTGGTTTCGTGGTGGTGGCGGGGTGATGCAGTGTAATGCAATGCTCTAACCTCACGCGAAATGAACGCCTCTCCTTATTGCATTCCTTTCGTTTTCCGCAACATAACATTTGAAACTTCTGCAGCTACTTACTGCAAATAAACTTTACGATTCTTTCTTTATGATTTTTTTCGTTCTTGTAATCTAGCCTTATAAAGCAGTTAAGGTGACTACATCTTTTAAATAAAAACTGAAATCAAATAATTGTGAAAATGCATGTAAGTAGATATTTTTTCTATTGATGCGTATAAGTGTAAAAATGTTTGATTTTATATTTGCTTTATATACAACAGTTTTAGTTAGTTTTGATAAATTTCCTAAAATATGACTTTACATATAACGTCTCTATGTTTTAGGAGCGGAGACATATATTTAAAAAAATAAAAGTAAACTTGACATTTCTGTTCTCCCAACAATAGTTAAATTGTATTAAAGTAGTTTGGAATTCAATGTACTTTACCGATGAATGAGATAATAAGAACATGTATTTTATCGAATATAAATTTATTATATTTTATTTCCATAATTTGAACTACGAATGTAATTATTAAGCGTGTAGTATAACTCAAATAACATGCAGGTGACCCTATTATCTATGCTTTGTAGACAAATATTATCATTGTAGGCAACAAATTCTATTGGCTCGACACAGACCGGTTATCTGCATTATTGACAATCTCAACAGACAGCATTTCAAAATTTGCCATTGAAAGGTTTTTCAACAGCACGCGGTGGCGGCCACAGGCGACAGTCCGTGCCACTATATCAACTAATCCACCACTCGTTGGTTGCACGCATATCTCTGCGTGCACCTGCCTTGTTTGCGTGCGAACCCACGTCCCTCTCCTGTACTTCGCGCCACCCACTCTCAATCCCCACTCCCGCTCCCGCTCCCCACCCACTCTGCCCACACACACCTCCCTCCAAACGTTTCCCCCCACCACCACCACCACCCCCCCCAGGTCTGCCAGGGACCCCACACATACCAAACCCGTCTCTGGGAGAGGTGTCTCAGTGCTTCAACTGATCTCACTGCAGTGCCTCTGGCTGGAGGGTCCTAGGTTCCAGTTAAGATGGTCGTAGGATTTTCGACACTCGCTTGTCAGCTATGTGGAATTCAGTCATTGTCCTGAGGAGAATTCTAGCGGTCGGCAGCTCTGATCGGTAGTTCTCGGTAGTTTCTCCGATCAACACCAGACGAATGCCGAAGCAGTATCCTAATAAACGGGCAACGGACCGCGCGCAATCTTTCCTTCCTCTTCCTCGGCAGACTCGAAACCGCAGTCTCTCGGTGTGATATCACCACAACACTACTGCCTTAACGATCTCGGCCATCCGGACCGGGCCCGCCTCTCTTCGCCCCTGCGTGCTCCATCAGAATTCCGCCCCCCCTTTGTAGTGCATCTGCACCCAGCAACACGCCCACTTTACGCTCTCGCGCCGCCTCCTGCATCAACGCGCCCCGCGGGCGCCGCCGCTCACATTTAACGGCAGCGAGCGTCCGATTGCGCCGGCGGCGTGCGATAATGATATTTTTAGGCACTTCATTATATTTCATTTAGCCTGTCGCTAATCCCTAGCGTTATCGGCGGAATTTCATTGCGCGCTCGCGCCGCCATCAATCAGACAGCCTGCTCACGCGCGGGCGTGCCTAATGAGCGTGATGCGTGGCCCGCACGCGCTCGCGGGTCCGTGGCACACGCTGGCGAGCCTCCCGACGAGGTGTCTTTGCGTGTTGGATGTTCAGACGCGAAGTGCTAGTATTGATTATTTGATGGAGATATTAAAGAAGATGGAATACAAACATTTTTTCGCGCAAGTAGTAATTATAGGAAAGATTTGGGAATTGATGAAGTGCGTGAGGTGAATTAAAGAATGTGCGAGAGTTAATATTTTTCACGTTCTATTTTTAAAAAAATGATTGCATCCTTGTCAAAAGTATTTTGGGTTTGTTTCCTGTTTAATGTGTGTTGTGTGTGGAATTGAGAACCATTTCTTCTTAATTTATTAAGAGAAATTGTGTAAAGAAATTTATTATTATTATTATTATTATTATTATTATTATTATTATTATTATTATTATTATTATTATTATTATCTACCTTTCAGCACTCATACACGGAATCAACTAATCCCATTGTTAAGAATTATTTAATCAATTACTCAGCGGGATGCGCATGTGATGTGGTGGTCATGGCTCTATGACTAAAACGTCCTGCAAAGTGATTTTAGCGAAATGAATGAGCATGGCTGCCGTATCGAATACTGTAAATGATCCCACGAATTGATTTTTTTGTACGTTTCCACGAATTAGACCTACAATATCAAACGCTACTCTTACAAATGCGACTTGGAAATTTTCATTACTGAATTTCCAGCATTCGTATGCGAAATACCTCCTTTCTGCACCTGTTACTTGAATAATTCCTGTCTGTAAATGACAAGAGCAAGGGATCGTGGATGAAATGAAACAATGTATAAACTCCACTTAATTCCTTTGAATTCAGATTAGGTTGTAATTCATATTCTTGTTTTTGCTATATTTTGTTGATTGTGCATTAATGACAATACTAATAACAATATGAATAGATAATTAATTATAATATTACAATTATAATCAAAATAGATTTTAAAAAATGGATGTAACTCTTTTGAATACCAGAAAGTTATTTGTCAGTTCTAAGTACAAATTACACTCATCACAAAATGTTTGGAGTTCTCATTTACCTCTTCGCTGTGTGAATATTACTACGGATTCATTCTTAGGGATTTGTATAATTCTGTTCTGAACTCGAATTGCAACTCAGAATCATTTATCGTAAAGAATAATATACTCTATTTTCTCCTGGAAATGATGGTGTAGAAATACTGAATGAACATAATACGCATAAATTACGAGTAGTTGTGTATAAATACTTTACCAGAAAATAAGTGGCGCAGAAAAATATAAAAACATAACATTTTGAAAATTAAGATTTGACAGAATAGCTCAGCTTTATTTATGAGAGATCAAAATCCTCGAGTTGCTTGTAGAAGAGAATAATTGTGGTAACTCGGCATACATGTGAACAAACTGTGATACATTGCTGTTAAATATATTTGTTTAGCCTACACTCCTCGTTTCTCGCGTCAAAATGTTAGATTTTGCCCGCCTGACGGGAAATCGTTATTAACTTTTCACACGCGACTGTTCTGCTGCTGACAACATGCAATCTCTCCGCGTCCGGAAATTCCGAACAAAAGAGCAGCTACTCGGATAATCAGCGGCGAGGCGTCAGGTGGGGCGGGCACCTAATATCTGCAACTACCTCTGCGCCGCGGCCTTTCCGTGGCAAGGGGGAGGAGCGACGGCGGGTCAGGTAACTGGACGGGAGGTAGAGGCGACAGGACAGGAGGAAGAGGGCAGAAGGAAGCGGGACGTGGCAGACTTGCTGGTGGAAATGGTAAGGTGGACGTAATTGGAGGGGTGGGCCGGGGTTGTATGAAAGGCAATTTCGGCGCAGGGTTGTATGAGTGGCAGTAGTGAGGCGGGATCATATAAATGGCAGAGGCGGGGCCGGGTTGTACGAGTGGCGGGGCGGGGTTGTGTGTCTGACAGGGCGGGGTTTTCCGAGTGGCAGAGCGGGTTGCAGGTGTGGCGGGGCGGAGTTGTGCGAGTGGCAGGGCGGAGTTCCGAGTGGTGAGGCGGGGTTGTGCGAGTGGCAAGGCGGGGATATCCGTGTGACGAAACGGGGTTGTACGAGTGGTGGGGCGGGGTTGTGTGACTGACAGGGCGGGGTTTTCCGAGTGGCAGAGCGGGTTGCAGGTGTGGCGGGGCGGAGTTGTGCGAGTGGCAGGGCGGAGTTCCGAGTGGTGAGGCGGGGTTGTGCGAGTGGCAAGGCGGGGATCTCCGTGTGACGAAGCGGGGTTGTGTGACTGACAGGGCGGGGTTTTCCGAGTGGCAGAGCGGGTTGCAGGTGTGGCGGGGCGGAGTTGTGCGAGTGGCAGGGCGGAGTTCCGAGTGGTGAGGCGGGGTTGTGCGAGTGGCAAGGCGGGGATCTCCGTGTGACGAAGCGGGGTTGTGTGACTGACAGGGCGGGGTTTTCCGAGTGGCAGAGCGGGTTGCAGGTGTGGCGGGGCGGAGTTGTGCGAGTGGCAGGGCGGAGTTCCGAGTGGTGAGGCGGGGTTGTGCGAGTGGCATGACGGGGTTGTACGAGTGCGGGAAGGGATTGTAGAGTGGCAGTGCCGAAGCCGGGTTGTATGAGATGCAGTGGCGAGTAGAAGTCGTATGAATGACAGAGGCGGAGCGTGGTTGTGTGAGTGACAGTGGCCGTGCATGGTTGTATGTGTGGCAGTGGCCGGGCGGAATTTAATGAGTGGCAGGGGCGGGGCGGAGGTGTGGAGGGGGTGGATGCGGACCGGGAGAGACCTCGTGAAGTGGACACGGATGTTACGAGGCGGTGGGTCGAGGGGCGGGGAAGAGCGGGGGTGGGATAGTAATGAGAGCGGGAAGGGGAGGCGGGACACGGAGTTGGAGAGCAGCGTGCTTATGACGTAACGAGGAGACCCGTCTCAGAGGTAATTGGGAACAGTCTCCCTCAACGGCGAAATCAGGGGCGCTGGTGTTGCGAGTTATTAAGAAATATTTGTAACATATGCATTGAAGTCTTGAGGAATGATTGGACAAAAACAGTGCTTAATTTCTGACGTCCAAATTCAAAATCATCATGATCAATTTAATTTTGTTTGTTTTTCTCCATTAGAACACGATTACCCTTTACATCTCATTGTGGTGTCTTGATCCTTGCATTAGGCGTTATAACAAAAGAAAGTAAAAAAAAATTACACGAAACACTTGTGAGAAACGTCGACATCCTAGGAGGTATTCGAACCAAGGCACTGACTTGGCACGTTCTATCTATTCTAAGTCATCATCAGGATCAGCCCTATTGAGCCTGGTCTCTGAATTAACGATCACTACACCGTGGATTGCCCATCGTATAAATAGATTATGTAAACGTACCCTCCTGAAATTTCACACCAACTGATGTGATTCAAGAGCGTAAGGTTTTTCCCATCTTTTCTACGCCTTCAGTACAAGGAGGCGGCTGTGTGGCTCGCACAAAGCTTCCGGTTTTATTGCCAGGAAAGGTACTGGTACTCACTTGAAAATGAGACTGAGTTCACCCCAGAACACTTTCGAAGTCCCCAGATAAATTTCCCGACATACATTGGTATTCCTTCTGTATAAATAAATGACCAATATGTTTCTCCTCGTGTAAATAAATTATGTAATTTAATTAACGTAAAAATGAATGATACCGTCTCCGTTTCGGTGAAAAAGGCGTATACATCTGTACTCCATGATTTGATTTATTTCGAACATCGTCTCCGTATGACATCATGCTCACATGACTTTTATGGTTTCTTGATCTAGACACTAATTACATCGTAGCAAAATTTTATGGTTTTCGCTGTTTGTATCTGAAAAATGTTTTTTTTCTACGTCGCGACGTATTAATTAAAATGATTACTAAACTCACTAAAACACAAACTTCTAAATTTTTGGAACAACAAATTGTCAATGTATAGGTGAACAATGACGACACACGTAAAAAACTGTTTTGTTTCACATTTTGTGAAAAAGTAATTGTTAATACTATTACGTGAAATTATTCCAGTCCAATATGAAAAATTCCCAATATGTGCTGTGCTATATTTTCCATGCAGTTCACCACGTCTATCATTTTACCTTATTATCAGACCAAAAGTACACGTGGTTTTGTAGAATGTGTTTAAACAGTCTATGCCTTTTGTCTGTGTGCTTCCACAATGGATGATTCGAAATCCCAGTTTGACCGGCAAAAGTTCATCTTCCGAAGTTGGTGCGGCTGACCTAACGCCAGCTATTTTGCTCCGCTGCGTATACGGAGGCTTGGAATCCACGTAATGCGTACAGAGTTTCACACACAGCTATTCCAGCTCTGTAGATTATTCTCGCCTCTTCGTGCATGAGCAGCGGGGTGAAAATCGCTAGGTGATTGAGCAACATTACTCTGTAACAGCCTGCATTTCGAGCACACCAAATATGCACTGCAGAGTAATCCGATTAGAAACCAAAGATCAACACGTTCTAAAATATCAAAGAGATTTTTATCATCTATTGATTCATATCTTCTTCAAACTTCGTTAGTTTGGTTAATGATTGTAAATTGTACATTTCCCTAAAGTTTTATTTTATTTACTTAACAATTTCTGTTAATATATTGAGGGGTAACACCATATATTTTTAATATTATTGATTTATTCGAGACTGAATGCTCTTAATAACAATAGCATTGTGCATTATGTATCTTTCCTACATAAGACCGTAGCATGTTGCGGTTTATTTTTTGTGCATATTTTACATCTCCTGCACGTAATTATTCAATATAGAGGAGTACTGCAGTCGTGATATTTCTATAATGCAATATTACTAGGTTTTGCAATACATGTAGCTAATGTCTTGCTTAAATTAATATTTCTGACAATCCCAACCACAACTATCCACTATGTTGACATTAATTAGAAACAATGTGTCAAATCGTGCTCTAATCTCAGTGGATTGTTGAATAAGCGCTTTTGTTAACGACCAACCGACAGTAGTTCATATTGTAGATAACCGTAGAAGTACTTAAAAATCAATTTATCTTAGAATCAGAAATAGAAAATTCAAAATCGTGGGTAAATTGCTGTAAAACAATCCCAAAACATCGCCTTGTACTATTGTTTCAAGCAACATGCAGACAAACACAAATCAAGTAATGTAAACATAAATCAGGAAACTCGGGTTCGATTTTCAGTCGGACTGACTGATGCTTTCAAAAACGTTAGTCCCAATGAGAGTAAAAAATCTTGGAGATGATGAAATAGGAAAATTGAAGGCGAGAAGAGAGGATATAAAATATTACACAGGAAGTAACGAGAACATGGCAATATGCACGGTAAGCGTAAACACTGGATGAAAAGAAGTGGCCAAAAAGAGGAATATGGTTGAAGACGCGTCGCCAAACAGTTTCTCTCAGTGAGTTTAAGGCTTGAGGGAACAGTGTCAGACGTCTCATTTTCAATTACTGTGTTACGCTCGCTGTTCGTTGGTGAAGAGCCACTCCAAAGCGGGCGCCCCGTCATTGGCGGCACTACTTCCTGCCACTTTGGACGCCGTCCCAGTCGCTGGCCTCCGGACGCGATGCCCAAGCGATGCTGGAGGAAAGGAGGGCTTGTGACAACGCTGGACATGCGGCAACCCACAGGGTTTAGTTCTAAACAAAAATGCTTTTACGTTATTTTCATTTATACAGCTCGTGAACAACTAAGTGCGGAAGCCATTGTGGGAACAACGGAGCAGGTTCTGATGGAGAGAGATTTCCGAACACTGGACGTAGCTGACGAGCAATAGTTTGCTTTAAAAATACTTTCGTTTTTGTATTTTCTTGTTATTAATTTTTTTTACAGATCTACCACTTTGGTTTCTAAAGGAATATTACTATCCATACACTATAAAAAATAAAATACATTCTTTAGCACATAAATATTATATTCTCGTTATTTACTTATTTAAAAACAAAATAAATAAGCTTCCCGGTTTTTCATCATTGTTTAGTATGTTGGAATTTATCTGTTTTTCTTCTATTGTTTGTTCTCCTTATTTGTGATTAATTATGAGGGTTAGCAAAATGAAATAAGTATTCGTCATATGGGAATCAATTTTTGAATTGGAATGTTGTTGAAGATGAACGAATTTTGTAATAATCCGTTGATGGTATGTCACATATTGATGTGAAAGAGGTATATGTAAGTTTTAACAATGTCTGACAAATAATATTTTTTAAACTCTGAATATAATTGTGTATTTATAAAGAGCTAAGTAGCGTTTACCGAAAATTGAAGAATATTAATTTGGAATGTTTGTATTTTTTATTTTGTTATAGATATGTTGAACCTTACTGGGCAAGCATACATTACAATGAGGAGAATACTTTCTTACCAAAGGACTAAGGTACATTCTGTATTGAGAGCGGTTTATCTGTTTATTAAAGGATATAATTTATGTAGACTTTGTTTTGTGATTTACGTATTAGTTTAGTGATTTATGTATTAGTTTAGTGATTTATGTATTAGTTTAGTGAGGAAAACAGTTATTACGTACGACAGAAATATTTACTATTTTTTTTTAATTTTGGCTGCAAAAGGCGACGTAGCTGGGTGTTTGGATCAAAAACTATGCAAACATCCTAGTACTGAACTGAACACAAACAGCCACTTTTGAAGCCAAAGCATGAAAATCACACACATCCACAAAACTACACACAACTTACTATCCCACATCCATTATTATCTTCGTTTCCTACCCTCCCACAGGCCATTTCTTCACCTTCAGCTTTCGAAATAAAGTGCCCGCGACTCAAATCAACATGGTGCCTGCGTTCATCACCACTCCCCGCCCCATTCCATTCCCATTGTTCCTTTTGCCTCATTCCAAGCTTTCTCTCCGCCTCCCTCACATACCGGTGCCGCCACTCCCGCGTTCCCGCCATCACCACCATCTCCTTGTCCCTAGCACTGCCGTCACCGTGTGTCCTCATCACCGCCATCACATTGCATCTGCCAGCGCCATACCTTGCCCCCACCATCACAATTACCTTGCCTCGCTATCACCAACACTTTTCCCCCGCCATCACCATCACCTTGTTCCCACCGTCGACATCACTTGGCTCCCGTCACGGTCATAATTTTGTCCCCGCCACCCCCATCAAGTTTCTCCCGCCACCATCTTACCCCCGCCCCAGTCATCACCTAGTCCTCGTTACCGCCTCAGGTAACGCTCCCATTCCGACTCCAAACCCTTCTCCTTCACTTCCGTACCTGCCACCCCCCTCGCGATCTCCACCTTCGCGCTGCCACCCCGCCTCCCCTCCCCCCGGCCTCCGCCCCCGCAGCCGCCGCCTTTGAGATACGGCCACAGTTTCGTGGCGCGCCATGCCTCGCGCTAGATGACTGTTGACTAAGAGGCATTTTTCACCTAAATGGGAGGCCTGGGACGTGCACGGGAGGGTGGTCTGAGCGGGGAAGAGGGGTGGCGGGGAGGGAGAAAGCGGGAGACTCGCGAGGGACCTCTCTGAGAGAGGGAGGTATGACGAAGAGAAGAAAGCAGAGAGGTCTCTCTCTCTCTCTCTCTCCCGGGAATCAAGAGGAGAGACTGAAGTGAAACCACGGGGGGGGGAGGGGGAGAGACCGGCAGAGAAAGATAGTCGCCCACACATGCGGCTCCCTCCGCTGCCCTCGCGCCCTCCCGGGAGCGCCTCTCTCTTCAAAAGGGCTCCGAGCGCCCTGAAATAGACAGAGCTGCGGGAGTCATTTCTCTCTTGTCTTTCCGCGGTCGCGGAGCGAAAGTCGACGATGTCGGAAAGAGACTCGGAGGCGGCTCGGGAGGAAAGAAAGCAAAAACGCACGCGAGCGCTTCCGCGCCCGCCCCCGCGCGCGCTCGGAACGGGTGCGCCGGAATCCTCGCGCCCCTGCCCTCCTTCATGAGAATACAATGAACATAGTTTAACGGGACGTCGGCGATAGAAAAGGCGCCGTCATGAGCACGCTCTATCTTCGCGCAAAATTGCTGGACTGCGGGCGGGCGCGGGGGCGCAGTCGCGGTGTCGAGGACGGTCGGACGGCCGGGAGGACAGACGGACGGGAGGGCAGACGGACGGGAGACAGACCGTCGGGAGGGCAGACGGACGGGAGGGCAGTTGGACGGGAGGGCAGACGGACGGGAGGGCAGTTGGACGGGAGGGCAGACGGACGGGAGAGCAGTTGGACGGGAGGGCAGACGGACGGGAGGGCAGTTGGACGGGAGGGCAGATGGACGGGAGGGCAGATGGACGGGAGGGCAGACGGATGGGAGACAGACCGTCGGGGAGGGCAGACGGAGGGGAGGGCAGTTGGACGGGAGGGCAGACGAACGGGAGGGCAGTTGGACGGGAGAGCAGACGGACAGGAGGGCAGACGGACGGGAGGGCAGACGGACGGGAGGGCAGACGGACGGGAGGGCAGACGGACGGGAGGGCAGACGGACGGGAGGGCAGACGGACGGGAGGGCAGACGGACGGGAGGGCAGACGGACGGGAGGGCAGACGGACGGGAGGGCAGACGGACGGGAGGGCAGACGGACGGGAGGGCAGACGGGCGGGAGACAGACCGTCGGGAGGGCAGACGGACGGGAGGGCAGTTGGACGGGAGGGCAGATGGACGGGTGGGCAAACGGACGGGAGGGCAGACGGACGGGAGGGCAGACGGACGGGAGGGCAAACGGACGGGAGGGCAGACGGACGGGAGGGCAAACGGACGGGAGGGCAGACGGACGGGAGGGCAGACGGACGGGAGGGCAGACGGACGGGAGGGCAGACGGACGGGAGGGCAGACGGACGGGAGGGCAGACGGACGGGAGGGCAGACGGATGGGAGGGCAAACGGACGGGAGGGCAGACAGACGGGAGGGCAAACGGACGGGAGGGCAAACGGACGGGAGGGCAAACGGACGGAGAGCAAACGGACGGGAGGGCAGACGGACGGGAGAACGGACGCACGGGAAGGCCAATGGACGGGAGGGTTGACGGATGGACAGACGGGCGGGCGGGCGAAAGGATGTGTGGGCGAACGAGCGTACGGACGAGTGCACCAATGGACGGATGGACGGACTCACGGGTGGACGGGTGAATCAGTGACGAGTAGCGAGTACACGGGGAAGCCGGCGCGCAGGTGGGCGAGATGATGGCGGAGATGGCGGATGTGTAACGTGGCGGGAGATATGGCGCGAGGGGTGGGATGCAAGACGGCAGATGTGTTGAAGATGGTGACGGGCCTGGTGAAGAGCGAGATGGGTGATAGAGCAGTGGTGTGACCGTGGCGAATCGTTGGCGAGTGGGTTGCCGAGATAGGAAGTGGAGGAAGTGGAGGCAAATTGGCTGTCAAGCAAACGACTCTGTAGGTGAAGTGTCGGTAAGGTGACGATGAGGTGGCGAGTGATTTAGCAAACGAAAGAGAGGGAGAGGGAAGCAAGGTGATAAAAAGGGATGAGACAGCACGACAGCGTGAAGTGGGTGAGTGAGAGAGAAACTAGAGTGCAAGTGAGAGGTCGGGTGAGAGGGGGCGCGAAAGAAGGGACGGAGAGCGGCCGATGTAACGCATCAGAGATGCAGCGAGAAGAGGCAGAAGGTAAGCGAGAGCGCGGGTGAGAGCGGGAGAGCTGGCGGAGAAGGCGAAGGGCGGAGGCTGTTGCTCACACGTGCCCGGTGAGCGGTGAGGGGGCGGAGGGGCGCGCGTAGAGGGGAGTGAGGACTCCATCAAACGAAGGGCGCCGCGGTCCAGTGGTCACAAAAGGCGCCGACGGCTGCGTGGGCGGAGATGGGCAAGCACGGGGCGTGTGGGAAGACGAGCGGGGCATGGCACGATGCGAGCCTCAGCAAACCACATTCTCTGGACAACAAGACGCTCGATCACAGTGCCCGCACAGCGCACTCACAGGTGCAAATCAAATAGATAATAATAATCAATAATGTAAACTTTCGACATATTCATATTATTATTATTATTACTATTATTATTATTATTACTATTACTATTATTATTACTATTATTATTACTATTATTATTATTATTATTATTATTATTATTATTTTAATGTCAACTAAAGATCCAGCGAACCTGAAAGGAATTTTTGTGATATATTACAAGAAAACATAACATTTTCCAAATTTTCTCAAGAATGGTTTAAATTTGTATAATTAATTTTCTTCTCAAGAGACAGCAACAACATTGAAAAGAATTTCATGTTTGATGAATTCTTTAAATTTTCGAAAACTGCTTATGTTCAACGTATTGTCAGCATTTTCAAACAACAACAATTTTGGAAAACCTTTCTCTAATAAAATGTTTTCTTCAAAATCAGATTGTCAAAAAGAACTTGCAATTTTTCCAGAAGATGAATACTTTCCCGGTAATATTTTCTGAAATATATCCAATTTTAATCCATTATTTTCTTGTAAACAACACCCATTTTTTCTTTAAATTTTTTCTCGGGTAGAAAAAAGGATGCTTAAAAATGATGCAGATCTCATTTTTGTTAATCTTTTTGTATTTTCGTAAATTGCATCTGTTACAAATTATTTGAGAAAGTTCGCTCTATTGCAGCACCGCTAGTTTCATTATTGTATAATAGGTTTGAAAATGCCTGTAGACTGTGTGTACAGTCTACAGAATCCAAGCAGTTTGACTGTAGCAACTTTCAAAACCTTGCAGCCTTGCAACATTGCTACCTTTATTAAAGTGGACAAAACCAAACTAAAATTTGTTACCTACGATATTCAGACCATTCTCTAGTCCTAAGATCATATGTTCTTAGATCATATGAAAAACGTTATAGAGAAGGTATCAAAAGGATATTAAATGAGTACGGGCCATTTTGAGGAAAAACACAAATAAAACAAGTCTAATCCCTTCACACTTAATATAATTAAAAAAGGACATGTTACAAATTCTTTCGAGACTATAAATAAAGGCAAACGCAAACATAGCAACATAACTCACGAATAATTAAATACCAAATGAATCTTATAATAAAAGTCAAGAAAGTTGCACATTTTACCAATTACATGTACAGTATCCTAGTCCATCTTTACTTGTGATACTTTGGAACTAGAAATGTAGACAAACATAGCAACATAATATTACACAATATTTAAATACTAAATGAATCTTATATTGCAAGTTAAGAAGTTGTGTAAAATAATAAAAGGTCTTAATAGTCTTCCACACCCAAAAGATTAAAAACCAAGTAAATTTTATTTTACAAGGACAGAAGGGCTGTGAAGTGATAAGAGATTTTATCAGTTTTCCACACACAATAGATTTTCAGTAAATGATGTCAGCAAGTTATTTAGATAATACATCAGAATAATTAATAGAAATAACATACTTTCCATTACCGAATGTTGAAAAGTATATAAAATTTAATTAAAAAATGGTACCGAACAAAGAAGCAGTTTTCACCAATATTAACGTATGCCAAGGTTGTTTGGGCAAATACATTAGGTTTTCAAGCATATATGAGTAGAGAAAACATAAATATTTTCAATATATTGAGCAAAGAGAAATTATTGTTTCTCTTTCATCATTATGTTACATCGTTTGGCTTTCATCAAGAGGACGACTAGATGGAATCAGAAATAATCCCCCAATTAACAAGTTTCAGTAAGCATCCTCTTTCGTCTGTATGACACGTTTTATGGTTTCTATTATATTTCAGTTAAACAGTCACTGTGCCCTCACCACTCATTGAACGTGCGCACGAGTCCAACTCCCAAAAGCCGGGCATCTTTGCCTCCGCGCACTCGATAAACGCGGCCGTGTGATAACTGGTAAAGGATTCTGCCAGGCCGCAGACCTTAAGGACACGGGTGGCGTTGCAGCAAAAGGAGCCGATTACTCGCGCGGACACGGCCTTGACGCGTTCCGCCTTAGCTTAGTGGAAGCCTCTCAGCCTCCCACCGCCGTCCGTTTCCACTTCAAATTCCATTAGCCGAATGATATCGTGTCCGCACACGCACTCGCTACCCCAACAGACTGTCAGTGTTTATTCTCGCGAGTCAGTAGTCACCAGTTCAGAACTCACTAGCCCAGCTGGCGTCGTCCACATCTAGGCGGCAATCGCGCGGGCATTTGAATTTCATAGTACCTACCTCCCGTGAGCAGCACTATGTAGTTAGACACTATACATTAATAGTTTTGGTCTACAATATAGTTAAGTTGTTTTGTCGTGAATAAACGTGTCCTTCATAGGATAAATACTTTCTGGGCTGATTGAAGATACAATACGTTTCGGACACGTATTCACTTTAGAGAATTAAGGAACATAAGTGGAAAAAATGCTTCTGTGTCAACGAAATCAAAAATCAGGATACAAATATAAGATAATATAAACTATTTCTGTAAGCGTGATTTTCCAGCAATGTCAAGATTTTTTGATCTCACCGGAAAATTAAGGAGTCCCTTTTGGGTCACTTTTGGGTCCTCATTTATCTCTGCAGCAATTACTTGCGTTCATTCTCTACCTCAGATTCTGTCTTAGTCTCGCGTTTGCCCTTTCACGTTTGCGCACATTTGCGACGCACCATTCGATTGCAAAGGCCACAGTGGAAATGGCTAGTCCTAAGCCCATTAGAGAGAAACAGCCTTGCAGGTGAGACAGCGTCATCACCACTGGTTCACCGGCGGACTGGGCAGTGGGTGAGAGACTGGAATTTCGAGCTGTCGCCATCAACTCGACCCACCACTTGTCCACTAAGCCGCCCTCTCGTAGTCCTTGCACCCAATAGTCGACCATCTCGAGTACTGGATTGAATGTGGACAGCACGATGACCACAGGTTGAGAGAAGATTGGCGAAGGCAACGGAACTATCAGATCTTTACCGTCAACTGTGTAGTGAGGTAACAGTTCGTATTGCGCCTTGGAAAGGTCAGTGGCCACTGCAAAGTCACGAGCATATGCCACGCGATCAAAATATTCGGTTAGAGGTTCGCCACATTTGATAGACCTTCTCAGCATTTCGTTAATTTGTGAGTCCGTTTCTGACGCATTCAGAAAATATAAAATGAACCGATACATAGCAAGGTTAATATTAGTGTCCAGTAAGTCTTGAAGAGAATTAAGCCCACTATACATGCCTGCGTTGACAATGAAACTCACCAACGCGCACTGATAGCCATAGTTCAAAACGAGCGACCCCATATTCCACACAATAAATCCGATTCTCTCTGGGAGAGATACGGGTGAATGGGTATTCGAACCGCAGAGAAGAATTAAAAGAATGTCAAAGGCATCCAATTTCGAGAGTGGTTTAGAAACGTACTTGTGTTTTAAGACATTATGAATCCTACAAGAAAAATTAAAGAAAAGAATCACCACCAAGAGGCTAAGAGTTGTAAGTGCCCATATACGCATTTCAAAAACTCGACCGTATGTCATCCATCTAGGGTATTGCATTGGACAAGGAATAAACCACATTATTGTCTCAAATTGACCTGTGAAAACAATTTGATATTTATGCATTAAGTCAGCGAGAAAAAAGAAACTGCCTATTGTAATACCACTACTTCTGGCAGCCACAAAATCTAATGCTGTAAACCATTCTTCGGTGTCCATGTAAATAAAATCGCATTTCATAAAGTTACACAATGCACTTATTATTCGTATTTCTGAACCATCTGTAAACTTCTCATTGCCAATGTTTTTCACTATCGTATACGGAGGCCAGGGAACAACTGCCACTGGCACCACACACTCACGCACATCTGACCTTCGCGTCTTCCACACATCTCTAACAAAATGCAAGAATTGCTGACGAGTCCTCTTGAGTTTTCGCGCACTCGTTTGTCTGCCGCAAACAAAACTACGCGCTAGTTTGATGTAACCTGATGTTTCCTTGTATAACACAGCGGCGATTATCACGTTTTGCTTATGAATCTCGTTCAACGTTATCTGGACATTTTCGTCATCAACTGTTCCACCTGCGATAACGAGATGTCGGGCCCGTGGAGTCCACATTCTATTTTGTGTCAGTGCAGTCATTTGGCGCACGAGTCCCTGAAGGTAACGAGGGTAGCATGCTATGATCACAATTGTTTTGGGAAGCAGCCATTTTGTTCCAGTAGATATCTCACGAAAGGCACCAGTTTCGTTGAGATAAATAGTTCATCTTGTTGAGTGGATGCTTTTAATTACATTGTCAAGTTGGTCAACGAGACGAAGTTGAGAACGCAATGTTCGTAATGGTTCTCTTATACAATCATTTCTATTGAAAGATAACAGTATTGGTTGTTGAACAAGGTGTTCATGAGATTCCTTGATGTCTTTAATTGGCCAAAACATGGCATATATTTGGAACATTTGTAATAGTAGAATACCAGTCTTAATACATTCTTTGCAATTCATGTTTTGTTATGTTGGTAAACAGGTAATTAATGAAACTTCACCATGAAAGTAATAAAGGCAAATTGTCATAAAATTTCCTATTTAAAGTACAATGCATTGTTCCGATCTTTAATACTCTTTTTAATCTCATGGAATAATCATGGGCGCAGATAATAATAATATTAATGTTGCAACACTTCAGAGTATATTCGAATGAACATGATTGCGAATGGACATGCATTGACTGTGATATCATAAGAAGTAGCTTATTTGAGCAAAGTAGCGAGTACTTACACAAATAGCGAATTATTTCTCGTTACGTAGGTAGATCAGTCAAGAACACCCCTTGAAAAACTAAACACAACACGCTCCAGTAAGTGTGAGATAATAAATAGAAAATGGGATATTTCTTGAATAGTTCAAACCTAGTCATAAACTGTTAGAAGTTTGTATGCATGCATGATATGCTACAAAACGTCCCTATGTGGCAAATGGCACACGCAGAATTGGCATCACTAGGATTCTCTTGTTCAAATAGAAGACACAGCAGGTTTAGCATAAAAGCGTGACTCAAGTCAATTGCTGATAATTAAATATCTGAGTTTTCAAAACCATTTGAGAAATATATTATTTTACATACATTTTTAATTAATGCGTTCCTTTTCCTCGAGCAGCAGAGAAAAATATTTGACATTTCATTTGAGGAAACTGTCACAGACAAAGTTTGTTAAATAATCCTTCATTCTTTCACCTCATGGAACGTCACAGAATTTTCGTTTACTTTCTAGCAAGTTTGTATAATGAAATGTTCAATTTTATAGGCTTTTACAGACGAGTAAAAAGACTATTTCGTGGGTGTGGAGGTCACCGTTGCATTAGCTTTTTACTTGGGTCGACTAATGTGTTTTCGGAAATCGATAAACAGGTTTTCAACACTTTAGTCAAAAAGACAAATTCATGGAACTTACGTGTATCTACATTTCACTGTTTTAGAAATGTTCAATATCACATAAGCGTTTTCCTGCACAAAGTAATATTCAAAGGTCGATGTGCGATGGTACCCAATTCCATTATTTCCGTCGGTTATTAATCAAAAATATTATTTTTAATTAAATATATGTTACTTACTTCTCATTTATCATCCACACACTCTCGCCCAAAGAAAAGTAATCGTTTGCAACTCTCTCTTCCCAACCGTGCAGACAAACTCTGATTCTCTTCGATCGGAGGGAAAGACGGTATGACCAATCGCTTGCAGTTTAGAACCTTAATATATGTGATTGGTGCACAATCCCAAGGGTCAGTAAAGACGCTGTACCACGGGCGGGGCCTGGCATGTATACGTATGAGGCGGAAATGCCATCATGTGTCGCAGACAACGGACAGATTTTGCAACAATTTGACAACATCTAGAAGATGTCCAACAATTCCAGCACTGTCGTCCTAGCCAGGAAGTTTACGAGTTAAGAGCCGAAGACAACAGAGTCCATAGAATAACAAGAAATCGGGCACGGTTGGCGAAGGCGGAATTATTATAACACTTATCAATACTATGGAGCTGTGTCACAAAATCAGAGTAGACCAGACTCCACCAGGCTGCCTGCTCCATCACTCGCAGCTTCTTATATTCGCCTGGCGACATCATCCGTGACTCGCCTTTACCTCCCGCCACAGTGGCTGCAACCGCTGCCAAGCGAGTGTAAGCCACGCGCGCCACATTTAAACTACTTTATGTAACCATAACATAAGCTACCGTGGTGATCGCAATCCGTCAGTCTGTATTGTTCCGCGCCATGGCGGATAAACGTCACGTGTCATGATTTGAGGCGCCCATTGCTACAATGTGCTCTCGCCTCATACTTACTGAGGGATATCTGAACAGCAATCGCTAAGTCAGTGAGGATTTAGATCCCGAGGTTATGCACTTCCTGCAAGCAGCTCAACATGCCATTTTTAGCAAGAAAATTCCCGACCACATGTCTCAACGAAAATCCAAATATTTCTAATAAAAACGACGGATATCACTACTTTTCTGAACTGCACGTTTGTCTGATATGTCTCTAATCTAACTAGTCTGAGATATACCGGTAAAACTCCGGCGTCAATTTTGGATCAATTTCTCATTTTTATCGTCACCAACTACTTTCGTTCATCTTCTACCACAAATTCCTTCTTAGTCTCGCTCTTGCCCTTCCTCGTTTGCACACATTTGCGACGCACCATTCGATTGCAAAGGCCACAGTGGAAATGACTATTCCAATACCCAATACGGAGAAGGACCCCTGTAAGTGAGATAGCGTCAGAACCACTGGATCACCATCCGACTTGGCATTGAGCGAGCGGTTTGAATTTCGAGCTGTCTCTATCACCTCGTCCCACCACTTGCCCGCCAGGCCGCTTTCTCGTAGCCCTTGCACCCAAAAGTCAACAATCTCGTATGCTGGATTCAATTTAGACAGTGCGATGGCCACAGGTTGAGAGAAGATTGGCGAAGGCAAGGGAACGATCAGATCATTTCCGTCAACTGTGTAGCGAGGTAATAGTTCGTATTGCGCCTTGGAAAGATCAGTGGCCACTGCGAAGTCACGAGCATATGCCACGCGATCAAAACACTCGGTTAGAGGTTCGCTACAGTGGAGAGACCTTTTCAGAATTTCGTTAACTTGTGCGTCCGTTTCTGACTCTTGTAAGAAGCCGAAGAGGAAATCATGCATACCAAGATTAATGTTAGTGTGCAATAAGTCTTCAAGAGAATTAAGCCCACTATACATGCCTGCATTGACAATGAAACTCACCAACGCGCACTGATAGCCATAGTTCAAAACGAGCGACCCCATAATCCACACAATGAATCCGATTCTCTCTGGGAGTGATACGGGTGAATGGGCAATTGAACCGCAGAGAAGGATTAGAAGAATGTCAGAGGCATCTAATTTCGAGAGCAGTTTAGAAACGTATTTGTGTTTTAACACAATATGAGTCTTATAAGAAAAATCAAAGAAAAGAATAACCACCAAGAGACTGAGAATTGTAAGTGCCCATATACGAATTTCAAAAACTCGACCGAATGTCATCCATCTCGGGTATTGTAATGGGCAAGGAACAAACCAAGTTTCTGACTCAGCTCGACCTGTGAAAACGTAATTGGTTTCACCTAGTAAGTTACGGTCTACAAAAAAACCACCTATAGCAATACCAATATTACTGTTACCAACAAACTTCAATGCACCAGTCCAATCTGCTGTATTAAAATGAATAAAATGGCATTTCATAAAGTTACACAATGCACTTATTATTCGTTTTTCTGAACCATCTGTAATCTTCTCATTGCCAATGTTTTTCACTATCGTATACGGAGGCCAGGGAACAACTGCCACTGGCACCATACACTCGTGCACATCTGACCTGCGCGTCTTCCACACATCTCTAACAAAATGCAAGAATTGCTGACGAGTCCTCTTCAGGTTTCGCGCACTCGTTTGTCTGCCGCAAACAAAACTACGCGTTAGTTTGATGTAACCTGATGTTTCCTTGTATAACACAGCGGCAATTATCACGTTGTGCTTATGAATCTCGTTCAACGTTATCTGGACATCTTCGTCATCAACTGTTCCACCTGCGATAACGAGATGTCGGGCCCGTGGAGTCCACATTCTATTTTGTGTCAGTGCAGTCATTCGGCGTACGAGTCCTTGAAGGAAACGAGGGTAGCATGCTATGATCACAATTGTTTTGGGAAGCAACAATTTTGTTCCAGTAGATACCTCACGAAAGGCACCTGTTTCGTTGAGATAAATAGTTGTTCTTGTTGAGTGGATGCTTTTAATTACATCGTCTAGTTGGTCAACGAGACGAAGTTGAGAACGCAATTTTCGTAGTGGTTCTGTTGTACAATCATTTCTATTGAAAGATAACAGTATTGGTTGTTGAACAAGGTGTTCATGAGGTTCCTTGATGTCTTTCGTTGGCCACGATTTGGCAAATATTTTGAAAATCTGTAATAGTAAAACAGAAGCCTTAATAATCTCTTTGCAATTCATTTTTTGTTGCGTTGAGCGACAGCTACTTTGTGAAATTTCATTTATATATTAAAGATAAATGGTCTGAAAATTATACATTGAAAGTCCAAGGCATTGTTCCAATTTTTAATACTCTTCTCACAGTAAGTCGTATTTTCGACATATTTAGACAATTGGACTGTCGTTATTACACCGGTATAACGAATCTGGATGAATATGTTCAATTTTCTTTCGAATTGTAAATACTATTTCCGCTGTTGAGCAGTTTCTTTTCCTGGTGTATATTTTTTGTCGTTTCATGACATGGAATAATCAAACGTGCAGGTAATAATGTTAGTATGTGCAGATAAAAATATTGTTGCAACATATTATAATATATTAGAATGACTGCGCTAACATAAGAGCATATAAGACTTATTTGAGTATAGTTGCATGTACGTGCACGAATAGCGAAATATATCTTGTTCTTCTGTGTTGACAAGGTAAATCAGTCAAGTACACTCCTTGGAAAACTAATCATAATATTCTCAAGTAGGAGTAGATGAAATAAAAAAAATTGTCATTTCTGAAAACGCTAAAAAATTTATGTGAACAGTTTAACTTTCTGTACTAATTAAATGATATTCCACTAACTGTCACTGCGTTGTCAACGGATGTGTGGTATCGACGTCACTAGGATTCTCTTGTTTACATAGAAGACATTGAAGGCTTTGCAGAAGGGCTTCATTCAATCTATTTGTATGTCAACTGATAGTTAAATATCTGGCTTTTCAAAACCATTTAAAAAATAAATTATTTTATGTACATTTTATTTAATGCGTTTCTTTTACTCGAGCAGATGAGAATACTCGTTGACGATTCATTGAAGTAAACTGTCACAAAGTTTGTTAGATAATGCTTCACACATTTTGGAATTTCACATAGTTTCCTTCACGAGTCTAGCGTGCTTATATAATGGAAGAGTCAGTTGGGCAATTGTATAAGCTTTTACCGAAAAACTGAAAGAAGATTTCGTGCGTGGGGATGTCACAGTACAATTATCATTTTTTACTAGCGTCGATTAATGTGTCTTTTCAAGTCTATAAAAAGGTTTTCAACGCTCTATCAAAGCAACAAATGTACCCAATTCCCATTACCGTATTATACATTTCAATTTTTTTGAAAAGTTCAATATCAGATAAGCGGTTTCCTATACAAAAGTAAGATTTAAAAGGAGATATTTAATGATACCCACTTCCATTCTTTCGATTGGTACAAATATTTTTTTAAAATTAAATGTTTGTTACTCTCACTTATCATCCATCGACATATTTTTCACATAGTAAAAAATTGCTTCAGTATCTCTATCTGCAATTTGAAGGTATTGTAAGAGGCTAACATTAGCTGAAAGCCAACAGAAATTGCATTATTAGTCAGAAAGTGTAGATAATCAATGACAACAGAATGAGAAACATTGGTAAATATCAGGCAATACAAAATCCCCTCTTTGAACACAAATTCGTGCATGCTCGTAAGTACGAAAGCAATAATAATAATAATAATAATAATAATAATAATAATAATAATAATAATAATAATAATAATAATAATAATAATAATAATAATAAATTTTAGTTTCACACAAATTAAGAAACTAAACAGATGCAACCGAATGAGAAAATATTTTTACCCACATGCAATTTAAGTAAGCTTATAACGATAACAAAAACTGGTATATTGTACAAAAGGCAAGACAATTTATAACAAGTTACAATTTTACAAAATAGTACTCTAACATACATTATAGAACAAAATAGTACCCTTACATACATACATAAAATTATACAAAACATGAGTTGTTACAAATAATAGGAAAAGTAGCACAAACTATGTCACAATTATATAAATTTCAAGAGAGAAATTAACAAACGATGGAAATCTTTATTTTAACTAAAACATTTCCGAATTTAGAAATTTGTTTTCATGATTGACAATGTATTTATTAATATACTCGTACTTTTTGAATTCATTTTCATCTAGTTTATAAACTTCTGGCCTACATACAATTACGGAGTTATATAGTCTACGCCCACAACTCTTGAAATCTTTATCTTATATTTTCGAAATCGATTTTCGCATACAAAAGTATCTTATCTCTACAAGCATGAATCATAACCATCTCTGAAATAGCACAAATAGGTCTTAATCCTGACCTGTGTACGAAGTTACAACTGAAAATAACATTGAAATTTATTTTTACGACCGATATACGACAGCATATTTTTAGGGGATTGAAGTAGAGATGAAACGTAACAAATCAGATTAAAGAACACTTCTTTCAACCAGGATTTGAACCTCAACGCTTAGTATTCTGACTGGCGAACATTGATCACTCGTATTACATTCTAACTTCTAATTACAGAACTACAACTGACTGTTACAAACCTTTGATGGTGGCACTTAACGAACGTCTCGCAATTTAACTAAATAAAAGGTAATTGTGTAATTGCACACAGTCCGATGTGGCCCACAGGGGAGGTGACGGCATGGCTTCACCTATTCGCCGCCGTCGGCACAAGGAGGAGGTTGTGTGGCGAGCACAACGCTCTTTATCCCCAGGAAGAAATCCTGGTACTCGTACTCCACTTGGAAAGAAGACTTAGTCATCTCAGAGCCGCCCTGAATGAAAATCACCAGATAAGAATCTCAGCCTACGCCAGAAGCGTCCAAGATGTCCCAGCATTCTGAAAACCTGTTTGAGCACTTTTTTTAACTGCCTGTTTGCAGCACACAGGAATCAGTTTTATTTGGCTTAGTAAATCGTCTATCCTGGTTGCGTTGTTGAATCGTTTCTATTTATTTATGTTCCCTTTGGCCTCCCCACTTTACTCCTTGACCTTCACGCCCCGGGAGCGCTGTTAGTGCTTTGCAGTCACATCCCCGTTATCATTCACTCACTTCCTCACCAGTCCTTCACTTCAAGTAATCAAAAATGCTTCTAATTTGTATACTACACTTTATCATTTTTCTCATCCTTCTTACTAAAAGAGGAGCAGCAAATGTCCTCGTGATATTTATGCTTTTCGATATTATCATTCAAATTTGCATTAGTAATTTATGACCTTCTACTTCGTTATATTCATTTACAGCGTTGAAGTTCCTATTTTCATAACTATGTTTCGTTCCGTTCCAGCATCGTCCGAAGGTCAAATCATACCGCTGGGATTCGAACCTGAGTCATTCAGGTCAGGAAGCCATTGCCTTACCACAGAGCCACCGCGGCTCCGAGTTAACTAAATATTGTTCGAAAATATTAATTGTTTCATGTTGCTCATTATTTAGACATGATGCATACTTAAATATTTTCTGAGAAGTACTAAGCCAAATTTGTAAAGTACGTAACAAAGTAATGACATTTTGCTATAGAAAACAATTCTAGTGAAGTTTACCTCTGAAAAGGAGTATTGAGGAAGAGGAGTATCATTAAGAACTATTATAAACACCAGCAGAGTTGAATTGCAAAGAGAAGCTCTTATGTCAGTTAGCCAGCCAGAGAATTTCGGGGGGCTTCCGAAATTTTAAAATAATTTTACAGAGTTTCTTCACTTGGAAAATTCACTTCATTTTTAATACACTTTGGCCGAGGAATATTTAATGAAATTGTAATCCGCGTGAAACGCGAGCGCGGAAAGGCCAACCGTGCCAGGGCGCGCTCTGAATGGCCGCAGCATGAACTCGAGGTGGAGCTGCCGGCTACACCAGAAAGCCTTGCGAAGGCCTCTTCAAAACGAGATGCAATCACAGCGGAGGAGTTCTTTGGTGGGCGTTATGGCCGGTTGAAACGAAGATTGCTCGAAGCGAATCGGAGCAGAGGAAGAGATTACGTCCCGGAGCGCCTGCCGAAGGGCGCGCGAAGGGCCCGGGGCCGCTGGCAAAGAAAGTTCGGTAACTGATGGGAGGTTTTAAGAAAGTCCGCCGTGGAGCCGCTGGCGCAGGCCGACGTGAAGGTGAATCGAGGTGGATCGACGAATCGAGGAGTACTTGGATCGGAGGGTTTCGGCTTCCGCACTACTCCGCGCTGTCTTCTCTGGTGCCCCAGCGCTGACGTGGGTCGAAATTTGCTGTCATCGAGACTTTGCGTGTAATACGAGTGATCAATGTACGCCAGTCAAAATGGTAAGCGTTGAGGCTCAAATCCTGCTTGAAAGAGTTTTTTTTTTAAATCTTTATTACGTTTGGTCTCTACTTCAATCCCCTAAAAATATGGTCGCGTGTATCGGTCGTTAAAGCCATTTTCACTGTTATTTTCAGCTGTAACTTTGCACACAGGTCAGGATTAAAGCCCATTTGTGTTATTTGAAAGATGGTTAAGATTCATGTAAGAGGAGATAAGATACACGTACAATCTTTTTTCAGTAAAGCCGTGCTATCCCAACAGCACTCCAAACTATCCAAAAGTAAACTGTGCAGCACAACAAACATGCCACTTAGTTAACCACAAATAATTAATAATATCTTACGTATTAATATAGAAAATAAATATTTGATACTGAATCCAAAACCACGTCTCGTTTGTAACCTAGTAAGAAGAAGATAAGCGTGTTCTCATAAACAATTCCGAGTTAGATTACAATAAAGCTATGTAACGCCGCCTTAAGCAAAAGTACCCTTAAAGATCATACATCGTACTTTTATGCTTGATTAGAAAACTAATACGTTATGATAACCTTCCAATTACCTCACCGATAGGTGAAGATCCTCCCTACACTCCTAGAAGAGCGCCACCAACTTCCCAGTCCCCCCTCACCTCTTCCGAGAAGCTTCAATTTACTCTTTTCTTTCTTTTCTTTCCATTTCTCTAAGAATTCATCTCACCCTCGGCCGGACGCATTTATTTAAAATATGCAAATTCCATTTGGTGCAATTTAAGCCTCGTGAATTTCATTTCCCCCCTGCCGCCGGCCGTGTCTTGTCTCCGCTCCCGCTCTGTCCCTCCGAGGCTTCATACATCCATTTTAATAACTTGGCGCCGACGACGTCGCGCCGGTGCGCACGTGGGCGGGCGCTCCTTTTTTAAACGGCTCTGGTTCTTAGCCGGCGGCGGTGGCGGAGGTGAGGGAGAGATGGTAGGTAGGGGTTGGAAGAGGGTGGTGGCGGGAAGGCGGCGACTTCGGGCAGTACGCCGCCACCCCCGCGTCGACCGCTCACAACCTGCTAAATGTTTCAGCAAGCACTTAGTCGCGGTAGCGCGCGCCGCGGCCAGCTGAGCAGCCTGGACCCGTGCAACTTGCTCTAGGCGCACCCGTCGCCCTGATCCCCCTCCATGTCCCTCCTCCACCTGTTCTCATCCACACCCGCCCCCATTCCCAACCAACTCCATCCTCCAAAGCCTCCGCCTCTCCCTGCTGCGCCCCACCCCACCTCACCCCACTCCCGCAGAAGCCCATATCCCCCGTTGTGACAATTCCCTGCCGCGCTCCCCACCTCCCTGTGTCTCTGGTTCTCCCGTCTCTTCTCATCGCTCTTATCCCTCACCACGGCCCCCCGCCGCTCCCATACCTTCCGCCCCATTCCCCGTCAACTCCATCCTCCGTAAAAGCAGAACCCCTTACCCATCCACCCACTCCTGGCCGCTCCTTCACCGACTCTTACCCCACCCCTGCTACTCCCCCTGCTGGCTCTATTCCTCGTTGGTTCCATTCTCTGCCTCTCACATAACACGTCCCCTGCATCTTTGGTATCCCCGCATTTCCCATCCTCCTGCCTTCCTGTCGACCCGTCTCCCACCGCCACACTCATCTCTGGCCCCTTAGCAGCGACAGCCTAATGCCACAGTCACTGTTACCGCTCGACGCACCTGACTTGTAGCACTCATTTCACGTTCTAAACCATTTTATTGTTAGATTACTCAAAGGTTAATTTTATTTCAATTTTTTTAGAATTGATTAATAGTATATTTATGCTGGTGTTATTTCTGCGTGTATTATATATAGTTATCGTGTCATGTATTAAAATGTGCATTTGCACTTTATATCGTACTTGTGACAACGAAGAGAGAAGAGAAGATTAACCAGATATTGGCTGCATAGTGCAGTCGGTGTCAGCCGTTATTTCAGTGCCAAGAAGCAAAATCGTAACATAAAATTCTGGTTCAACAAGCGTGAATAGCGGTGAAGAATCATTACATTAGAGCGATTGTCAGAGACAGAAGTCGTAAGTAGAAATGCCTTTTACTAGTGACTATTACGCTTTTTCCACGGGAAAGATACTCAACCTAATACATATTTGGTAGTGTCTTCAAGCTCAGTATCTGACATTAATAAGAGATTGGGACACACATCGCAAAACATTTCTGAGTGATGGGAGAATAATTGGGCATTAGTAAAGGTATTAAAACATTTCCTTCTTTCAAAACATGAAACGTCCACGCATTTTGAGACTACTAGTGGAGTATTCAATAACTTATGAATGTTATTCTAATGTATTTATGATGAAACCTGGTGTAATGCTTTTCAGAAGATATCTTAGAATTATGGTTGTTTATTAATTTATGAATTGTTGATAATTTTTTATATTTCGTTATTATCTTCCAGATCTACCAATTTTATTTGTTTTTATATTTTGATTTATTTGTTATTTAATAATAATAACCAATATTTTTACTCACACTTCTTATCCAATTCAGTCAGTACTATCGTACACGGTGCTATTAAAATTAGCATTTTTGCCCCGCCAATCATGTTTCGTCATCCACACAGAGAAAAAAGTGTCAATAATTCCCAAGAACATTAACGTAGTTGGAATGAATGAGTTTGATGAAACAAGGGAAATATTACTTGTAGATTGAACTGATTCCTGATTACGCTAATTGAGTGTGCATATGTGCCATAAGCGACCAAGATGCCACAGCATTCTGAAAACCTGTTTGAGCACTTTTTTAACTGACTGTTTGCAGCACACAGGAATCAGTTTTATTTGGCTTAGTAAATCGTCTATCCTGGTTGCGTTGTCGCATCGTTTCTCTTTATTTATGTTTCCTCTGGGCTCCCCACTTTACTCCTGGACCTTCACGCCCCGGGAGCGCTGTTAGCGCTCTGCAGTCACATCCCCGTTATCGTTCACTCACTTCCTCGCCAGTCCTTCACTTCAAGTAATCAAAAATGCTTCTCATTTGTACACTACACTTTATCATTTTTTCTCATCCTTCTTACTAAAAGAGGAGCAGCAAATGTCCTCGTGATATTTATGCTTTTCGACATTATCATTCGAATTTGCATTAGTAATTTTTCAACTTGTACTTCATTATATTCATTTGCAGCGTAGAACTCCCTATTTTCATAACTATCTGTTTCATACCGTCCGTTTCGCATCGTCCGAAGGTCAAATCATACCGCTACATGTTTCTGCTAAACAAAGCGATTTTCATCAACAGGCAACCAGTATACAATAAGTTTTGTAAAAATGTTAGCAGACGATCAAACCAAGACAGATTCTGAAGAAATCAAATAAAGGTTAGGTATGATTGAAAAAAGACCAGTGGTCAGATACGAAATAAAAGAATAAAACTTACTTAATTAATTTTAAATTATGAAGAGAGCATTTGAGATTTAATTATTTTCTTGGGCGACTACACCCATTTCTCTTTCTAACATCAGTTTTCCCTGAAATTACTTCTTTCATCTTAATCCCCCTTCTCCCCTAATGTCGGGTTCTTTGCAACTTCTCTTTCACTTCCTGGCTACTCAGAATCTCGGCCACAGCATACATTGCAATCCCAAAACTCCTCGATATCTCCACAGACTTCTGATCTCTCCTCCTCATCGTCCCTTCCCCATCTCCTCTCCCTCCTCACTCTGCTTTTCCTGCTTTCCTCCCACTCACCCTCCACATATCCTCCATCCCCGCCCCCCTCCTTGTCCTGCCTTTCGACGCAGTCCGTCTGCAGCAACCGCTTCTCTCTCTCTGCCTCCCCCGCAGACTTCTGCTCTCTTCCCTCTACCACCCCAACCCCAACCCCTCCTCTTCTTCAACCTCTTCTTCTCCACCCCCTCCTCGTCCTGCCTTTACGCGCAGTCCGTCTGCAGCAACCGCGCGCCCTGCCGGCTCCCCTCCCTTCCTCCCACCCGCCCTCCGTCATTCCCCGAAAACCCCGCGGTCGGTCTGCCGCGAGGATCTCTTCCTCTCTCTCTCGGCTTTTATTAACTTAAAGGCCGGTATTTATACCCTGGAGGGATAATTCGTTATTCCCCGGAGCAGCCAGAGACGCATTTGGAGGTAGCGGTTTGCAGACCGGGCGCCGGCTGCACTTCCTTTGCTGCGCTTCCACCGAGACCAGCCGCAAGAGGCGGAAGTTCTTTCTGCAAGGTCAATTAATCTGCGTAATTTAATAAAGGCTCTAAGATGTGTTGCGCGCAGTGGAGCTGAGAATGGTGTCTATAAATAAGAATGTTGAGGTGTACTTAACAAAAGTAAAGCGATAGTACGCACTTAGGTTAAAGACAAAATTAAACGAGTCATTTGTATTTTCTCTAAAGTACATTATTTCTTTTGTGACGTAAAGGGACTGCCGCAGAAGACAATTTTTCTAGCAATAACTAGAAGAAAGAATCATGTTATAGTTGTCAGCAATAAAACAAAAAAAATGAACGTCAACTTCTTTTTTCAGAAAATAATAGTAGCAGAGGTGATCCCTGTTACAATCGATTCACAATTATCTTCTTGAGATCTCATCCTTGATTTTTGTAAATTTAAATGCTTATTGTTATTATTATTATTATTATTATTATTATTATTATTATTATTATTATTATTATTATTATTATTATTATTATTATTATTTATTTGAACACACCTATGACTACAATTATATTTTATTATTATTAATATTAGCCCGTTTAATGCCTTTTAGGGCAAGGCCCTCTTGCACGGAGCAAGGAGGCTTACATTATAAAGCTGCTTCTCGAGCAGCCACCTCGGGGACCGTACATGAATAAAACAACTAATACCCTGTTCTAAATATAAATACCCTGTTCATACAAAAGTCGTTGATTATGGCAATATTACAAACTACCTCAATCTTCACTTCGCAGAAGTACAGGGAGGCGATTTTCGGCAAAGCGTCTTCCGACGAACGATTGAATCACGACGAATTGGCTGTATTCTACAACTCGACGTGAATCAGAACGCGCTTTTTATTCAAACTCTCCGATCTCCAGCGCGCGGCGCGTAATGCTGCGAGATGAGCTCATCAAACCGCCGGAGGGAAGTATTCAAACTAGTATTTTCCGACCCTTTCACCCCCTCATGTATAATTCATGGCCCGGCTACTGCAATCGAAGGACGGCTGCGTGCAGGCGCTTCTTCAAAGCTTCGTAAATGCGGCGTTGCAATCCTATTACCAGAAGTGCGGGAGAAAGCAAACTAGACGTGTAAGCCGATTAATATGCATCGCTTCATGACGAGGTATAAACACTATTCAGCGCAAGTTGGTCACACAAACATTGAGATCGAATATTTCAAGCCTATGATTCGTGTTTGAATTTATGGAGATACTTTCCGATGTGCTCGTTGAGCAGAATTGTTAATACATTACGCTGAAAAAGTTTGTGTGTTAAAATGAAAAATACGAGGAACAAGGGAAATCTCGAATGTTTTTAATAATAAATAATAGAAATATAACTTAAAAAATAATCAATTATTATCTTTAAATCTTTAATTTTTGAAGTTGCGTATCACAGGAAGATTGTCTTCAAAATATAAAGAAAATTTGTAAATATTTTGAAGAAAATATAAAATTGGGCGTGTTATTGTTAAACTGCTGTTTCAAAACTTTAATTTTAAAAACATATTATGAAGTAGTCAATGTTACTTTATCACTAGAATGACGAAAGCAGTAATTTAATTGCATTGCAGTTGCAGGTTTTTGCACATTTTATTTATCGTTTCATTTTGCTTTTATCACCTGAATATCCAATTTTACAGTGCTATAGAACATAATAAAATTTAGTTTCTTATACATCTTAGTTTGCGAGATTATAACATCTTAACTTCATCATGTCTTCAACAATCGCTTGCATTCAAAATGACTGTTCGTTTCAGATGGGTTTAGAACACATCTAATTTTCTTAAGGTTTTATTTATCGCCTCGTATTGACAACAGTAAGTCAAATGACTCTTACTCGACATGGGGAAACTGGTTTGGGGATAAATAATGATATGAAGGTTTTAGTTTAGTTTGAAATGTAATTCAAAATAATTAAATAAATAAATACCACATATTTGTGAGTAACAATATTACTCACAAATACTCCTAAGAGATCCTACTAAATTTCCTTAAAATAAACCAATCAATCTATAAATAAGTACAATTTTTTAAAGCAGTCTATTTCGGCCGCTTGCTGCCATTATAAGTAGGGCAGCGTAGTGGTTTTTTCGCGCGTTAATAAAAAAAGCCCTTCTCTGCAACCCTGCAAGGGCCCCGCGCGCCCTAAGCCGGGCGCGTGACTGCCGCCGAGCGGCCGGCCCGCCCTGCGGCCGCCGCCCCGGGCAGGTAATGAAAAATAAACGCGCTAAGCCCCCCTAGTTTTACAGCGCTAACCCTTTGCTTAAATATCCATTATGTCATTCGCGGAATCAGCCGCGTTTTACGCAGGGCGTTACGCCCGGCTCGCGCGATACATCACCCGCGCCGCCGCCATTATCACGTCAGTGCGCGCGCCGGCCGGTAAGCCCCGTGCCGGATTACACGTGCGAGGGGCGTGGGGAGCGCGCGGGGTGGAGAGCGAGAGGGGAGAGAGGTGGGGTAGAGCCTGCAGAAGTGTGAATTATGAACGTTTGAAAAGAGGAGGTGGGAACCTAAGAATTCGAAGTTACGGAAGAAAGGGTATTGGAAATGAGATACCAATATAACAGGAAAAAGAGAGCATAAATGAGATGAAAATCGTGAAAATGAGGGTTAGAGTTATCATGACAACAGAGAATATATATTTTTATTGTGCTACCAGTGTGTAAGCCTTACAACCATACTTGGAAATGCGTGAATTATTTTAATGAAATTACGAGTTACGAGAATGTGATGTAAATGAAGGAAGAGGGGTGAAACGGGAGGAGTGAGATACGGGAGAACTTCACGAAGAACTAGTATGAAGAACTATCTACTTCATGTACTAAAACTAACCCGCAGATGGTGGGCTACTTGAACTAGTCTCAGCCTGGAAAGCGACCGCTATTCCAAGGGCAGCGTTGAGAGAAGAGATCGGAGGACAGTCGACGTGAGGGACACGATGGGTCTTAACACCATTTAAGTCGAAGAAACATGGAAGCTTCTTTTTTGTCAAAATCGCCAACCAGACAAAGACGATTGTTGAGAGCTAAATAGTGAAACTTGAGAAGCGGAAACTGGAAGGATCACGACTTAGAAGAAGAGCGTGCAAAATTATAGTTTATGGGGGTTTCATGACAGGAGAAAACCGAAGGACAAGGCGAAGTACTTATTGAAGCAGAAGTAATATTGCAGAAAGAAAACGTATGTAAAGAGAAACTGTAAAGGGAGAGAAGAATCTTCGCAAAACAGAGGACGACTTGAGTAACGGAGGCCAGAGCACAATCGTTTGAAGAAAATGACAAATATCCGTAAGAGGGAGGGGAACAGAATCTTTTTCACTGGTTTACAAAGAGCAGAGCAGGAAAGACTTCTACACAAAATCGAGAAAAGAAACATGTAAGAATTAGTGGTGGTAAGTATAGAGCAGAACGGGGAACGTGGAGAATTTATTATAAGCATTTTAAAAGGAGATGAAAGGAAATGAAACTGCGAAGGCCCAGCGAAGACGGAAGGATTAAATTCCAAGCAGCGCTCTGAAAGAACAAGTGCGTAGTAGGTGAGGAGAACAACACCAATGGAGTTTCCGAAAAAAAATATTAAAACTTGACTACTAATGTGACGTTATAATCGTCAGAACGTCACTGGTACTTTATCATTGTCTTCCCACCGGTAGCTTCTTTGAGAAATAAAAGTAGTACTCGATAACAAAACATTAGAATTTAATTTTCAGATTTCTGCCTTACAGTTCACTAGTTGTCACTTCTTAACCATTTTGAAGTTAGTACTGATAATATATCAACATATCATTCATATATTTGCATAAACTCACATTCCCGTGGCTCTGAGAATCTTTCGAAAGTGCCTCCACAACCTCGCAAAGCATCCCGCTTGTTTATTTGGGGTTATTTATCATATTACCCCTTCTTAGAACAAGATTACTGAGAACGCTAACCAACTACAACATACTAAGAAATACGAGTAGGGAACCAGAACGCTTTTCGTAGAGAAACATTTGAAATAAAAACTTATAATAAAGCCAGATTACGGAATACTCGCTACAACAGGCCTGTGCAATGCACTGGATTCAGGGCCTCATTGCGTTGAAAATATATGTCGCCCGAATCACTTCCGTCTCCTCCTTTTCTCTCAACCCTTCGGCAGACTTCGCCCATTTCATATTCGACTTTTGTTTTGATTTGAAGAGTTTGGTTGTAATTCCGAGAACACGCTAAAATATCTATTGAAAATTTTGCAAAAATTAGCAGATCCCGATAGTTTTTTTTCACTAGAAACAATGCTCTCATATATTATCTGGTAATAAATAACATGAAATAAAGTATAAGTTTAATATTATTGACTTGCTTGGAAGACATTTAATATGCCGATGGAGGCATTTTGTTTACGAATCAACCATTGAATCATTGAATCATTGAATCATTGAATCGCTTGTTTTCGACAGAACTGCAGGAGAAGATCCGAAATGCAACCAAGGCATTTGAAGAGGGTATACAGTAAGTATACAACAAGTAAGGCAGAAAACAGTGCGTTTAGTCAAGAGATGTGGAGATTTTGAAAACCAATCTTCCAAGCAATTTCGCCTCGATCACTCGATCTCGACTCCCCTCGCCTCCTCCGACTCTTCGTCAAATAAAGTTTCTAGAAATGAGTAAAAGTAGACGGTGCGCATTTTGAACGCCGCTTTTGAGGAATTATTTTCGTACGCATTTAACCTTAATCTGTGATCTGCAAGTAGGGCTGTTAGATTATCATCAACCGAGTGCACGTTGCCATTAATGCCAAGGCACAATGGCACAATTCTTAAGTGAGCTTGTAAAATACAGGTAGCTGGATGGCTCGAATACGTAATTGATAAAACCAACAAGTGAACTAGCCAAGATTCGTAGAGGGTAGAGTACATATAGATTGATCCGATTGCTAAACTGTCCAAACGGATGAATTAGAGAGATATTTTACTCTGCAATGTAGTGAGATCAAGAAGTGTTAACTATGAGTATAATCATAAACTAGAACAATGGATAAAAGCAGCAGAAAAGATAAACATACGTTACTTTGAAATTGGAACATGAGAGTGGACAATTACACAATACTTTCCATCAAGTATTCATTTACTAGTAAAACCTTCATTTTTAGCCATCATAAATAAAATCGTAAATATTTTACGAATATTTTCCAATTGACAGCAGTTATTATTTTCTTGAAGTATTTTTGCATATCATTTACATCTTCGGCCTAGAATTTCCTGAACACTGTTCGAAAAACGAATTCAAAAGTTGGTTTTGATGCCTTACATTTATATTAACGAACAAATTATAATATCTCATCAATTGCGACTAAATTTAACCCACTTTAACTAAAAAACAATTAAAATGTGCATGAATTAGTAGCATAGAAAATATTTTTTAATGAATGTTAGTCATAAAGATATTAAACATTTCCAATGACTGGCATATAAACATTACGTTGTGATTCAATTATCCAATGCAAAAACTCTCAGACAAAACAAAGCCTACATCTCTACGCTCTCACAGGAAACGCGTTCGAGAGCCAGCAAACACAAAATAATATTTTATGGGTATTATCCCGGATGAGCGACGGCCAGCAAAACGTTCGATTGTGCTGCACAATTGTCGTCAGGAATGGAGTACCCGTACATTTAATTGAGCCCGTCATTGTCCGGGCCTCCGTGACGTCGCTTCGCTCTCCGATGGACTACCCGACGGAAGCTGTATAAACGAGAAAAATAAATGCAGGCCCGACTCCTCGGGAGGTTTAAAAACTGTTTGAAATATGGCGAATGCTATTTCGGCTCGCGTGCCCGCTGAAACGCATGTCGTCGTGAATCACGACCCGCAGCCGCGAGGTGGGAAGGGGCGGGGCGCGGTTGAGCCCGGTAGAGCACAGCAGGAAGGGGCGAGAGTGCAATGAAAGAGGAAGGACAGGGCGGGAAGGAAGAGAGTAAGGCCGGGTGGGTGGGCTACGGCGAAGAAGGTCTAAGGAGAGAGAGGAGAGAAAAAGATGAAAGAGAAAGGAGAGAGATATGAAAGAGAGAGGAGAGAGAGAGGATAGAGATAGGAGAGAGAGGAGAGAAAGATGAAAGAGATGAGAGGAGAGAAAGAGATGAAAGAGAGAGGAGAGAGATATGAAAGAGAGAGGTGAGAGAAAGAGGAGAGAGGAGAGAGAGTGTAGAGAGAGGAGAGACTAGAAGGGAGGAGAAGGAAAGGCAAAGAGCAGAGGGGGAAGGGCTTATGCCCAAAGGCGGTGGGAAGCAGGAAAGCAGGGATGGAACGGCGGCACGGAGCGGTCCAATGAGTGCGCGCCTAGAAGGAACTACGGGGAACGTAGAAAGACGGTCAGTGATATGCAGTGCGGGGAAGGAATTTGACGAATAAGACGGGCAAAAGCTGAGCGCATGGAGAGGAAAGAGATAAAACAAGGCGGGCTGGGGTGAGAGGAGCTAAGAGTATGGCGGGGGCGTCGAGAGGCGGGTTGGAGCAGAATGGAGGAGCAGGGTGGGATGTTAAAGGGCGGAGCGGTGCGTAGTGAAGAAGGGAATGCTGGTGCGGGGAGAGAATAGGGCACGGCGTGGCGCGGCGGGTCTCGGCGGGGTGCGGAGGGGCACGGCGTGGCGTGGCGTGGTGTGGCGTTGCGTGGCAGGGCGCGGTAGGAGGGCCATGGCGTGGCGGGAGGTGGCGGGGCTTGGCGAGTGGGGCGGGATATGACTTGGCAGGGATGGTGTGGCGTGATGAGGGCTGGCGAGGCATGGCCGGGGGTGGCGCGCGGTGGCGGGGAATGGTGAAGAGTGGCGTAGCGTGGCGGATTCAGGAGGCGTGGATTCAGGGGGCGTGGCGTGGCGTGGCGTGGCGTGGCGGGGCGTGGCGTGGCGTGGCGTGGCGAGGCGTGGCGTGACGTGGCGTGGCGTGGCGGGGAGTGGCGTGGCGTGGCGGATTCAGGAGGCGTGGATTCAGGGGGCGTGGCGTGGCGTGGCGGGGCGTGGCGTGGCGTGGCGTGGCGGGGCGGGGCGTGGCGTGGCGGGGAGTGGCGTGGCGGGGAGTGGCGTGGCGTGGCGGATTCAGGAGGCGTGGATTCAGGGGGCGTGGCGTGGCGGGGCGTGGCGGGGCGGGGCGTGGCGTGGCGTGGCGTGGCGGGGCGGGGCGGGGCGTGGCGTGGCGTGGCGGGGACTGGCGTGGCGTAGCGGGGAGTGGCGTGGCGGGGATTGGCGTGGCGGGGCGGGGAGTGGCGTGGCGGGGCGTGGCGGGGATTGGCGTGGCGGGGCGGGGAGTGGCGTGGCGTGGCGGGGAGTGGCGTGGCGGAGATTGGCGGGGCGGGGCGGGGCGGGGCGGGGAGTGGCGTGGCGTGGCGTGGCGGGGCGTGGTGCAGCGGAGAGGGAGCGCGATGAGGTGTGATGCGCAGATGTTTTCCCCTGGACCGGCGCTTGGAGCTCCGCCGGCGCGGGCTCCTTTCTCCGCTCGCATAAAAGCATTTGCTTAAACAGCGGTGGGCGGCGTTGCGCTTTGCATGGAGCACAGGGCGGAATTCAGGCTCCACGGCGGCAATTAATAACTGTGAAATCGTGGGTTTTAAAACTGTTCCCATAGGTCGTGCTTAGTTGGCAGGTGCACCGGTACTAGTTACACACAGCTCTCAAACGCCACGCCACTTTAAAGCAATGTTTGAACGCAAATTTACTCTTACATTTATTGTCTTCTTAAAATGTTATATTCCCGCTTAAAATTCTCTATGACAATTATTGGTTGTACGTGATTATCTCCTTCAAGTGCAACACATTTAAAGGTTTGATTGAAATAGGACAGCTTATTCTATTTTGAGTTTCAGTTGCGTTTGAGAATCACTGACCACCAGCACAGTTCCTCTAGGGTAATAATAGGGATAATCTATCCTTATTTGCTGTGTCTCATGCTCTAGTTTCAGATCTGACTCTGCAGATGTTCAAACGTTTACATTTTCTTTTTCTTTATTCTCGACGCCTATAATTCATTTTCAAACTAACTGTAAAAGTCGTGTCTTGTTAATTTTAATGTAAACGTCATGCTAATAGAAAATATTTATTTTTAGGCACCAAAACACTGGATAAGAAACAATTGCGAAAGGAGATATTTACTGTATTGCCATAGCAAAATCATTAATGTTACATTCAGAGTACAGGAAGGCATACTTAATGCAAGCAATTTCGATGCAGTGAAAAGCTGGGTTATTGAATAAGATAGACTACAGGAAACATTTTAACAGTATACGAATATACAGAACTTTGCTTCGAAGAGCTTATCTTACATAGGAATGAACGTACTTTCAACTTGTGTCCAAAAATTGTTGAATTTGTCATACCTTGAATCCTTTTGGAGAAGCAATGTTTATCTAAAATAATAAAACATCTCAAAAAGTTATTCAGATTATTTGGAATCGTTAGAGATGTTAGTTGATGCCATTCTTCCAATCTTTGAAACGCGTCAAATGCGTTCAATTTAAATGAATCGCGATCAAATACTTCGCATTTATCGTAAAACTATTTCCAATGAAATGCTGCTTCAGAGTATTTTTCCTTTGAAAAGCAAAGGCATTCGACAAACAAAGCAATCGATGCCCCAGTTTCTTCCCGAATACAAAGGGATAAGTCGTTTTATTGGCTCCTGCAGTTTTATCTTCTTCAGGGCTCGAGATTGATTAACGTCCAGCGGAAAGCCCTTCTCCAATGTCACGCGAGCGCTTCCACCCTACCCTTTTTCGCCGGTCTCGTCCACCCCTGCAGAGGGAAAGAGCAGCTCTGGGATATAGGGGTGTCCATGCTCACATCAAACTGGTATATAAACTACTTCTCCATGTGGTGTAATTCAGTGTTCCCCAAAAGGGTCGATATCGAACCCCTGACCTGGAGAAATGGCTCAGAGCATCAAATGAGTATACTGCGTTCGAGTCCAGAACGTGGCAGGATTTTTGATACTGGCCAGACAACTAGGACGAGTTCTGTCGCTCTCTGGAGGAGAATTCTAGCAGCCGGCTGCTATGATCGGTAGTTTTCCGTGGTTTCTCCGATAAACACCAGGCGAATGCTGGAGCAGTACCCTAACAAACAGTCCACAAACCGCGCGCGATCTTTCCTTCCCTCTCCTTGCCGCATTCTACGTTTTTAGTACACACACTTACATGCACTTACTACACTACCATACACGCCGGGAGACCGTTCGAGATCTTAGAGGTTTTCTCGGTTGTGACAGAGCCCTGCTGGTGTGGGAGTTAGTTGGTTGGGGGGGAATCTCCGGTAGCCGACAGTAGGTCGATGCTGGATCACTCCACTGAGCGGGGAGAAATCGCCGCCAGATCCCGCGATAAAACATACACTACACTTACGCGATGAATAGCCTTAGCCGTTGTCGCGCCTGGAACCACTAATGAACCAACCAACCAATCGACCACCTGGGGATTCATGTCATTTAACTGTGTCAATGATGATCAAGGGGTCAATGGCCGAATATGGATCTGCAAATGATCCTGTTCATTACAAAAATCATATAAATGGAATATTTCTTTTCTTATATTATAAAAGGTTCAGAACATTAACAATACTTGTTTATATTTTTAAAAAAAGAAAAAAATTATTAGTACAAATATAACCAAACAACGTAAGAAACCAGTTTTTCCCAACTTTTGTTTATATTCTTTGACTATGTAATTGTTATCTAGTTCTTTATTTGCAATTAATTATGTTATGTTTCTTTCGCATGCTGCATATTATAACAAACTATCGAGGGGGTAGACGAAGCAAATATTTCTTTTAAAAGGTCTCGACGAAAGAAAAGCCTGATAAACCTTGGAGTAATCAGATAACGTGACACCGTGCGGGAGGATACACATCATGTACAGCAATGGACATAAAACCCCAGCAAGCCGCTCGGCACGGGGCGGATGACCGCGACGTCGCGTCTCTTTCCGTTCTGTTTCTTTGAACCTTCGGCCCTTAACTGGTGACGTGCGGCGTCTCAGACCGAGAACGGAGAATAATCCTACGACTATCTTTTCTGGCTTTTATTTATAGTACCTACTGATTTGTCTCTAAACAACATTCGCACTTAGGATAATGTATGCAGTTTTAACTTTTCTCTTGTAACAGGCAGTTGAAGTTGTGAATCTGTGACGCATCACCAGTTGCAGAATATTTCTTCCCATAGCATAAACGCCTGAAAGTGCTGGATCATTTTGTTGTGTGTTTGTTTGGCAATGAAGTTTTCGATGGGACAGTTAATCACTTGACAAGGGAAATTGGTAGAGGTATTGGTAGCAACGTGGACGGCCATTTAACCTTTAAACGGGAACACAATGTGGAAACCGACAAAGAAATACATGAACAAACAGATGAAGTAGAAGGAGGGAATTAGAAATACCAGAAGAAATATCAGAAGACACATCAGATGAGGAGGAAGAAAGGAAAAAGAAGAAAGGGAGATAAATACAAGTTATAATAAATAAATACAGTTTTGGCAGAAGATGGTACTTTTAAGGAAAATTACACAAATTGTTGTACAAGTTTTCAAGAAAACTGGTAATTGTACATTTCTTTGTTAATGGATATTATCGTGTAACTATTGATTTTCGTATTAATGTAAACATTATTTAAATGTAGTAAATAACATTTCAAATCCCTTATTTGCGTACCTAAATAATAGAACGTGAAGGAATAGTTCGGAACAAATAACAACCAGAAATCAACTCGACTAGTCGTAAATAATTATATTGTGCTTATTTTGTATATTAATTATAGTTATTATGCCACTATTGATATGAAAAAAATGTCAAGGCAAAATGAAATGAAATATAGAAAATAGTCCCTCTAAAACTCCGACGGACCGTACGTCACCGGTAACGGGAATTCGAAGGCACGTCAGCATTTAACAATTAATTAGTTTTCTGACTCCAAAATATACCATGTCAAAGTCAAGGACCGCGCGCGATTTTTCCTTCCTCTTCCTTGTCATAACGATACCCTTTACTAACACACACTTACGTATATCTACCAAATATATATAAATTGGAAAATGAACAATGTTCCAAATGTGTTAGTAGAAATAAATAAATTCAATTTACCTGTTTGTAACAATGGGAACATTCAATCAAGAGAGAAGAGTATTGAGTACAACAAACGTTTAAATACCTCGAAGGGTGGATGAAAAATTGGGGGAAAATGTACAGTCGTTTGCTCTTGTGGTCTGAAAAATAAAATTGTTCCCAATTCTGTACTACGGTGTACATACAAGCCACCTACCTAAGTAATTCAATTTAGTTTCAACCGCAGCTGAGTGGCCACGAATCATAAAATTTCGCCATCTGTAAATGGCAGGCTAAGCTTACTGTAGGGTTTTCTTTAAGTCGAAGGATTGTGGTCTCTACACGCGAGGGCGCAAGCAATAACGGAACGCCATTGATCCGAAATGGCGACAAGTCCACTCGCGTAGCCTTGAGTATCCACCCGCCGCCCCGTCGCGCCGCTGCCCCGGTGCCGTTTTGTGCACCCCTTGCGGCCGCGAGGCGACAGGGCGCTGACCGGGCAGGCAGAACGACGTCTGCCATTATTCGACGCGACTGGCGGGGCAGGGAGGCGCGACCGGGGAGACGAGCGGCTGGCGCTGTTATGTGAAAATCCAGGGGGTAGAGTGCGGAGGGAGGGGAGGGGGCTAAAGACGGGGGCGTCGCTCTCCGCACACGGCCGCCTACCCGCTCTATTGGAGGGCGGCTGTGAGTCCGGACAGGTGGGTTTGTGTGAGGGGGCACGGCGGTAATAAAGAGGGGGATTTGTCGAGACGAGGCGGTTGGACGGGTTGGTGGGGGAGAGAGACGAGAGGGGAATGGGACTGGCGGGATTTACGCAGAGGAGCAGGGGGGAGGAGGTGAGAGGATGAGTGGGTGAGTGGGCGGACGGGATGTAGGGGGCAAGGCGGGAAGGAAGAGAGGGACTGGTCGAGACGAGGCAGTTGGACGGGTTGGTGGGAAACAGAGACGGAATGGGGTGGGCGAAGCTGGGCAGGGTGGGAGGCGGTGAGTGGGTGAGTGGGCGGGCGGGAAGTAGGGCGCGGAGCGGGAGTGAAGAGATGAATTGGTCCAGACGAGGCGGTTGGGCGGGTCGGTGGAGGGAGGGAGACGAGAGACGGAATGGGATGGGCGAGTGGGACTGGCAGGGTGGAAGGAGATGAGACGAGGCGGAACGGGAGTGAAGGGGGCGTGGCGGGAGGTGCGGGCGAGCGGGCCGGGATGGGTGGATGAGGAGGCGGAGCGCGGAGACCGAGGCGGGTCTGCGAAGCGAGGCGATGTGGTTGGGTGGAGAGGGGTGAGCGAGGCGGGCAGGCGTTGGAACGAGCGTTGGCGCAGGAACCGTCCGACGGACAGAGGCGGGGGTGGGCGGAAGGAAGGAAGACGTCAAATCTGCCGCAGTCGTCCGCCATTGTCATACGGACGCCCGCGGCGGCGGGAGCTGCAGTGATGGAGGGCCTAGTGACCGCGGCTCACAGTGAAAGAGATTACAGTGCGGGCCGCGGGACGTCACCAGAGCCGGCGGAGGACGAGACTCAAAAGAAGGATGAGTAAAGAAGAAACGGGAGGGAGGGTGATAGAAATCAGCAAGGGCGATCAGAAATAACGATATTAAATACAAGTACACGAATGAATAAGTCAATGAAAGGAGGTTATGAAGAGGAAGAGAGTGGGTGAGCAAGAGAGAGATGTGGGAGCCCTGAAATGGAATGGCGGGAATAGCCGAGAGAGAGAGAGAGGGAAGTGAAGGCCGTGAAAGGGTTTTCGCAAGCGGGGTACAAGGCAGATGGCAAAAGTACGGGACGCAGCGAGTGGCGGCCGCGCGGGCCAGATGATGACGCGGGCGGCCATGCTGATGGCGGCGAGCGGCGGCTAAGAGTTGAGCCGGGCGGCGTGGAGCTTGTGGGGGAGCGGGGCACGGCGAGGGAGGGGGGCCAGCGGCGGGGACGGCGCTGCGCCGGCGCCAGCGTCGGCGGTAGCGGTCCATTGTGGCCCCGGGCACGGAATCAATCACGCCCTAACAAAGCCCTTTGTTGCGGCAACTTAAAGCCATCTGCCGCGGGTTAGGTGTTTTATTACCTTCTTTTGTATCGGCGGCCAGCGGCGGCGACGCGGGCAAAACACGGCCTGAGTGCCGGCGGCGGCCGCGGCACCCCGCACTCCCCCCCCCGGCCCCCCGCACCAGTACTCCTCGGCGCTAATTCACGGCGCGGCGCGGTGGGTGGAGGGGGAAGCGGCGAAGCCACGGCACGCGCCGCCGCACCCCTTCCCCTCGCCTCCCGCCGCGTGACGTCGCCCTCCAGAAACATCGGCCCCGCAAAGTGGGTTTTCACTCAAGAGGAGCCCGTAAACGCCCGGCCGGCGAGGCGTCATCGCAGCGCAGCGCCAGTGATTACCATTTTCGGACTACTTTATCCATCACGGTTTTACGACGCTCGTAAAAAAAACAACGCCGCCAAGACGGCGCGGCGCGCGCGGGTCGCGTCCAGAGCGAGGGGCGATTGTCGAGCGGCGGCGTTCCTCGACCACGCCCTTTCCGCGCCCTTTCGGCCGGCGCGCGCCGGCGCCGCCCGCTCGCCCGCCCGCCCGCCCGCCCGCTCGCCCGCCCGCTCGCCCGCCCGCCCGCCCGCTCGCCCGCCCGCCAGCCCGCTCGCCCGCCCGCTCGCCCGCCCGCCCGCCCGCCCGCCCGCCCGCCCGCTCGCCCGCCCGCTCGCCCGCCCGCCCGCCCGCCCGTCCGGAGCGATAGGGCCGTGACCGGCGAGCCCCAGATAACCTTTCTCTTCGCCTGGCCCTTCAATCGGCCCCTTCACGAGGTGCTGCGCAAACTGCATCATCGCCTCGCTAAAGAAGAAACAGGGTTATAGAGGCGGCTTATGCGCGGAGAGGACATAGCTCGTGGGCCGCAGGTGTCGGGTTTACTAGAGGACACCGCCCGCGCGGGGTCGTAACGCCCGACTCGCCAACTCTATCCCAAGGCGTGGCCTTAGCGTGCAGCAGAGAACGATGGCACATTCTTTTTTTTTTTGTGTGTGTGTGTGTGTGTGTGTGTGTGTGGGTGAAAACTGGTCGAGTGAAAGAAATAGTAGGTCAAATGCATACTTTCACTGTCAGCACCAACTTAACAGCATACGCGGAATGAAATCGACTCCAGTTTAGAGTAAACCTCTGGGGTTTAATATTTTGAGTCATTATATAAGAGGTTCGCTGCACCCGAAAATACCAAAATACAAGTTTATCAAAAACAAGCAAAATAAGAGTTTTTTAATTGTAATTGGGTATATTGTATTAAATGTACAGTAAAATATCCAATCACTCCGAAATCAATGTTTAAATATATTTTTCTCCCTTCTTCACACTTGATAATGTATTGTCCATACAGTCTAAATAACGTACCTAACAACATAAATTAACACCCTTCAATACATTTTCCCCTATCGAACTCTTCATTTACTTTTCATCGAATTCGTCTTCCCACTTGCTGTGTTTTGTTCTGACGCTTTCGCCGTATTCACGATGTCCTAGCTCTGATTTCGTTAGTTTTCTAATTATGGTCCGTACGTCTTCAGACTGGACAGAACTCTCACTGAAAAGATATCCTTTATTGCAACAGTACCTTTAACTTATTTTATTTACTATAAATGTTCCAAAAAGAACTCACGAACATCCTCATCTCAAACTCTTAATGTTTTATGAATTCGCGATAATATATTAATCGGCATAATATATTTCCTTAAACTTTTATTTATTTTGTTCATTATACCAAAAGCATAGCGTTCAAAATACCCGAATTTTGTATTATTTACATGTTAGAATTGGAACTAGTGACTTCAGTTAACAGATACCAGAAGTTTACTATCCCCGAATTAATTATATTCAAAGTGCACTGTAATACTAGGATAATTAATTCTAAACTCTGACGAATATAATGAAACACAGTTCACGCACTGAATTCTCTAGAGAACTTCTGTTAGAAAAGAAGATTCATACACGTTCATATAAGAGATGAGTTGAAATCGTGGTTACAGAGTAGTGGAAACAGGAAAATTTGACCACTATAAAATATAAAATTTAGAAGAAAACCGATCACTTGCTTTTAGCTGTGATGACAATGAAGATCCTCAGGCAAAGCAATAGGGTAGATTCCGGTCCGATTTATGAATTATTTCAACTAAGTGGTGGTTCTGACGACTAATTATGGAACGAGCAACGATATTGAGACGATATTTTGGAAGAATAATGCTTGCGATTGGTAACGACGAAAATCGTCATGATACGAAACACTTTCGAGTATAAAGAATCTCTGAAAATATTTCTAATATAACCCTCGGAATACTACTTTCATTTTGTGGCGAGAAAGAACATACATAATTGATATTTTATGCTTTCTAACAGCACACCAATAAGGACGGTATTACCTGTAGGTAGTGCTTTGTAAGAGTCCGAGCTGGTGGAGGTTTTAAAGCATCGCAGGCTCGCGTGTCTCTCGAGGGTCGATCGAGTCTTCGAGAACCCGCGCCCAGAGGGCCGGAGGGATCTGGACGGAGAGAGAAAGGGCGAGCGGCAGGAGGAGGGAGACGGTTCCATATAAAACGGCGCCATCTGCATTCTTGACGGCGCGGAGCCGCCCCATCCCGCATTTCTGCGGTCGCACAGGACCCCGTCGCCACGTACAGTCGGGCAATAAAGTGTATTCTTTCACTTCCTCCTTTCCTACGTGGTCAGTCTCGAATCTGTGATTCCCTCCCAGATTGGCTGCCTATTTATATTTAGATATAGCATCACTTTCCCATTCTCAATATGCACAGTCTATATCGCAATCAGATTAAAATGACTGGTTTTTCCTCTCATCAATATGACCTGTTTCTTTCGGTAACCGTTGCTCGGTTACGATTGGCTTGAAAATCGTATATTACACGTCTAACTACAAATCATGTGAAAATCATGACTCAAATGAACATTATTCAACAGCAAATATTTATCTTCGAAGGTCGTCATTTCCGTTAGAAGTACCAAGTATCAGACATTATTGTCTTTCTCATCAACGATAATTGCTACCTACTGATTTTTTCTTCCGATATCTTCTGAGATTGAGTGCGCTTCCTCCCCTCCTCAACCCGCCCCACATCTTGTCACGCCCCCGCACCCCTCACTTCTTCCTCGCAACTCTTTGTCCTGACTTCTCACCCTTACTTCACCCCCCACCTTTGCAATCTGCCTTCGCATCTCACCTTCTCACAACGCCTTCTCAAGCAGCCTTCGCATTTCACCTACTCACCCCACCTTCGCACCCCGCCTTCTCACTCTGCCTTCGCACCCTGCCTCCTAATCCCCCATTCTCATTCCTCCTCCTTACCCTCCCCTTCTCACCCTTCCTTCCAACCCACTCCTTCTCACCCCGACTCCTTCCGACACCACCTCCAATTTTACAACCCTCACCCAAGGTACAAGTCATTCAACCGGCGCTATCTGCTGACACTGACTCCATAACTTCCCTCCAGATACCACCCTGCTTCCAATTCTCAGCCCCCCCCCCTAGTTCCCCCCGTCCCCACGTGCACACGACCGCCGCCATCTCCGCTCCCCAGCGCGTCGCTCGCGCGGCTGCAGCCATAAAGCCCTGGCACGGCCAATACCTTAGCGGCGCCCCGGCTCCTTCGCCTCTGCCTCTGCCGCCGCCGCCTCCGCCCACCGCTGCGCCGCGAAATATATTGGATTTCAATAAAAGAAATATAGCCCCGGGCCTTACACGGAATGTATTTTAAAACGCGCAGCGGCCGGTCGCTTCTGTGGCGCTGACAATGGCGGCGGCGGCGGCGGCGACGCGATGGCTCGCGTCGATTTGCCGCGAGACAGCGCCCCCATCGCTCAGCCCGGCCGAGCCAGATGGCCCGCTCGGCGGCCGCTCAGAAAAGAGGGCGAGCGGCGAAGGGAGGGAAACGGGGGCCGAGATTTCTTTTCTTCGGAAGAACTAGCTGAGGTTTCTGCTCGCGATAGTATTATAACGGCTACCTGTTCGGTACGAATTGTGCGACGTAAAGTCATTTCTTTGTTATTAGGTAGTGAGACAAGGAAATGCGCAAGAAGATGTAAATAAGATTAATGTAATGCATGGAATATAAGTTTGATTTGGTAACATTTAATTTAAGTTAATTGCAAAAATATCAGATAGAAAACCCAAATAATGAAAGTTGTTTAAGAATTGTTTATTTTCTTTCGATGCATAGTTTTCAACACATAAAGAAGCAAAACACCATCGTTTTTAGTTTGAGAATCCGATTCCTAATAAATATAAATAGACGATGATATTAACGTATAAGTTAAGACGATTATATGAAAGTATCTGTGAAGAAAAGCCATCGTGCAAATCTACAACTAGAAATCACTGGCGCAGAAGCGAGAGAATATTGAGAGATATACATTTTACAATACATACTGTGCTAGGCATAATTCATAGGGTTGCATGACTACGTAGTAAGAAATTGTAAATAGACTGGTATTCGTAAAAATGTAAAGTGAAGTAATTGACAGATTCGCACCCACAAACTAGATTAAGATCACAGAATTTTCTCAGAAAATAAAATTTGCAAAATATGTATTCCACTTCAGTTTCTATCGAATATAAAGTATATTACCATACAATATATTTATAAGTAAAATTTTACAATTTGTTACGCAAGTGTGTGAAACTTATAAAGGTTTTTTTCTCCGCCTTTTTAAACTTAAAATAATTCGGATTTACTTGATAATTTTGTTTTCCCGCTGTACCGCGGTTAAAAATGTCTCATGCAGGCGGTAGTGCACGCAGCGTTAGCAAAGAAATGAGACGGTGGGTGCAAAAGCGGAGGTGGCTACCGGCGGAAGCGGCGGCGGCGGCGGTGTCTTTAGGAGCACATCGATCTCAGGTGTCCCATTACGCGTAAGAAAGACTAATGGCGCTCGTAAGAGATGGTATCGCTTCTGGAAACATGGGGATGATCGTGTCTGCGGAGAGGAAAGAAGGGATCCGCAGCAAAGCGCTCGCCGAGAAACTCCGGGGCAACGAGACGGATCTACTCCTCGCGAAGGAGTAAAGAGGGAGAAGGGAATAATATTTCCAAGATTTTCGTAATGGTCAAAAGTTAGGGGTCTCAACCCAGTGATTAGTTAAAGTTATTAAAGAGTTGGATTCAGTTTCATCAATATTCTTATCTGATACCCAAAATATTTTCTGTTATAATTACAATTCAATATAGTGTAGGAAATTCAGTAAAGAAACATTATTAAATATTCTCTAAATAATGTAAGTTAGGAAATAATCAACGAGAGTTTGCTTCTACTACCACCACTGAATTTAATTGTCTAAGGAGAAAAATAACTTTTCAATTCAAGATACATCGAGTACCTGCTATCGTGCAAAATTTGCCACATAAATATTATAACCTTACTATTCAGGTGTTCGAACCTTTGCGAATTTTAGAGAATCTTAGAATATTTGGATCCTTAATTTCACAATATACGCATTTATTATTTTTTAATAATAAACCGAAATGATGAAATTTGTATATTTTATTTTTTTCTTTAAGTGATCATTGCCGAACTCATTTTTGAGTATAATAATGCGAGAAAACGTTTGCCTTCCCCCTGTTTTCTTCGTCATATGTTCACATTGGGAGTTTGCTCTTCTCAATCAGTAAATGAAGGATGGTAGTGATTATGAAGGATGAATGATGAAGATGAATGAACGAGGGTCGATGGGACAATGGCTCAATTTTACGTTTAAAACACCCATGCCTTTCACGAGACTTGATTCTGCAGCCTTCAGCACCGGAATCGTTGACGGCGATACCGAGACCCAAAACGTGAATCATTTGCGTAATATGGCACCTCCAGTAGCTACTTTTTGACATATGTTTCGAAAATTTACGGTAATCATAAAAATATACAGTTACTTAAAATTACACAATGAATCGTAGTAAAGTTGCCTCCCTCGTCCATTTTTGAGCATGGAATATTGCAAATATTTATAGAAATATTTCAATATATTTTTAAATATTATTGTTTTTCTTTTTCTTGAAAGGTAATAAATATATAATGAATTGATTGGTATTGTGTTGAGGAAGGGAGTTGCATATAGTTAGCTTCAGAAAATAACTTAAAACATCCAAGAAAGCATTTTAGAGGTTTAATTCTCATTTCCAAAACAGTTATTGTTTCTCTAAGAATGTTTTGGAAGGACAAGGGCAAAATGTTCACCCAAACCTGCTGTTTCAGAGGCGTCGAATATCACCACATTAGTTCCGAATGTTGAACCGAGAGAGGTCTAACTGTATGAGGCGAACAGACACACGCACGATTCCAATTTCTATATCCACAATATAACGTCAAACAACGGTTTTTACATTCCATAGAGTTTTTACGGTCTATTTTTGAAACTTTTTTTGAAGAAACTGTGTTCCAGTTTTCATACATGCACTCCAATTTCGCACAGTGTAAAATGGCCGAATAAAACTCGTCCACCTGCTCGCATAACGCAGTCCATCATTTCCCAGAATCGAAAGCCCACACAAAGCTTCCCATTTGTTCGTGCTTCAGCCTGGCTTTGTTTCTCGTTGAGTGAGCATCATCGTGTTTCATCCAAAACGTTTCGTAGTAGTTTATAGTGTTTTGTGTTTGTTTATTGAGTGCGGCTGCTAAATATGCCATTACGGGGCAAACAAAAGATCTCCTTCAATAAGAATCCGCGTAGCATATTTAAATTTCGAACGAAAAAGTATATTGTTAATATGTTTGGGTGTCTGGGTCAGATTAATTGGATTTACTTGATTTCTTAAGGGAAAAAATATTGCATCACTACATTATGTGTCATATACATTATATGTTTTCACATCCTCTTCGGGACTGATTAACTACAAAAACAAAGGTTACATTGTATTACCCCAAATTCACAAAACATAACTTTCAAATATTTCAAATTTTAAATCATGAATATTAGATTTTCTAATGCGATTGTTGAGAATTCTATGCAGTAATTCACCCGGGTATTACATTATCGCAAATTTCCTTCCAGTATGGATCTACCGAAATGTTTCATCAACAACAGTTCAGTTACGACGAGTAATATACTTTAATTAACATTACACTTGCCAACTCGAAACAAGGTTGGCTTCCCTCGCCGTCTTGTTTCCATAACCCGGGCGACGTTTTCACAAAGCACTCTTCGGCGATCAGGCGCGGCTTCCGCTGTTCGGGCCGGCCAACTAGTCCCGCAGGGAGGGCAAATGAGGGAACTTGGTGAATGCAGCGGGCAGGCGGCCGCGCTGTCGGGCAGGGCGAGGGCAGTGCACGGCGCCTTGACCACCTCGTTAAAACTCTATCAATCACGCCTGGCGACGCCCGGAGGCCTCTAGTGCGCTGGCGAACGTGCCAGAGGCCAGTCTACGCGTGCAATACGGCGCCTGCTCCCCAGGAACTCCGAAGCAAGCACGAAGGAAGGAAGCGAACAGAAAACAAAATTATACCAAATAGCGTAGAAACGATGAGGGTAAAGAAATAGTTGTCAGTATAGTTGACACGAGAGCGTAACAAACGTTATGACAGGTACACGAGCAAAATAATAACTTTACTTGAAAAATTACCTATTAAAAATGCAATAATTGTTTGCCTTATCACGTGAATACCAGACTAAATACGTAGAACCCCACTAATCTGAAAACCACAAGCCCGAAAGTTCAGGTAATCCGAACAAAATTCGGGATAGAGGAATAAAGAAACAAAATAAATTAAATAAATATTTGTAGTGTACAGAAAGGATTGTATAATTACTGAAGAACTGAACAACTAATTATTGAAACACCAATTGAAATGAAAGGTTTATTGCACTTGTAACTATGGTGTATATTGCATGTTTATGTAGCAGTAATTTTCACTCAGAGGAATTGCAAAATCGGTAATCTTCTTTTGTCGAAAAGAACGGAACCTCTTTGATGATGTCATGTGATGATGTGATCGCTATCTACGTTACCATTTTCTCAAATCGCATGATACATGCGTTGTGTCTGGTAATCCTACAGATCTCTTTGTATACGTAAGATACACTTTTTCGGAGAAATCAAAAATTTCCAAATTCGACCAGAACTCCCCGCCCTAATTAGTTCGTAAAATCGAGGTTCTACTGTAGATATGATTCCTTGTTGTATGCGAACGTTTGCTCCGATTAATTTTCAATTTCTAATTCAGAATTACACGAAATGGTGAATAAAAGAAAATTGTAAAGAAATCATCATCAGAACAGTTGACTTGACGAGAGAGTGAGAGTGAACGCGCATTTTTTTCTTTACATTTTCTATTCGTTTGTATCAAAGGATGGTAAAAAGTTGATACTAATGCCATTTTCCTCGAGCACTACATTTTCGAAAATTGGAAAAATAATATTGCAAAAGTACAATGTTGAAGATCTAAATAAATATGTTCCAAAATATATCTTTAAAATAGGTAATGCAGAACTTTTTTGAATAAACATGCAAAGAAGATAAAGCGAAAGAAGCATAAAATGTGGCTCAGAACTCATTTCCCTTCAACTCTCGATTGCAATTTCTTGCAATTATTGAAAATTGCAACAGTTAGAATTAATGCGACAAAGTTCGTGTTTTTGTAGCCCCAGTGGTTTGGAAAATCATTGCGTTTGCGCTTGTCAGGTACCATAATCCAATGCTTTGACGCCGCGAGCTTGATGGACGACGGAACAAGCGAGGTCTATGATACAGCTTCTGCAAGTGACAGCCACTGGCACGCTGATGGGGCGCTCACAAGCGGCATCAGCGGTGGATGTAGCAGGTAAGACAGCGATGAAACAGTGAGAATCCCTGCATCAAAACAACATCCGGTTACTGGCAGACTCTAGACATGGCGCGTGCGAGGTTTGTTTCCGCCTGACGAATCTTTACCACATCGCTCTCTATATAAAGAGGCTTTTAGCCGGCCTGATAGCGGAGGTCATTGAGTCTGAAGAGCCGTGGCTGCCTGAAGGGTCACGAGTTCGAATCGCGCCCGTGGCATGGATGTTTGTGCGTGTCTGTATACCGTTACCATTTCCATTGCCCCAATGTTACCTGCACTGGTCGCTATTTGACCTTAGAAGTTGAAAAGCGACCTTAAATAAGTAAATTTAAAAAAAAAATACTTCTCTATTTTTCTAAAAAGCATTGTTTCATTACTTGAAAATGTACTTTTTGCGCAGGAATCCGTAACATATGGGTTTAGAAGAGATCTTCTTAAATGGCCCATGGCGAGCGTGAGTGCTCTGCGTAACTCGCGCCTCCGCTCGTGAGCTGAAGAGGGAAATGTCGGATGGAGAGGGGCCCTTTCTTGAGAGGCGAGGTCAGATTCCCATTAGTTGGGGCATGTCAGATTGATGGTAGTTTATTTGATTTGCATCAAGCAATGAGTTTCTCTGAATAAAAAAATAATGTTCGTGATTGCAGAAAGTGACTCCTCTTCAAATTAAAAATTTAAGTATGAATTCATTGAAGACCTCTAAAGTAGTTTTACATTTCATTATTGTAGAATAGATCTTCAAATTTTAAATTTATTTAACCATAATAAAAATGATCACTTTGCCTCCTTCATGTCCCTCTCCATTCCGTCCCGCTTACCGTTTATCCCTGCTTCGATGGAAAACGTCGGTGAGAGAAGGGCAGAACTGACTCGCCCCGGATGGCGAGAGCTGACTCAGAGCATAAACTGATGTCACTGCAGTGTCTCAATGGGGGAGGTCCTTGGTTCGAATCTCGGCGGTGACAAGATTTTCGACACTAGCTTGTCAGCTAGGTCGAATTCAGTCTGTCTGGAGGAGAATTCTAGCGGCCGCCTGCTGTGATCGGTAGTATTGCGTGGTTTCTCCGATAAAATCCAGGTGAATACCGAATCATAACCCTAACAATAGTGCCACGGAGCGCGCGCGATCTTTCATTCCTCTTCCTTGTCCTGTCCTCTTCCCTTACTTACACCCACTGACACTGACAAGCGCTACACTACCACACAAGCGGGGAGACAGGTCGGGAGCTTAGAGCTGTGGCGGTGCCTCACTGGTGGGGTATATCTGGTTGGGGAAAACCGCTAGCCGACGGTAGGTCGACGAATCTCACCGTTCTGCGAGAGATGATCGCTACCACCTCCCGAGGAAACACATGGACCACACTTACGGGACTTATAACCTTAGCAGTTGATGCGCCTGGATTCACTAACAATCATTCAATCAATGAATCGACTTGCCACGGTGGGAGTGTGGCTTTGCAGCTGTCCCCACTGCCTCCCTGTCCAACGGCCAGGGGCGACAGCGGCCACCGCGCCTGAGCTCCGCCGCTGTGCAAGGGGGTTCAAAGCCCGCTCGCTCTGCGTGCGATTGAGACGGACAAAGCAAGATCGCGGCGCGGAGCTCTCTCACTTCTGTTTACTCTTGTTACGTTTGTGTACGACACTTCGTCATTCGTCAGCTAACCATTTATTATCAAACTATTTAATATCTCTGAAAGGTGCCTCTGCAGAGCGATGTATCAGAGTTTCAGCGATGATTTTATAGTTGGGGAATACGTGTCAATTAGTTTTGCTTAAAATATTATCTGAAGAAATGGATGATTGCTTAAAATATGAGGTCGCTCCAGGACATCCTTAATTCGCTTTGGAAAATCACGGTACAGTCCGGTTATCGAAAAACTGGAAATGAAAGAACAGATTCTCCCTTACGTTTTCTAAACAATCTTACTCGCGAAAAAATACAAAAAATCCCATAGGTGAACTGGAAGATTCAGAGAAGATAGGAGTGAAGCAAAGAATAAAAACATGAACTTTCAGAGTGAGTTTTATCCTAATTTTTCTAACCACCTTAGTATAGTTGGTTGCTCCTTTCATCAGCTTGAGCGCCATAACTTCTACACTACCTTCAAGAAAACGCTTGTCGACAACTTTCTCGATTTCGTCGTGACTTTTGCCGTAATCCAAAGATCAATTTCGGTGCCGCTAATCCTTTCCACACAGCTGTCGTAAATACCATGGACTCGCCCCGTTTGCTTCACATTGTGCCTGTGTAATTTTCCGAGTGTCTGGAGAAAAGTCTTTCGAAATTAAATCATTATAATCGCATTATATTTTCATTTAAATGATTATTGGCAATTTTTTTATAAATTCCTTTTATCTAGCTTTATTTGTTAACACATCTAAATTAAAACAGACAACAAACTCATGATCCGTACAGCATTTTATATTGGAACATTCAAAGTAAGGCATTGCCATAGATTGAGACCGTTATCAATGATATTTTCAATCATTTGTATTGCATTGCGTATCGAATACGCTACTTGATTTGGCACATCAAATAAAATTACAATCAATGAGAATGCTAGTAGATCCGTCCAAAACACGTTCTTACTCTGAACAAACGTACATTTATTTCGAAGATTCGAACTCCAAAATAACATTCGACCGACATCTTCCAACAAACTTTGAGATTTGGTTGTGGTAGGTTAATGGCGCTGTCCTCCTGATATCATGGCTCATGACGGAGGAGAAAGGAATTGGTGAGAACTCCCCCCCCAAAAGAAAGGAAATAACAATTCTCTTTTCATCATACACAAATATTTAAATGATTGTTTTTAATTTTCCAGTTTTAAATAGTTTTTGTGAAGTTATTTTATAGTTGTTCTATCTAAGTAAGACATTCTAAATTTCACAAGTACCAATTTAAACGATTTTCAGTGCGTTTTTACTGCATAGCTTCGTATCGGCAAACCTAGAAGACACAGTTACTCGATACACGGTAGTAAAGATATAACACGTTACCCTAATACTGTAGCAGGATGTAATGTCTATTGTCGAAATGGACTTACGATGAAGACACTCGATATCGATGTTTTCGAAGTTTCCAACCCCCGCCGCCGATTGTCAACAACTCTCGACCCGCACCTTCCAACAAATTCCGAAAATTGAACAGGCATCGGTCGGTGAATGACGCGGCCCTCCTCCTGACCTCGTGGCCGCGTAGGAGGCAGCGTCCGCCGGCACCGGCCTCTCGGGCGGACGGCGCGAGGCGGCGCGCTCATTAACCCGGTAGGGCCCTCGCCCCGCGGCCACTTGACGCGCCCTTGGGCCGAGGCGCGCAGCGCTGTCGGAGGGCGCGGCGAGGGCGCTAATGGTTAGAGGGCGCTAATGGGGGCGGCGCGGCGACCGCCGCCGCTGCGGAAGACTGGGAACTTTGACCGGAGGAGAGCATCGGCGCCCCGCCCACTCCCCGATGGGCAAGTGGCGCGCCCCGGGCCGAAGCCGCGCGGTCCGCGCAGCCGGCACAATTAGATAGAGTGCGCTCGCACACAAACACACACACGGATTACAGCACTAGCCGAAAGACTTGGACGGCCGGAAGGCAATCTGGACCGGGGGAATCCAAACTTACAATTTCACTGAGTAGTTGTAATCGCGTTCAATTATTTTGTTTGTCCTATGTTACTTGTTAGAGAGAACCCCCAACGAAAATAAGAAATCGCTTAGTTTGTATCACTTGTGTATATTTTAATTTTCGAGCAGAGAAACAGAACATTTCTAAGGAAACATGATTGAGATTATATCATTATCAAAGAAGAAACAAAAAATACAAAATATATTAGATTAATAAGTGATCATACGCTATTATACTACTTGAAATAATTCCCAAAGGGAACGGTCCACGGAAAATATATCATTTAGAATTATATCTTTTACAGTTATGTCCCTGAAAGTTTTTACATAACCCTAAATTTTAATTTGTACATTAATATATAAAGTATATTGTGTCTAAGAACCAGTAATTTATTACAAACTAACAATATACAGTCTGCGTCTTCACCTATATTTTTCAAAAGAAATTAACGTTAAAACTCGTTAAATCAGCGACGGGAACATCGACTGATGTAATTAAGCCTCATCAGAAGGATTCCATCGTAATTGCAGCCATTTAATCTCATTATGATGGAATCTTCTTCTGATGTAATGGACGATCGATCTACTATCAGGAAAAAAGACTTCATCACAAGTAATGCAATAAGAAACCGAGACTCCGCACTTCTTCCCTTACGTCAAACCATTAGAGGTGATCAACAGTTTTCACATGACAAAAGCCCCGCCAAATATGATCACGTATCAAAGAAATATGAAATTGAAAAAGTGGCGACGCATGACAAGAACAAAAAAATACTATGTTAATCAAGAACAGTGTTTCTATCGCACATAATCCCTATCTGCTGTCTTTGCAGGGAGTAGAAAAAAGACAGACCGCAGAGCGGCTTACAACGATCGGTCCTCTCCAAGAAACCGAGACAACACAAATTTTCGCTAACGCAAAATCTAACGGTTCGAGGCGGTCGCGACTCCCACACGACCGAAGCGCGGTTCCCCGGAGATAAATCTGCAGACATGTGGGGCGGGCGGAGTTAGCGGCGGAGAAGGAGAAGGGGAGGGAGAGGAGGAGGAGGGGAGGCGGGAAGGAACGGGAAAAGCGCGGCTCATCGGGTCGCGAAACATGGAGGGCATCGGAGCGCGGCGACCTCGGCGAGTAGCGCGCCGCCCCGCGCATAACTCACAAAGTTATCAGCTCCCGCCGCCGCCCCCGCCCCCTCCCCGCCCCTCCTCGCCCCGGCCGCGCCCCCACAGCCGCAGAAGATCGTCGCGCACCCCACTGCGATCGATAGCAGCGGGACACCCGCGCAACTTCGCGACTAAGCAGCAGCCGCCTCCGTTGCCGCTGCCTCCGCCGCCTCCGCTTCCTACGCCAACTCCGCCGCCGCCTCCGCCGCCGCCTCCGCTACCTCCGCCTCCTCCGCTACCTCCGCCTCCATCGCCGCCGCCTCCACCGCCACCGCCTCCACCGCCACCGCCTCCACCGCCTGCAACTCCACCGCCGCCGCCTCCGCCTCCGGTTCTGTAACCTCCGCCGCCTCCATCTTCTCCTCCACCTCCATTGCCGCCTCTGCCTCCGACACCACCACCACCACCTCCACCACCACCACCGCCGCCGCCGCCGCCGCCGCCGCCGCCGCCGCCGCCGCCGCCGCCGCCGCCGCCGGGGTGTATTTCACAAGTTGGCCTGCCGGCGCAACGGCGGGAGGAACAGCGCATAAGGAGGCGTGTAGGCGCCCGCGGGACCCCGGCATACGGATCCGACGATGAGAAATGTTGCGCGGCAGCGAATGTGCTCGGGAAGAGCGGGTTATGGGGAGACAAGAGGACCGCCAAAGGAACATGTGGAAGAAGTTGATGCTCTGGAGACCACAAGACAAAATACTATCGGAGTCTAAGAAATGACATGATTTTGTTGAAAAAGAAAATTCTATGCTGAATTTGCCAGAACTGATTAATATTCTTCCATGCTTATGGCACATAACTAACGTGTTTTAATACAATTAGTTCTGCTATAAAAACTCCCAAAAATTACAATATTAACAACATAGTGTACAGATCAATGTCTATTAAAACATCAATTAAAAGTAAGAAAAATGATGTTCTATACTAGTTTAATTAAATATAAAAATATTATACCTGAAAATAGCAAACTTCGATGTATTTCTCTTTACTAAGAATTAGGAAACTAACGTCTTATAAATTCGAGAATATCATTTTAACTGCTAATAAATATACCAGTTCATTATTTTTTTAAATATTTAGTTTATTTCTTTGTTTTCTGATTATAATTCTTAAAATATTTTGCATGAAATTCTTCTACAACATGCATGTCTGGAAATAATTAACGCGTTAAGGAAAATAACTACATATATTGATTCATTCTGAATCATCCTTGCAGTGGGTTCTTGCCTGCCTAGAAATTTAACATATAACATAATACCAATATCCAAAAAGCATTCCCTTTCTTCTGGCTGGTTCATTTTCAGACACGAATTTTCTTTTAATTATTTACACATATTAATACATATTGTGACCTCCAAACTTCAGTGAAACACTAGAGACTGTATAATACAGCCAGTCTCTATTTAGTGTAAAATTCCTTGGAGTATTCATAGAATAACTAAGTGTTCGCCGTGGAAACGATCACAGAGAGGAAGAGATAACACAAACGCAAATCACTAAAAAAATAAAGACTCAACGGACTAACGCTGATAAGAGGTACAAAATAAAAATCCTATCCTTTCAATAAATTTATCAATCCATTTATTGATAAATATTTAAGATAGTATACATTTAGTTCATAATTTATGCGTATATGAAATTTTAAGTAAGTTTGATAATTGGCGAGGAAGGATAATTGTTTATTCCCGAGTGAGTTAGATTCAAATCTGTAATAATCTTGCATTTTCAATGAGCACATTTAAAGAATATATATCATAGAATCATTAACAGTCACATACCAAAGGTGGGAGGGTTCTCCATTGTCGGCGGCGCAGTTTATTTCCTGCGTCTATGTTCACGTAAGGAGTTCCTATTTCATATTTTACGACTTTTACCATGAGGGCTGATTACTTTAAGCCATGAAGGCTGCTATTCCGTCTGACCACGCACCAAATTTCGCTACGCTCCTTTCACCAACTAGGAGGAGACAAAGGAGGTATTTCTTGGGCAATGATAAAGGCGATTTGAATTTAGCTCAGAGGCGTCTTTCACGTTTGAGGATCTTTTACATGCAGCAAATCTACAAAATGGGACACCCGACTTTACTTCCCCTCCTAAGGAAGGCATACGAAGGATTCTCCCTCCTAAAAATCCACGGATTTGATCGGGTTTAAACCAGCTAACTCGGGTCCTATTCGCTAACCGTTACACCATCGCCGCCACCATCTCTCTTTTTTTCTCTTCGGTGTTTATACAATACCTTCTCGAAGGTTTTGCCAATCATCTAAGCATTTGAAGGAACTTCTGAGCGGGCACAGCTGGGCAACTTCTGAGCGGGCACAAACAAATATTTCACTTTAAATATCACCGCTTAATCGTCATGCGTCTTGCGAACTCTTGCGAACTTCTCCCAAAACAAACGCGCCTCCATAGTAACCCCCTAGATACCTCAATTGTTCTATTACAAGTTGATATACTCATATCAAGTTCTAAATTGACATATCTTAATATTCAGAAACTGAATTTTTTTTGAGAATGGCTACAAATCTCTTAATTATAATTTGCATATAGGTATTTACTATATTGTACCCCTTGTAATATTCTCTAAGATATATTTCAATTCTATTAGTAGAGGACCAAAAAATTAGAAACTAAAAAACCTTTCTGAGGTCTATAGTAAGCTGCTAGGAAGAAAGTGAGACAATACGAAACAGCTAGTCTAAAGATATTAGAATAACAATTAGTGCGCGAATAACAATTAGTGTCATTCTGTAGCACCACTAGTTTGAGAATGAAATCTATTCTTCATAATTAGATACTTAAAGTCATGTACAATGTTTTCAAAATATGAGTAAATTTTGCGTACAATAAAGTCAATTTTAAGGTGCTTAAAAGCGCTACCAATTATCTTCAGGTATTGTGTTGCGAAGACAATGAGCTATTCAGGCAGATTACTGTCTAAGAACATTCTTGTTCAGTAATCTTCATGCAAAGATTGAAACCGTTCTATACAGAAATTATCACAAGATCTCTTACACCACAATAGATAATTTCCTTCACCATAATAGAATTGTAGTGCAACACAAGCACCTGAACTTACATTCCAAATATATTGTTCTCCCATGTAATAATGTAAATTTGAAAAGTGTGATTGTATTTTTTTTTTTGCTTTGGTAATCTGAATACACTATATTATGTCTTACAACTTCGTTTACAAACAAAACCTGTTTTGATTTAACTGCCGAGAAATCGCCAGAACAGATCTGATTTGTTAATTGGTGTACAGCGGATACTCAGAGAGAAATAAAAAAAAATAATATACTCATAGCTCACTCAAGTTTCAAAATAGAAACCATGTTCTGACGACAGTGACCGACCTATCAAACTGACTTTACTGACAACTGCTGGCAACTAGTCCCCACGAACCACGAAAATTTCTGAGAGATCCGAAGGTTGCGAGGACGCCACTCTGAGTTCTTGGTGAGGAAGAGGAGGACAGCGTGGCGTGAACGCAAAAGGACGGAGACGGGAAACTAAAATGTGCGAAACGTAAATAAAAATATCTCCGTTCTTATTAGTCGCATTCTATTTTAATCTTTAGAAAAACGAATTTGTTGTCAGGCGTTTCCAAATTCTGGAAACAATTGGAATAAAGTAATAATATTTGAATATAATATTGTAGTAAGCATGTAGAAGCACAGAGAATGGGCAAGACGAATTAAATATTCATTTCAAATCTACTATTCAGAAAAATAAGAATAAAACATGTAGAAACGAGGCATCTCACAGAAACTTCGGACAGGTTCGCACAAAAGCACTTGAGAAGTTTCGCATTCCGCGAGAAATCATTCCCAAAAATCATAAACCCTCCCCGCGGAGAAGCAGCACGTAAAAGATGAACGTTCTTCTCGGTCCCTCACACGAGATAGAACAACTCTCGAACCGCGGAGCTGCCTCGAAATCGGCAGCGCAGGCGCCGCGGGGCGGATTCCGCATGCCGCGCGCGGCCCGACCGCCAATTCCTCGCGTCTTCCTCGCGCCCCCTCCAGCGGCTGCCTCCCGGCCCCGCCCACCGCCGCCCACCCGCTCTGCCTGCCCGCTCTTCCCTGCCGCTCTTTCTCTTTCTCTCTCTCTCTCTCTCTCTCTCTCTACCCGCTTTCTCTCCGCCCGTCCTCTCCCCCTCTCTCTCCACTCGCTCCCTCCACCCGCTTTCTGGGCCCGCCCTCTCCGCCCGCTCACTCGCTCTCCGCCCGCTCGCCCTCTAACCACTCTCCCTCCAACCACTCTCCCTCCAACCACTCTCCCGCCAACCACTCTCCCGCCAACCACTCTCTCGCCAACCACTCTCTCGCCAACGACTCTCTCGCCAACCACTCTCTCGCCAACCACTCTCTCGCCAACCACTCTCTCGCCAACCACTCTCTCGCCAACCACTCTCTCGCCAACCACTCTCTCGCCAACCACTCTCTCGCCAACCACTCTCTCGCCTACCACTCTCTCGCCAACCACTCTCTCGCCAACCACTCTCTCGCCAACCACTCTCTCGCCAACCACTCTCTCGCCAACCACTCTCTCGCCAACCACTCTCTCGCCAACCACTCTCTCGCCAACCACTCTCTCGCCAACCACTCTCTCGCCAACCACTCTCTCGCCAACCACTCTCTCGCCAACCACTCTCTCGCCAACCACTCTCTCGCCAACCACTCTCTCTCCAACCACTCTCTCTCCAACCACTCTCTCTCCAACCACTCTCTCTCCAACCACTCTCCCTCCAACCACTCTCCCTCCAACCACTCTCCCTCCAACCACTCTCCCTCCAACCACTCTCCCTCCAACCACTCTCCCTCCAACCACTCTCCCTCCACCCACTCTCTTCAACCACTCTCTCTTCAACCATTTTCTCTCTTCAACCGCTCTCCCTAATCGCTCTCTCCACCTGCTTTCTCTCTGCCTTCGCGCCTCAGTCTTTACTTTTTCTCTTCGCCTCTCAACTCCATGCTCTGTTCTCTCAGCTCACTCACACTGTTTACTCTCCTACCGTTGTATTCTCTCCCTGCATCCTCTTCAGCCAATATCTTCTCTACCTGCTATTTTTCTCGTCCGCTCTCCTCTTCACAGGCTCTCCTCCCGCTCGCCAGCAATCCTTTCCACCCCGTCCCTTCATTCCGTCCCAACTGTGTCTCGCCATACCACTACCATCTCATCCGCACGCTGGCTCTCCTCTTCCGTCGCCCCGCCCTCCCGACAGCTCGCACGATTCTCCGACCGCCGACACGCGGGTCTTTCAACGGCGGACGGCTTAAGGGCGCCCGCGGGCGAGCGGTCGCTGGGGCGGTGGGCGGGCGGAGGGCCTCATCTCCGATAGCCTCGGGACCTGCCGGTAATCCGCCCTCGCCGCTAACGTGCCTTCTCGCCCCGCCCGCTGCGCGCCGCGCCTTCGCGCAGCTCCTGGCTGTTAAAGACGGCCCGCACAGCACGCAGGCGAGGCGGGTTGCCTATCCCAAACGTCCCATGGAGAGATAACGTTTTAGGTACGGAATTTGCAACACGTCATTAATTTCTTAAAATAAGTAATTCCAGAAATAAGTTGAATTAAAAATAAATAATATATTAATAAAAATAATTGAATCTATAATTGAGCATATTATGAGGTAAGAATGAATAGGATATGCAAGAAGTAGGGGAAGAGGCGATGTTGCAGTCAATTTTCTGTGTTTGTTTCTGGGGCTGTTTCGTTTCAGTAGCTGATAATGCCAAAGTCGAGAGAAATACGTGACGTGCATGCCTAGAAATAGATAATATAGAAAGTGTTTCAGATATTTGTATGCACTCGTCGCCGGTGGGGCGCTAGGGCCCGTGAAAAATACTAGAATTGAAAAGGTTCAATTCTGTGGATTATATATTGCAATGGCTTGAAGTTATTCTGGAAAGAAAAATATAGTACTTAGTATAACAAGAAAAATAAATAACTTACTAAATACACATAACTTATTTCACGGAAAAGGCAAAATAATATGTTCTCCTCATAGTTGATCTGTCCTGTTTCTTCAAAAAATGGTTTCGTCGAATATAAATCGGTAATATTGCCTTGAAATATAAGTTTTTAGAAGAATAATTTTAGATTTTGAATCTCTGAATGACTTAATACCGACGACTTCTATTCTTGAAACTTATTATATGGTTATTGAAGTGCACTATTCAAATTTCAAATGCAAATAGTAACACTTTTGAGGCCCTTCCTTCGGGAAAAAAGACACAGTTTAAGTGAAAAATTTTGAGTAATAACGGTTTTCATAAATAATGTACAATTTTCATTAATTTTTAAACAATTCAAAAATAAAATTTTTTTCGATGTATTTTGACAAAATAAAATGCACATTCATGCATCGATTCAGCACGTAAAATACACACCACAAAGATAGAAACTTACAGAATTTATTATCGCAGGGTAAATAAAACGTGTAACATTATACGTCAGAAATATTCAATATATTTGACGCTCTCAAGACCTCCTTCCAAACGCTTCTTCTAAGGTACTCCACAAAGTAATCATCTTTCTGTCCCGCACATACAGTTGCGAATAGCAGAGAATTTATGTGCCTTTTAGATTTTTCTAATTTTTCTCAGACAATACGTTTTTGTACATCTTATCAGTTCTCTTAAATGTTGGTATCTGCTTATGCTTCATTTTTATCTTTGATATTTGCTACAGAAACAATGCATTTTTTTATTCCTATGTATATGTTCATCTCTTTCATGAATACTTTTCAACTTTTTCTTTAACATCATTTGTGTAAATGTACAAATTATTGTGTGTCTCGGTTTAATTATCTTCCTTCCGTAGTTTTCCCTATTTCGACACAAATCGTTTTCCTGCAACACTCTAAGAGCCCATGTTCCGCTGATATTCTTCCAAATGGTTCAATTCTTTCGTTTTGTGCCCAATCATCTCATACTCTTCTTCAGCCGGTCCATCTCGAGGGCTTCTCGAGATTCGCGCTCCACTTCCGCCGTCGTCAGCGGCATCTTCATTAGGGAGCGAGATGTCCTTGAAGGGCGTCTCACTGAGCGCCACTGTTCCTACACCCCAACGAGTGCCCAACGTCGCTGCAGCCGCTCTCTCCGCCGCAGCCTTAGGTCTGCGCGTAGCCCCGCCCGCCCCCTCTTCCAGCTCACCCACTTCTCGCTCACACCTCCACACGGCCCAGCTCTCTGCTAGCCCATTGCTACTTCTAGCCCATCTTCCTTCCAGTTATTATTCCAGCTCTTCCTAAAAGCTTATCAGTCCTGCCCGTCACGTAGTCAATCACACATGTGCTCATTGTTCTTCTGGCTATCCTCAACTCTTCCCATTATCCTCTATCTACATAACTTCATCTGCTACTATCCTCCAGCATATCCATTTCTGAAATGACCCTCTTCTACAGTCACTCCCTTTAGCCATCCCCTTCTTTGCCGTCCATGTCACTAATAGTTCTCTTCTCTACTCCCGACCTGCGAAGTGAATCTCTTTCCCCAACGTGCCCACGGCTGCCCTTGCCCACGTCCACCAACCGCCATCTCGGCCCAGCAATCACTCACCCACACTCACGGGGCCGGATAATAAAGCTAACGAAGGCGCGCGACGCTCGCCCGGGGCGATCCACCTTGCGTACCCTCCCCTCCACGCCGCTCCTTCCCTCCAGCTTCACTGCTCTCCCGGCGAGATGCTGAGCGTCGCTGCCCGGGAGAAGAGATGGTTTGACACTACCAAATCAATTTCGCCTTCGCATTTCCAAATACACGTGTGGAATTTCAAGAACAATAAAATATCAATATCTCTCTCTCTCTCTCTCTCTCTCTCTCTCTCTCTCTCTCTCTCTCTCTCTCTCTCTCTCTCTCTATCTATCTATCTCTATCTATCTATATTTTTGCATTTTCTCTCTCTTTCACACTCTGTATGTTTTGAACTCTCTCTTTTAAACTCTCTCTCTATCTTTTGCACACTCTCTTTCGCACACAATCTGTCTCTTTCGAATACTCTTTCTCTCTTTCGCTCTCTCTCTTCCTTTCTCTCTCTCTTCTCATAACTTCTCTCTTTCGGTAAATCATTTTGTATCTCTTTAAAGCTCGATTCAGACACAATTTTTGTATATAATACTCTAAAGATAGATGACGGTTTACATAATTTATAAGAAAGCATCGGTACAAAATCCTGTAAGTTTTCTTTTGATTGATACGGAGCAACACACCAGTTTTGCATCCAAACAATTTAAGAGTAAAAACGTATAAGTTTGCATAAGTAATGTATGACATACAAAACAGATTTCTCGAGCTCGAGATCTCTCGAACAGCTTGTAAGCGTGCACAACTCGAAAACAATGTATTCCAGGCCCTTAAAATTAAGTTTTGGTATCTCCAATTGACTCAAGCTTTCTATTGACCTATGAGTTCTGTGGGAACTTGTGTTCTGAAGAGACGGTTGGGGTAAATGGTAGGACAAGCAGGTTAATGGCGAGGAATTCTCAGGAACGAGGTGAAGGAGAGATACAAATCTGAAGAAATAAAAAGGCACAGCCATAATAAGTAAACCCCGAATTACGTTTATTTGCTGTAATCTCAAAAATTAGACCGTTTTGAACTTTCTAGTAAACTTTTGGTGATTTAGTTCTTCGGGTGCCCTCACTACTCAGCTTCAGTACTCAGAAGTGTAAAAACCAGAAATCTATAAAAAATGAAATTGAAGAAAAAACATAGAAATTATCTTTGACAATAAAATTAAAGATGTTATTTAGTTTTGTAATCTCAACGGTTGGTAATATTAGAATAGATTCTCTCGCACAGTACCAGACTTATAATATTGTAACGCACTTTCCAGAGAGTGATTTAAAATTTTATAACTATTTCGAAACATTTTTCAGTTTTAAGACATTTATTATCTACCAAGTGCGTAGCTTTGACATTGGTCCAGCTACTATATATTTTTTAAATATCTCATTACCTGGTTATTGATTTTGTCTTATTGATTTTGTCTTATTGATTTTGTCTTATTGATTTTGTCTTATTGATTTTGTCATTGTTGCAGAAGATAAATGATAAAAGGCTCTTTCTGAACATGAATAGATTTCATTTTTCTGCCTCCAATATGTCTCATTTTTACATTTTACGTTTTACATTTTTCGTTTTACGTTTTACATTTTCCGAACTATATATAACTATATACGAATTATATTTCGTATTTACATTATACTCCAAAATAGTTTGCCCTATATATAATTAAACAACGAAATCCATGAAGGTAACAAAAGATAAACAAAAGGTATTCAAAGATTGGAAATCGTTTTATACTTGATTGCATCGCATGTTTCTGTTCAGAAAGCTTATGTTCAGTGCATATTTGATGAATACGCGTAAAACGTTGATATGCTCATTGATGATATACAGGACTTAAAGCGAACCAATAAGTGAGCGCTAAATTGTTATTGAAGGCTCTACATGTTACAGGTCAAAGGCCAAGCACGATTATCAAAGAGACGAGTTTTATTTCGGCTTTAATTTTGGCACGTCGAAGCAAACCTACGGTAAAAATTATTAACGAAGGAAGTTACAAACGATATGTAGATGAAGAAATTAAGTGAAATCAACCGTGCAATATAAGAAGAGGAAATAAAGAGTAAATGAAAAATAATGTTTTTTCAAAGACAAGCAGGGTAAAAATCAAGAAAACTTGAATGGATAAAAATTGAAATGAACGGTACGCCCGCAACCTGGTAAAGCAGGTGCCCCAGAATGAAAAGACGGCGGCGGGCAAAGTGATGGCGCTAATTGCTGCGAAGGGGGCGCCGGCGCTCCCCGGCGGCCGCGGCGAAGGAGAAAGGGCTAAGAGAAGGGGACTGGAGCGGAAGAGTAGGCGAAAGCGGAAGCGCGGGAGCAAGGGATTGGGACGGAAGTGACAATAGGTGTAGAATAGGAGATAAAGATGATGGAGGTAGAGGTATAGGAAGAGGTAGAGTTGAGAGCGTTGATAGAGGTAGAAAAGGAGATGGTGGAGGATGAGGGGGAGAAAGAGGCGAAATCAGAGGCGGCAGCGAAGGGTGGAGGCGGAGGCGAAAGTGGTGGTGAGGTGGGATAATATTGAAATATACGTGCAGTCGGACGTACAATTGAAGGTGCAATTGGACAAAGCGGAGGCAGTGAGTAGAGGTGGCGTTTGCTGTAGTGACGTGAGCGACGGAAGCTGCTGCGGGGTGGAGGAAGCGACGATGGAGACAATGGTGGAGAAGGCGACTGCGTGGAAGGTGGGCGTGGCGGGAAGTGGGCGGTGGAAGAGGGAGATGTCGGCGGCAGACTCAGAGGCAAGCGGAGACTGATGATGGGGAAGGTAAGGGCAACGGGTGGCGGAGGGCACGACACCGCTGACGATGGATGCGGCTCTCGGGAGGTGGATAAGTGGAAAGCCGAGAGTGACGACGGTGGCAAAGGTGATGGAGGCAAAGGCGACAGTGGTGACCGTGGAAACGGAGACGAGGGTGACAAAGCTGATGCAAGTGACGGCGACAGAGGCGAGTCCGATAGCAGCGAGGACAACAGCGGAGACGTCGACGATGGGGAAGGCGACGGCGGCGGCGAAGGTTCTGTTGGCGAAGATGCTGCAGGCGAGGGTTATATTGGCGAGTCCGACAGATACAGCGAGCAACAAGAACAAGGAGGTGACGGTGGAGGAGGTGGAGAGGGGAAAGGCGGAAGGCGAAGGTGTTGGAGGCAAAGAGGACCATGTCGAGGGCGACAGCGACAGGTGTGACAGCAGAGGGAGAGTGACAGTGACGGCTGCGACGAAGCTGATGTAGGCGACGGCGATAACGCATGGGATGACAGCGGAGGAGGTGGCGATGTCGCCGGGGGACACGAGTACTACGGTGACAGCGGCGGTGAAGGCGATGGAGGCGTGGCCGATAGTTGCGAGGGGGTCGAGACGGCGGAGGGTGGCTAGAGGGACGGGGGCGGCAAAAGTGATGCAGGCGAGGGCGAAGCGGCGACAGCGAGAGGGGCGACGGAGATGCACAGGAGAGCCACGGGACAGGAGGTGACAGCGGATAGAGAGAGAGAGAGAGAGAGAGAGAGAGAGAGAGAGAGAGAGAGAGAGAGAGACAAAGAGGTCGGGGAGGCGAAGGTGATGCAGGCGAGGGCGACAGGGGTGGTGGAGATGGCGGCGACGATGGTGATGGCGGCGCAGGCGACAGCGGAGGGGCGGTGTGGAAGGCGAGGGCGCGGGCGACAGCGGAGTGGGCGGTGGGGAAGGAGAGGGCGCGGGCGACAGCGGGGGGAACGGTGTGGAAGGCGAGGGCGCGGGCGGCGGTGCATTAGTTGCCCGGGCAGGTAGCGGCGCGCCCCGCCGGTGTATTTAGATAAGAGTTAATTACCTGCGCCTAGCCGTCCCGAGCGCCGCACCACCTCCGGGTGCCTGCTGCCTGCCTGCGCCCGCCCCCGCCCCCGCCCCACCCCCGCCACCCGAGCGCTGCCTTCGCCGCCGCCGGTAATTGCCGGGGGCCACGGCTGCCGCCCAAAGGCTGCAGGCTGTGGAGCGGCGGCGGTTGAGGGCGGGCGGCGGGCGGGCAGCGGGGGCGGAGAGGTAACGGGGCGAGGCTTGTCTCTACAAGTCTCGCAATGGGTCGCGGAAAGAAGTCGGAGGTAAGACGCTAATTCTCGGATGAACAAAAAAGAGGATTTCGAAATCACCTCACAGGGAACTGGTTAATAAAACACTTGACAATTTGCTCCCTAATCAAATAATATGGAAATTCTAATTCATTCATTCATGAATAAATCGTAATATTATTTCGAAGCTAATCCACTTTCGGTAAACACAATATAATTACGTCCCATAATTAAGTATGTTCCGTTCAATATAATAATCTTTGATGCAATATATTTTCAATTAATTGAATTGCAGATTTAAAAATTTGATTTATTGATTGTTAAGTGATCAATACATATTTCACTGTTTCTATTGAAGGAGGTTATTGTTCTCTTAACACTAGAACAATGCTCAACAAATTTACTTTAAATCCAGGTATTCAAAAATGTAAGATATCGGTTCTCGAGTTTTCTCGGTACTTATTAACAACAAACTTAAGAACTTCATATTTAACCATTATTTAGTCAGTTGACAAGATTGTCAACAATTAATACTGGTCAGTCTACTCTGCTCTTTCCTTGGCGTTCAAGCTAAAAAACTAACATTCTTTTCTCTCATTACTAATCATTTTTCTCTATTTTCTGTCAAATATTGATGTAAAAAATAAAAATTAGCACAGTCATTGACAGTAATATGAACAGTAAGTCGTGGCCAGGTGAAAGTAATACGTAGCTATGAGCACAGAGATTTTATTTTCACGTTTTTAACCATCTTGTCAGCCGCGTGTAAATCCAACCCCAAACTGACCTGTAGGTTGTCGACAACCAACACAAAACTTAAATTTTACTATATTATCTATTATATAAATAAAATTGGAGTGTTATCTGTGAATTCAAATGACTGCATTTTTAAATCGCATTTTCTTATTTAGAATATATAAAACCAAATTCAATTGTTTTTAGGACTCTTATCAGTTTTTCTGTTTGTTTGAGGTACTGGAACTGTTAAACCAAATTCGATGGTATTTCCACTAAAAGGTAAAGTGCTTTTTGTTATATTAGAATACTTTTTCAAAGTATTATTTTACCTTATACAAAACGAATCGTTTGCTTTTTCAAGATCAACTATTTTATTACAACCTCACGAAAAGGTTCCTTTGTACACGTGACCTCTAAAACAAGAAAAACGCTACTGTCTGCATGAGGTTTCGTAAAAAGTACTTATATCCTTTTCTATTCCTTAAAATATTATGTCCGTTTTTCGCAAATATTTTGAAAAAGTGAGTAATGAACGTGCAGTTACTAAAAGTTCACACAATTTCCTCCTAAACACAATTAGATTCATTTCAATTGTGCTCTTGTTTCAGAGTAATTATAGATCAAAATTGTTACTTAACGTTAGCCGTGAGTATGTAACACTGCATCTCTGTAGAGCTGCCCATACAGACTAAGGCCACAGCGAAAATGATCGTAACAAATATGGCAGGACGGAAGGGTTAGTCTAGCGAGATAAAGAAGACTGATTATAATTAACAAATACCTGAAAATGTAGAGTACTTCATTGGTTTTGTAATATGTGTGAAAATGACGATTCGCATACAGAAACAAGAATACCGCAGTAAAGTTTCGTGCTTAATTTTCAAGTAAACAATTTTCAGGATCGTTTAAGGCACCTGCTTCTAAACTTTTCAATGAAGAGCCTTCCTGGTAATTTTGTCAACTTTAACAGACAGAAGTTATTGTGAACGCAATGCACTTACACATAATAATGTTCCCAGTATACATGAAATGAACTAAGAAAATGGTAAACTTATAATGATTGTAATGCAATTATTATGTAAATGTGTATCATAAATAAGACACATTAAAATTGTAGATGTTTTAGCTTTAAATTTTAATAAATTAAAACAATAATTTTATAATCAGAAAGACTTAACTTTTTATCGGTCTTGTTTATTTTTGGGAACGTATTCTCAAATTTCTATGACCTGTTACGGTTTCGTAAGTATGTCGTTCGGTTGAAAGTATTTAGTCACATACATAATCTCAAGTTATTTCCGAAAGCATTTCATTACAAACGAAATCTTCCAACGAAGCAAGGTTGAAATAATAATTGATTTATGTTCAAATTTTATTTGCGTATTAATTATCCGATGCATGCACTGTGCTTACGTCCTCAGTTTCACCCTTCCGTTTAACCAATCTATTTAGTATCCCCACCCCAAAATTCTTCCGAATATTATTTAGCATTCCAGAATATTTCCAGAATATATGAAGTATTTTTTCACTCAATATTTGTGTAAGGAGGGAGTTATTAATTCATCAAATAGGTAATTTATTACTAGAACCTTTCTTATCCATAATGAAAGTTTCTACATTCATAGCTTATCGAATGTAAACAAAGCTACTCGAAACGATGGCCGTGCGCTAACGTTTCGTAAAAAACTGGCATTATCTTTCAGCCAGACGTACCTTCAAATACGTTACAATCTTTGCTTTGTATATGTCAATCTGTAAAATAATTGCGTGTTCGGAGCAAGGTGTTTTTTCAAATATGCCTTTGCTACACCTGGAAGCTAAAAAGTACACAGTCGCAACGGCGAACGCCTACAGAAAAGGAAACCAACGTTGAGTATATTGCAATATAATTGAAGTTTTTTATATGTAATAACTAGTCATACATATGTTTAGCCATATACTACAATAATTTTCTGCATGTTTGTTGTAAATATTCTCAGTTTCTGTAGGTACTCAGCTTTTAGCAGGGACTCAAAGAAGACTTTGAGTTCCCCGAGTCCTCTTAAAGAATTAGTTCAACATTCACTACGATGTGCTATCACAACTGTTCTCTATATCAAAAAATACTAAATTAAGATTTTAAAGTGATTATAGATAGTACTGACAGTAGAAAAACGCCAAAGCCCACGAAGGGATAACTAATGGCGACGGTTCGTATTTGTTTGTGAATATCCGATAACAACTGAAAAAAGAAACTATATTCAAGAGTTTACAAAGTTTCGAATAATAGCAAAAATCCAAAAGACGAAACGTCCTTCCTTAAGCAAATGTATTGAAAGAAACTACGCAGGAGCCGTAGAAGCCTTCTCCAGCTTGACGTGTGACTAATTAAGGTGAATAATTAATTCATTTAATGTGGTTGTCAGGAGACCAGTCATGAGCTTAGAGCTTCACCCGGCTCCGACGGTGTCCCTATTGTGGGAGACATCGAATTGGCAAAAACCCCTGCACGCCGACGAGTACATCGGCGCCGGATCTTATCTAGAGGTGGAAGATTGAATTGAATTGAATTTGCCTTGAATTGAATTGAATTTTACGTGGCGAGACTCAGGCCATCAGGCCCGCTCTTCCGTCTGACCACGCAAATTTCGCTATGCTCCTTTCACTTACTAGCAGAGAAAGGAGGTATATCTTGGCGTGAAACAGGCGATTTGAATTTAGCTCAGAGGCGTCATTTAGGCTTGAGGATCTTTTACATGCAAGTAAATCTACCAACATGGGACAGCCGGCTTTACTTCCCCTCCGAAGGAAGGCGTACGAAGGATTTTGACGCCCTAAAAATCCACGGCTTCGATCGGGTTTGAACCCGCCAACTTGGGTATAACAGTCCGGTACGCTAACCGTCACACCATCGCCGCCGCCATCGCGAAGATCATCGTCACATTTCGCAACAAACGCATTCACAACACTCACGAAAATAATGATCTTAACAGTTGACGCGCTCGCGAACACTAATCGATTAACGAATGTATTTATCAATATTTATGACGACGGAAGCTGTTCTTTTCTCCGTTCGCGCCTCACGTACAGGTAGAGAGAACATAACATAAGAAGGGGCCGTTTTTACTGGAGGGAAAACCAAACGAAGTCATGTTGAACGATGGCATTGCAAGAAATTGTATCGAAAACATTTACAAGGGAGATAACAGTATAAAACGCCCTGACGAAAGTAATGCATGTAGTTATGGTACCATCAGAATCGAAGACCTGTCAAAGCGGCCCTTTCTTATAATAATCTCTCTATATCCAAGCAGGTACAGAGAACTTCGCCTAAAAAGGGATCAGTTTGACAGATCGGAAAACAAAAATAAGACATGTTAGACGATGACGTTGCAAGAAATTGTGTCCAACACTTTACAAGTGTGCTATCTATAAACAAACTAACTGACTAAATTAGTGCTTGGACATTACCTGTAGTTATGCTACTAGCAGTAGCTGTGAAAGCGGTCCCTCCCTATAATAATCCGTCTATAGAGGCGAGGGCCACGAGAGCGGCGTGGTGCATAGCAGGCGGCGGGGCAAAGGCGTGGGAGGAGGGCGGGTGGGGGTGGGGGGGGGCGTACCTGCGGCCGCTCCGTGCTGAAGACCTTCGCAGCGGCCCCGGATGCCATCGACGCCTCAGCTCCTTCCGCCCCCGGCGCGCCCCGCCCCCTTCCCCGAGACCTGCCCGCCCCGGCTCCCGCACTTAATGGCTTCCTGAGAGCGTCGAGAACATCAGCAGCTTACGCCAACTTCCGCGCGCGAGAGGATAAAAGGTGCGAGAGTTAGCGTCGAAGTTATGGCAAATATTTCTTACGACGGAAAATCGACCGGGGGAAGAACTTTTCAGGCTTATTTTACATTTGGAAGGCCAGGATAGTGTTTAAGAGATGCAAGACAGGCCCAACTCGAATGCTAATTTTGAGTTTTAGATTGTTTTATAACATTATTTGTTAACAATTTTTTATCGAGACTTTTAATAATGTTTGCATTTTTATTGAATAATCATGAAGCATGTAATTCCTACATTTTAACAGCTTCAAAAGACTTACATGTTTATCTCAACATGTTTATCTCAAAACATGAAAACATGTTTATCTCAAAACCTCATTTTTTGAGTTGAATCTATTTCAGAGCCGTTGAAAGTATATCGTTAAACGTATGCCTTTTTATCGACCGCGCACCATTATGTTTTTATTTAATACATTTAGTGGTTGATCACTGCTTTCCATTTGCTTTAGAACACAAAGATACCGCCACCACAAAGAGGCGTGAGAATAAAAGATTATCTTAGGGTGAAGTAAAGGTTATTTGGCACCTTCCTTACCTTGAAAGTATGTAGTAAATTATTGGGTTAATGTTTTAAAAGATTGTTAACACATTTGAGATTATTACGCTTATGAGTATCAAAAGGTCATATGGAAATATTATATGTACTATTGTGATGCAGCAAAAAATAAAACAACTTTACACAACTTGAGCAAAAAGGATCTGAATAACCGAAACAAAAATATCAAATAACACGAAACGGAAACTTTCATGAAAACTAAAAAAAACGAAAATAGAAAATATTTCAACAACTTAAAACCGGGATGAAATTAACCCTAATGAACGGGATTTTTCATCATTTTCCGCTTTAACACTCTGGTAATCCTTGATAACTCTAATTGCAAACAGCAAAACCCATTAGAAGGCTAAATTAACTTTGTTAGATACGGGTAATTGTTCTACGTATAAGTACTACATTGGATTGTGTGTAAGTGTATTGTAGCGAACCAAAGGAGGAAATATATTGAAGAGAATTAAATATAAATGGTGTGTGAAAGAAATCGATGTCATACTTCAATATCATAAAAATTTCTGGAATAAAAGTGCTTCAAAAAATGTTGATTTCTTAGAATAGTACATTTTCTCGAAATCAATTATCATTGCTTTGTTTCATTTCATGTCTTTGACATCGAAGTCAAATATGTACATAATATTTATAATATTTTATAGAAAATTAGATTTTTATAGGAATTTCCTGAATTACGAGAGTGTTGAGAGAAATAATTGAACCATCACACAAAACAAAAATGACTTTGTAGAATGGTATATATTCCTCATTAACATTTAACAACAGTGAAACACGAACAGGAATAGTAAGACACCACAGAACATCACAGACAATATTTGAATTATTACCGGAGCGTACTACTATTTCACAATTCGCAACGGTGGCGGGGTATTATTGAAGAGAGCGCAGACATAAAGTGAGTGTCCTTTGGATGGCAGTACACAAGCAAACAGTTGGCCGGGGAGGGACATGTGTACTCGTACGAGTGGGTCCCGCGCGAGGACAGAGATGGGCAAATAGCGTTCGCTTGGCTGGCGCGAGCGGACTCGCCAGACCAGCCTGTGACACGCACCGCACCGCACCGCACCGCACCGCACCGCACCGCACCGCCTCTTTTCGTGGTGGACGCAGTCGCAACCGCGTACGAACATTCAAAATATACGCATAACAAACACGCCCACGCACAAATACACAGTCGGCGTCTGAATTGTATAAACACGCCGCACCGTGTGGCCATTTCCCACGTGACTGAGCACCTGCGCGCGGACAGGTCAGGACGGGAGTGCGGGAGACTGAAGAGAAAAGAGAGATTATGTGTGGATGCGTATGGGAAGGAGTTATAAAACATTCAGTGTTTTCTTGCAATACAAATATTGTTTTGCGGGAAAATGTAATGCATGCATATATTTCAGACTCAAAACTACAAGTTACCTCTAGAAAGAATGTTCCCGAAGATCAAATAAACGAAAAGAGAACAATTTCTCGTAAGAAATCATTAATTAAATGGTGGCGGTGGTGGTGGGGGGGGTGATGGTGGTGGTGATGGTGGCGGCGGCGGCGGCGGCAGAGGTGGATTCGGATGGGGTGGGGCGAACAGCGTCCGGAGGAAGGTAGCTCCCCACCCCCATTTCCCACCCTTACCACCCTCCGCCATCCACCTTGTGGTGTAAAAGAAACCGCCAGGAGCCTTGGAGACAATAGCCTCATAAGATGACCGAAGAAAGAACGGGAAATGCAGTGGAATATTAAGAAAAGGAAATACAGAGGGAGTGGAAAATTCATACTTGGAAAAGACTACTGATTTAATAAAGGGAAAATGGACAGGTGAACACTGGTCTGCTGAATAGAAGCTGTAGAGGAACGATAGTGATTAATAGGATGACATCGATGAGAACGTTCAGATACATGGGGACTGCTCAATCGCAAAAATAATCATAGGTAATACCAAAAGGTCTTTGAGAATTTTGGAAAAGTCGCACAGTGACAGGTGAATATTTCTTGAAATTTCCAATTCAGAAATAGTATTAAATAAGACTGTTCCACAAATGAGCATTCTCTAAAAGTTTCCCATTGCGACAAATATTCATTACATTGTGTTTGCGTTTCAATTGCGCACGACAGCGCTTGCTATAATTAATGTAACGCAACTTGTGACTCACAGCAAAAGGAAGATGGTAAGAAAAGTTATAGTTTTAAAACCACGTCTGCTTTAGTGAATACCAGGTGCACAATTCAACGATATCGGAGTTAGTTTCACAAGTTGAAAAATAATGTTCGTCAGAAATGAATTCAAATTCACTGAGATGTTGGATCAAAATATCTCATAATCATTATAGGGCTTACTTAATGATAAATTGGATATTTTTTTGTGTGAAAACAGAGTAAACTTAAAGAAAATAATTGTAAATAAGTTTCTCGAAGTCTCCTTTGAGTGCATACTAATTGACTTATTTCTCTTTTTCTTATTCACTAATCTGCTCACAAGCAACGATAAACCTTTACACGTATTTGGTAATTTACCCGTATTTGACATACTAAGAAGGTTAAAATTCCAAAAATGGTACCTGATTAATCTCAAAATAAACAGTTATTCGAATTTTTCCCTCATGAAATTGGGGATACAAAGTCCCTAACTTAAGTAAAAGTTGACTTGTGAAGAGAGAAGTATCAGTAATGGAGATACAGTATGACCCTGCCGCTTCCAGTGATCGTGAGCGACTAGTGGTGCCCTTACATTCGGAATGAATGCGAAGGGGTGGTACGTTGAAGTGTCGCTAAATGCGGCTTGGAATGAGACAGAGTGGACATTCACAGGCGAGTGATGGGGGGGGAGGGGAAGGGAACGCGAAGGGAGTGGGAAGAGAGGAATTGGAGGGGGGCAGGGAGGGGAGGAGGAGTGAAGGGAGTGTTGGAGGGGGGAAGGGAGGGGTGGTAGCTGGGTAAGGGAGGGGTGGAGGAGGGGAAGGAGTGGAGAGAGTGGGGAGGAGAAGGGAACGCGAAGGGAGTGGGAAGAGAGGAGTGGAGGGGGCAGGGAGGGGAGGAGTGAAGGGAGTGTTGGAGGGGGGAAGGGAGGGGTGGAGGAGGGGGAGGAGTGGAGAGGGGGGAGGGGAGGAGGAGTGATGGGAGTGTTGGAGGGGGGAAGGGAGGGGTGGAGGAGGGGGAGGAGTGGAGGGGGCAGGGAGGGGAGGAGGAGTGAAGGGAGTGTTGGAGGGGGGAAGGGAGGGGTGGAGGAGGGGGAGGAGAGGGGGAGGGGGTGTTAGTTGCGTTGGAGCCTCAGAGGCGGAACTGCTTTTTGCTGCTGGCTCCGCGCGTGAAGGCAGACACGACGCGGCGTTGAGCGACCGCCAACAAGAATTAGGCCAGCGTTCGCGGCCGCGACCACGCCCACCGCACCCCAACCCCCAACCACCTCCGCAGGGAAGTCGGCGCCGCGGGCCGTCTCTGACAGCGGGGAAGATACAAGTGTACAGCACCACTTCAACAACATCACGCTTCTCAACAGAATCGTCACTTACACTTACATGCACCTCACTGCCATGCATGTTGGGAGACCAGGCGGGAGCTCAGAGATTGTCCCGGCTCGGGCGGTGGCTTGCCGAGGACTGGCTGGGAAAATCCCGCAAGCTAAAGTGTAGGTCGGAGCCGGATCGCAGAAACTTGCTGGAGCAGATCACACCCACCTCCCGAGGGGAAAACGTGCATTTATGGGACTAATAACCTTTGCAATTGACGTGCTCGTAAACACGAAATAATCAATATGAATCTTCTATTTCAGATATCAGACGTAAAAACTGTCGAAATTCTAAAAGGTTGAATGCAATTCTTTCTTCGATAAACATTATTAAAACATATGCTACTTCTAGCTAAAAAAATAAAACCCCTACCAAAACATAATGTTATTATAAACCGTTTTATTCGATTTTTAAAGTTGGCGATCTTTGTGCTTGATTGGTTTTTGATTTAAACATTCAATTGTGCGCATATTCCAGAGAACTAAAATTATTTGAAATTATTTCTGTTGTTTAAAGAGTTACATACAGACAAGGGTAACATTATCCTGAACACTGCGATCTCAATTTCTGAGAAACAAGGTTCGAAATGAAGACCAAAGTAAGACAAGCGCTTTGTACGTATGTTTTGCGGGTTTTACATCAAATCCATCAGCCATATTTATTTTGATAAAATGATTGAACTAAGTTAATAGATATCAAGGGTAAATCATTACTTGCATAATATTAATAATAAATAATTCTTTAAACGTTTTGTCCACAGAAGCATATATTTCTGTTGAAAGAGATTTCATAATTTTGTAAATTTCACTCAGTCTCTATTACACTGGAACGTTGTGCACATTTCCACGAATCAAAGTTCTATTGTAGACTCGAGAGTTCTTTATCAACATTTGTGTGCAGGTAGTGCACTTCAATTCTGACAGCTGGCCACCGCGACAAGTTTCAGGCGGCGCCATTAGGTCAGGAGTGATTGTAGGGCCCTAGATAATGAAGGGCTACCGTAATACACCGCCTCATTTAATCGATTCACAGATTTCTACATTTATTCGTTTTTTTGCCGAGAATTGACGAATCAAAGACGATTGGCTATAACAGCACCATTGGAGTTTTTTCTGGGAGTGGAGGCAGTGTATGTAATGGTGTTCGTGAAAATGCTGGTGGTAGTCCTCCTCCGAATGGAAAATATATCTCTTGAAAATTGCTGATTGTAATAGAAAAAAGGTTGAAGTATATTTGTGTATTATTCAAAATAAATGAAAATGGTATTAATTTATAAACCAAAAGTTTAAAGATATATCAGATTTATTTAAGAGTTTCACATCTTCAATGTCTACAAGTATATTATCTAAGTGATATTTGCTACATTAAAATGCATCAACATTGCGTATTGGTAATTAATATAATGACTGAACAAGAAACTGCGTTGTAAATAAAAATAAAATCATAAAACTAATGAATAGCATCTTACATTTATCAATTTGTCGTAGTGGGTAAAAATCGAGTGATTTTGATAGTTATCAATGAATCAATAATTATCTTGATTATAATCAACCATAATTTTGCGAAGGCGCGTGGTCGGAAAGCTAAGTAAAGTCTCAAGGGAGCAGAAAGATTGCAATATCACTCACATCACAAAGTGATAAAAACGCCCTAAAATATAAAGAGAGAGGTTTATATTTCTTGTATGTGAGAAAAGTATCGTTTTAAATCCAATACTTCCCTCATCTGTAAGAGATTTCTTCATATCCGTACTGCCACTACTAATAAGCTTTTTATTCCGTGCTTTACAATGCCATAACTCAAAGAGCAACTAAACATTAGGGACAGTGAAACCGCTAGCAATTTGAACGCACCACATTATGCAACTTCAAGCATCAGCGATTCCCTTTCGCGCTCAACTTCCGCCCGAAGGCCAATTCGCCGTCCCGCAGCTCTCAGAAAAAGCTCCCAGAGGAGTTCCATGCGTTTTTGTCGCGGAAACGCACATGGAATGGCGATGCTTGCGTGACATTTTCGTTTCGTTTGTTTTGGGCCAGCACCGCTTCTTGTACTACAAACCTTTTTTTTGCATCCGACGCGCAAATTAGGTATATGCCAGCAAGGCATGCGCGAAATGTAAATTCAGAGGATGTTTAACTCTATATATTTCAAAATTGTAATCCCAGTTGCGCGGAAGCTTTGAAAATTCTAATTTAATTCAGGAATGAAGTATCTCTTAAAAATGAGAGCATGCCCAAGGTTTTCATAATCACATAACACAGCCGTGTACTCGGAAATAAACATTTGCAAATATATCAGTTACAGTAACAGTACACGAAAGAAACTCTTGTAACATATTTTCTCAGTTTATATTGGAATATATAGTTCAATAGTTCAAATTTTTAGGTAATTGAGAAATATGTTCTTTAGGCATTGTAGTGGTTGGAGAAATGCATTATTTTTATTCTTTCTACTTATTCACTTTTTTACCGTTTGTACATTTTATACAAATAAACTCTCTGAATTTTCCACTTATAGGTTTGTTCTCATTCAGTTCCATTTTCACATGATTCGCGGCGTACGCTACATAAACACAAGAAATAAAATGAAATACTACACCGTTCAAAGCCAATCTTTATTAGGTGACCTTTGAAAATAATTTCTACACATGGTTAACTTCTACACATTCACTTTATGTAACCCTGATAGTATTTAGTATTTTTTCACTGATATCTAGCTGCAATCTCGTGTCACCTCAATCAACTACTTCAGATCAGCTCTTGTCATGCCAAATTCTAACTTAACTGGTCAAGTGTTAAATTTGAATGATCAGCTGTGTCAATCTGATCCATATTACGCTCGAATCTCAAATACACAGCCGGCCAGCCCTGTCTCAACCTCCCTGTTACGTCTATACACACTGATCCTATGATATGCCACTTTGAAATATCTGGTAACTGGTAAAATAATAGAGATTTGAATCCAATGCTACAAATAATTACGCAACCCTTTCATCATATGCATAGATATAACTCTTTAAAGCAGATTAGAAAACTTGGGAATGCTTCTTAAGGATGCAGGAAATAACAAAACGCTTTGTTAGGGAATCTGAAACCATTGAAACTCCGAGAATCATCGAGATATAAATTAAACCGTGATGAGTATTTACGTTAGAATACACGCGGAAAACAATGTTTTACCATTTTATATCTTCACTATTTCTTATAGAGGCATATCATTTTTATTTACAATATTCTTGAAATATAATTTTATCGACAAGAAAAAGCCCGTAGTCTAGGCATGGAAGGAAAACTCCTCTTGCAAAAGGAAGAGCAGTTGCAGGAAATCTGGACGTCATGTCATGTGGTTAATCCTGCAAATAATTGATGACAAGTTTTAAATTCCACTGTATACGTATTTTAGAGGATACCGAAAACTGTTGAGTTTTTTCAAAATTTCGGTCTTTCCATTGGTGAAAAAACACTACCTAGAAACTAAACCTTGCATAAATTTTTCCCAAATATTAGTATTCCCCAATTAAACAGACTCGAGGAAGCGCTTCAAAAGTAAAATTAATATTTTAATTTTGGGGTACTTTATATGAAACTCGAACGATTTCTCCATGTGTTTTTCCCTGCTCCACGTATCTCTAACTGCGGGGAACCACCCTAGCCGGAACAATCTCTAAGCCCCCGTCATGTGTTTTAGTGCAGTGCAAATAGGACAAGGAACGGAAAAGAAAGATCACGTGCGAACCGTGGCCCATTTGTTGAGGTACAGCTCCGGCATTCCCTTAATATTGAACGATGTAAACTCAAGACGGGCCGGCCACTAGAATTCCCTTTTAGACAGCGTTAGGATTCGAGCTAGCTTTCTAGCTGGTATCAAAAATCATCCATCGCCGGGACATGAAATCTCAAGACCTCTTGGATAGAGACGCTGGACAAGCAACAGTCGTTGCCATTGAGCATCTCATCCGAAACGCCGGCATCTCCAAGAGTCGCGACGCCTTCCAGAAAAACGCACTCCGCCATCGGTCTCTGTGTTTGCGAGAAGAGGCGCAAAATATCTGCTCGCGGGTGCGACTTGTGTACTCGCAAATCGCGCGTATAGGAAGGAATCCGGTTTGTGGGCCGCGGAGACGCCCTTCAGCAGTCTGAGCGCTCACGAAGGCCCAAATGCGTTTGTGGAGCACATTTCTCTGATTAGTGACTCCGAAGGCGTAGACGGCTAAGGTCATTAGCGCCGTAAATTTAGTGCATGTTATCCTCGGGAGGTGGCGGTGATCTTAGCTTACTGAATGCAAAGATTCGGCGCCGACCTGCCGAGGCTAGCGAAGAATTACCTAATCAATTCCGTTAGTTGGAGAAAGGCGAGTAGCGAAATTTGCGTGGTCAGGCGGAAGAGCGGGCCTCATGGATTGAGTCTCGCAACGTAAAATAAGGCATCAATTCATTTCGATTCAACCAGGTATCTCCCAGGCACCTCCCTAGCCGGAACAAGCTCTAAACTCCCGACCGGTCTCCTGGCATGTGTGGTAGTGTAGTGCATGTATGTGTAATGTGCATGTATGGAAAATGTAGTGCATGTATGTGTAATTGTGTATAAGTAAGATGGTAGGATAACACAAGGAAGGGGAAGGAAAGCACCTTCCGTCTGACGATGCAACCAATTCAGAGTAAACTCGAGCTGCTGGCTCATGAAATGCCTCGTTTTACTTACATTGTTGCCGAGAAGAGAGAAAAAGTATTAGACAACTGGCCAAATATTTGTCGTTATAATAACGAAATATGGTAATAATATGTTACACTTCCATAATATTACGCAGTTATTTTAATTATCTACATTTTATTGATGATTATCTATATGATTTCACCCGATAAAGCTATTTTCTTACGAATAGCACCTTAAATATCAAATTAAATATAAATTAATAAAACGTATAATTCCATGATATTTACTTTAAACATGTTAACGGTTTTGAGAAGGTAATCGCGTTATCTTGCTTGGGGTTTATACATGACAGAATTTCAATCTGCATGACAAATTCGGTATTAAAATGATGGTATAAAATATTAAATGAATTTAATATGTTTAAAATATTATCTGATTTGCATTGTTGGTTCGATATTTTTTTTCACTTTTATAGAAATACGGTATGATCTATCTCTCAAGCGAACATTTAATAGTTGTTCTAAATAAAAGTATATACAATTGATACAGAAGCAAAATGGTCAAGTGTGCTGGGGTAATGTTGGTTACGGATTGTTTCAGAGATAGATATTGAAATTTTTCTTATGAATTACAGATTAGAAAGTTTTTGTTGGATTTTATTTCTCATATTCATATTCTGGTAGTAAAATCATATATAAAATCAATTATTTGCAAATAGTTATAATAATAATAAAATATTATAATTTTCAAGCAGTTATATCTTATACTCGTATAATAACCCCGTCATGAGATGAAACACGTTCCATCCATCACAAAATAACTGTCAAATTTTCTTAATTCTGAAGATCATTATTTTTCTAGTTACAACCGTAGATTATACTGCGTATTTCTATCGAATGTATACGAAGTACAAATTATGTTCAAACTGTATTGCTTTTCATTTGTTATCTTAGTTTCCGGTCACTGGTCTGGTGCGTTATCATCGTCTGCCAAATGAGGCATCATATTTCACTCATATTCAATTGCCAAAAATATGTCGCTGTAAACTCGACTCATCATTTGTTGTAAAATATGTAAATGTTTCACACTTTACGGACAATACCTATACATTCATATTGTTGCAGATATACATTTGTCATGATTCAAGGTTTCTAGCATTTTTCTAAACTATCTGCATGATTGACATAAATTTATATAATACCCCATGAAATTCAGTATTGTTCTAGAGGAAATTTTCATTTCAATATCTCAGTTCTTTCTTTTGTTTTCAAATTTATTCTTTCTTTCAACGTGGAAGTATTTTTAGCTTTCCGTATAATCGCGACCTAAATACACGAAAAAAAAAAAATTCAGCCTCGTCTGAGCAAAATGTACCTCCGTCGTTCGCAGAACACTAATCACACGAATGACGAGCGAGAGGTGGAGGGTGGAGGGGGAGGCGTACGAGCCCTCTGCCCCCGCACCCTGTTGCTCACATCGGACTGCCACTGGAAGCGCGACTGCCCTCGGTACGCGTTCGTGGAACGGAGGCAGCGAAGGTTCTCGGAAGGGCACTGAAGGCTCCCAAGAGCAAGTGTGCTCGCAGGCCCTTGTGCGAGTTAAAGTGGATGTCTTGAAACGTTACTCAAAGAACATATGGCTCCTGGAAAATGAAATTGAAAATGCTTTGCATTTTGAAAATAGTTACTGCTGCATTGCCTCACAGTACACAATTCTCATATCCATACAGCAGGACACAAAATGAATCCCTTTGATAACATTTCAAAATGGTATTTTATAGGGCTTCTTTCCAAACGTTCATTGAGACTCCTCAGTCGTCTTGATACGAGATAAAAATACAACTAATGGTACTACATAAAACATATTTCCTCTTATTATTAGTAAGGATAAAGGAATATAATTATCTTGGACGTTTTATTTTACCGAACCTTCAGCCATCACTTCGAAATTTCGTAACTAAATGGACCACCACGGTTGAAAACAATACATATATTATTATTTTTGCAATTCTCAAGGTTTAATGAAATGACTTCTTGAAATTGCACTCAGTTTATTGTGTGCTATTCCCGCAAAAAGTTTTGAAAAGCCAACAAAAATGTTTGGTCGGGTTGATATTTGAAGGCGCAAGACTGCGGTTGGCAATTATCTGATTTACTGACTTGCGTAACCAGAGAAGATTTAAGAGAGATTTTGCACACCGGTGGTGATACCAGTGCGGTATGGTGATGATAGTGACAGGGGTGTTGTCATTGCCGCTGACCTACGGTGAGTGTCGGAGTCTTCATTCCGACCAACAATAAAGACACCCTCTCGCCGATGTGAAGAGGCGTCCGATTTCAGTTGTCCACCCAGACGCTCACTTGACGCGCTTCCTGGATAAGCGTTTGACTTCAACGGAATACACTGAGCTGCAGTGCTACCAAATTACTTCAACAGAAGTTAATTACAGCAATGTTGTTATTCTGTGAATTTAGTACCATGTATTTGGAAACTAATTAATCCACCAATCAAATCAAAATATTGTTATTACTTGCGTTATACGCAGCAGTAACAAAGATTATATTTTTGGTTCACCCCTATTAACAGGATCTCCATTCTACTAATGGAATTCCCACAACAAATGCTTTATATTCGTTGTTATCCAGTATTTTAATGAAAAGTATTTTTGTAACTGTTGTTGGATCTTTTCATTAATGAACAAATAATTTAAGTCCCATCATACACACGCTTCCAACCAAAATAAAATATTGGGTAGATGACTAGAATAATAAAATATGTGATTGATTAGTAATTCCGGGTGCGTTAACTGCACCGGTCATTAGTCCCATAAGTGTAGTGCATGATTTCCTCGGAGGTGGTGGTGGTGATCTTCCCCCGCCGATGACGAGATCCGGCGCCGACCAACCTGTAGGCTAACGGGGTTTTCCCATCCAGATATCTCCGATTCGGTCTCTCAGCATGTGCGGTAGGTAGTGCATGTAAGTGTAAGTTTGAGTAAGTGGGTGACTCTAGGACAGTAAAGAGGATTGAAAGATCGTGGCGCCGTCCGTGGCCCGTCTGTATTGCTCCTTCATGCGCCTGGCACTGATTGGAGGAACCGCGCAAAACTACCGATCAGAGCAACGTCGGCTTGAATTCTCCTCGAAACAGCGAGTGAATTCAACTTAGCTGACAAGATAGTGTCACTGTCAGGACTCGAACCGAAAACCTCCCGGACAGAGGCACTGAAGTGTAATAAATTGTATATTGTTACATTAGCAAAGAACCATCCTCTCAAATGGCAAATTAATAGTTTATTTCCATCCTTAATTTCTTAAGAGATCGCAGCTTTTTAAAGAGTAATTTTCTGATATCTGTACTCCATCACTGATATCAATTTGTGTTAATAAGTTGTGATGTTTCGTCCCAGCGTCCGTCGGGCAACAACCGGAACCGGCCAACCGGAACCGAAACCGGCCCAACAACCGGAACGGGGTGCTACAACGACGTCAGCGTTGCGGGCGCGTGCGCCGTGTTTTGTTCGTGGCGCGGGCGACTCTCGATACAACACGCCTCATTATTCCGACCTCGCCCCACAAAACTTCGGAACATCGGCGCGAATCAAAAGCAAACAATGGCCTAATTACAACAAGTTATGTGTCACCCCTCCACAAAGAGCATTTCTCGTGATATGTAAACAATACGGCCAGTTCCGGGAAAATGATACAAAACTACTCCATACATACGCGCTAATAGTGAGCCTTTTTATCATTGAATTTTTCAAATACGCCTCCCCTTTTTTCACAGCTGGCTCCCTTGACAACCGTTCAACTGTATTTATTGTCAATTATATTTTTAATATTCCGAGTTTTCATTAATGTCAGTGAATACCATAACATTGCATCACGACATATTTGATGTACATGTACAGCTGCTGTGTTCTGGACATAAAAACAAACAGCGAATCTTCCGGCACGATATACTAGAATGATATTTCCAACATATTCCATATAGCTTTTCCACATGATTTAAAATAAAAAATCTTAGATACGAATCTGTTAATCACCATTAATAAATAATACATAAACATTTAGTGATGAAGTTGTGTTCAAAGTATAATGAATAATGGTACCGGTTTTCAAAAAGTTTACAGGAGGTAAGGATCCTAAAAGTAAAAAAAAATCGTTATTTATATGAAGCCAATAGATTTGCTTGAAGTTGTTTTGCTAATAAGACAAAAGAGAAAGGGAGACATATTTAGTGATTTATGGAAGGGAGTTCTTTCTACTTTGTAAATTTTGAATCTGCTGTATTTCTTTCCACTTGGTATTTTTTTCTCAAAGTCATAAACTTTGGAATTAAACCATTAAACTTGTACCACGCTTTTAAATGAATTTAATAAAAACTTCTTTTAGAGTACCTTCGTTTATTTTTATGTTAATCGCTTAATTATTCTCCAATGGAAATACATAATTACTGTTGAATTACGCTCAAATACCTAATTCGGTCATTGAACGACATTTTTGCATAGTACATCGAGATGAGGCCGGAACAAACTACCTATTGAACGTCATGAGTGTTTGTGTTGGAATTCTGCTCTACACGGAATAGTCTTAACTCGGTGAACTCTTGCTCAATTCTTCATTCGAATAATTTCAGTCTTTGCGTAAATGTAATATATCTCACTGGCTGTACAAATACATACAATTCAATAAAAACCGTTTTAGGCATTGTAGTTTTCCTCAAAACCAAGTGCTACAGAATTATGTGCCATAGGGGTTGCTTTTGTCACTAGATGGCACACTTTTATGACCTAGAACAACCAGCGCGTATGAACGCTCTTTCATTTTATTGAGCGGAGTCGTATTTCTTGGTTACGATGAGTGGTCAGCAGCTTTAGATTCCGTCGGTGTGGTAGCGAAACATAACCTCCATTTCCGACGTGTCTGAAGTAGAATTTTATGTCTTTGCTATTCGAGTTATTGTCCTTGTTCCAAATATGAGTATCGAAATTTCGAACATGGTTTATGGCAGAAAAAATAATATGACCAGTTACGAATCAACTGCAGTGGAGTTCAAGCGAGAATGAATGATTCCAAGGATTCATGTCGAAAAGGATAACGTTCTATGTATTACGTAAAAATAAAAACCATTTTAAGAATCATCTGAGTATCATCCTTTTTCAAATACTATTATTTAATTTCTTACTGCACTTATTTTTTGTACTATTAAGTAGTGAAAGTATTGATCGTGAAAAAGATTTGTTCAATAAATGTATTATGAAACTCAATGTTATTCTATGTACGGTTAGAATGAAATCATTGCCACAATTCACCCCTTCAGACCAAGTGATTTCATGAACTCTGCTGAATACCAATAAATATGGAGCTGCCTAACAATCACATGTATGTATATATATATATATATATATATATATATATATATATATATATATATATATGATGTAACGGGAGAAACGTTGAAACTTTGAAAATAAGCTTTTAAGACAATTTTAAGTATATTTTGTCTAATAAACTACGTGGATATACCGAATGACTGAGCTGCAAAAAACAATCAAAAGTTGATTTGAAAAAAAAAATTTCTAGGCAAAAATTTACAACATAAAAGAAAAAAAACAGAAACTTGTAAAGTGTATATTATTTACAAAAGAAATGAATATAATCGTTCAGAAATAAAAATTAGGCCAGAAATAAAAAAAGCAGTTGAATTGTGAAACAAAACTATTCATTTCTATTGTAAAATAATAAACAACATGTAACAACATAACATTTACATGTTTGTGGAGTGTTTCTACGCTTTTATAATGCAAAGCATTGCCTGGAAATCATTCTTTCAAAGCAACTTTTTGAGTGCTTATTGCGATTCATCCATTCGGAATATCCACGTAGTTTATTACACAAAATATGCTTTAAAATTGTCTTAAGAGCTTATTTTCGAAGTTTTGACGTTCCTTTCCGGACACACACAATATAATATATATATATATATATATATATATATATATATATATATATATATATATATATATATATATATACATACACACACACACTTCTGAAGCTGACAAAAAGTGCCTGCCGTGCTGCTGTCCTCATCTGGAACGCATCAGTCGCGGCATCAGCTGCGTTTACATCCCGACGCGCACACCCATTTGCGTGCGCTCCACAGTGCATAAACTCCGCGCCCTTACACGCGGCGATAGCAGCCCACGGCCACAGCACACGACGCGCGGGGGCGTCGCGAAGGGCGGGAGGGCGCGGGAACGACGGCAAGATGTAGGTGAAAGTAGTGGAGGGGAGCAGAAATGGAACAGCACGGAGTTCTAGACGGCTGGGGTCGTGGGTTCGAGGAGGCGGTGGGAACCAGACGGGGTGAGGCGGCAGGAACTCGATGGCAGGTGGGGGAGACAGCGGTACGCTAGAGCTGCAAGATCTAGGATGGGAGTGGTGAACAGAACGGATCAGTGTTTGGAAGGATGGAGTCGTAGGCGGCAGGGTAAGAGGTTCAGGGAGTCGGGGGTGGGAGAATAGGAAAGGAAGGGAAAGTGGAGAGTGGCAGAGCTACATGATCTAGTAGGAAGTAGTGGAAAGGAGAAAGTTGAGACACCACCGGACCTACAAGGTAGAGACGTAATTTCCTACAGTCGAAGGCAACCGGAAAGGGATGGAATGGCAAGAAAGAGAGGTGGCGGCAGAGGGGACAGAAGAGCTTTAGAATAAAAGTGGATGAGAGGAATAAGATTAGACAGCACGAAGGCGAAAACGTCTGGTTCGCAGTCTTAGAAACGGGCGGGGGGGGGGGGGGGGCACCGGAGAGCGCTGCAGCATGATGGACCATGAGGGGCAGAATCTACTGGACCGGTGGATATGGAGGTGCGGCATGACAGGTGAGTGGGAGCGGAGAAGGCAGGAGTTGCGAGGCGGGGGAGTGCGGGACAGCGGAGGGGACTCGGTTGTTGAGGGGACGGAGGGCGATGGGGGAGGAGGGAGGGAGGAACGACGTGAGCGTAGAGAGTTGGTAGGGGGGCGTGTTGGAGAGAGGTCAGGCACGGCGACTGTGAAACGTTCGCACAGAGGCGAAGGGGCGGCGGAGTACGCGTCGTTCAAGACGGACCCTGATGGCTTATGATGCTCGAGAGAAGAGGTGAGGAGAGAGCGACGGGTGGACGAAGAAGGGAGACAGGTGAGAACCGAGAGGACAGGCAAAGAGATGATGGCAAACCAAATTCGGAAAGAATGAACGGTTCGTGAGGAGTCGCGAACGCAGATAAATTTCTCAGTTCATTGCAAACGAACGGTCAGAACAGACGCAACAAAAAAGGATTCTTTTAATATGTGACAAAATATGCGACCCAAGGGTGCTCATTGTACCACGAATTCTGTCAATTTTACAATTTGACTTCGTTTTAATTGTAGAGACATATCAGAGTACGTGCGACGTTCACAACTTTTGAGCACTTTCATTGTCTGCTTTAAGAAATTTATTGATTTCTTGAGTAGTGAATACTTTCAAAAAGATGAATTCATTCGCATAAAGAGAAGAGTTTTGAAATTGTGTTCTTTAACCGGAATGGGCACCAATCAATAGGAGAGTTCACTTTTTTCGCAGATAAAAAGATAAAACAGCAGTACAGCGTACATGTGAATAATAAGGAATAAAAACGTGGTAGTCTACAGGAAGTCTCAGAAGAAATATGAAATTCTTTTAGGGTTGTAGGGGGCCCCGATGATCCATTTTTGCCAGTGAGTATATCGAGGAAAATCCCATACAGCAAAGCTACTGTGGCGAAACAATGCGCCGCAGCCCCGGCATCAAACGTTTATTACAATTTTGTTCGTCATTTCGTAAGTTGCCACGCCGCCCGAGCAACGCCACCCAGTCTCGTCACCCTGTTGTCTCGACTACTGACACTCGATCTGAGCAGCCCCCACGCTCTCGCCTGGGGAATGAAAGGGAGCACAGCTCCTTCACTGCAATCAACGGCTCTCCAGCTCCCAGAAGTCCGAGAGTGAACTCCAAACTGGCCGGTGTGGGTAGCGACACGACGCCCCTGGTTTGAACCGATTGAGTGTTCGCCACTCCCGCCAGAACTCGCCAATTCAAAATCTACGAATCAGCTGCAAGGGCCTGCGAGACATGGGAGACAAGAGAGGCTAGGTGCATTTTACGTCGAATAAATAAAAAAAACTGTCCACATATCGGACGCATTTTTTCGGGATTCTTTTCTAGCCACGCTGATCCGAAACCATCGGGGCGCAGCAGTGTATATCTGCGAGACCGGTCGGCGATTCGCCTTGCCGATATCATCTGCGACGGCTGGTGCACAGACCACCGCCGAAAAATTGACTGGGTGACCAGTATTCCGTCAGTATTACATCCAAGCCAGCTGTAGGCGGGAGATACATCATGTGACATAAAGTGAAGAGGGCAAAGCGCGAGTCGTGACTGTGAACAATCCGTACTTTGTTCGCTGACGACCGCATTTGCGGGCGCGCCTTGAGTAAACTTGGATGAATTTCGACCAAGCTGGAGGAATCGCAACTGCCCGGACGAAAGGCGCAATACCCAGCCGCCAACACGTGCCCTTCGCCGAGCCAAGCCGGCCGAAGGCCTGATCGGGAATTTTACCGCCCCTACCCGTTACCAAAACCCAGTACCAAGCTTCAAGGAACCTGAAACTACGGAGAGCCTTCACCTGGATGCTTTCCGAATACAAACGTGAAGTATAAATTTTACTGTAAGACAAACTAAGTGTGAAGATATGTGCCAACCTTGTAATAGCGTGTAATTTCCCTTTTATTTATTTGTTTTGTTTTCTTAATTTTTGTTACGATTCTGTCAAATATTTTCAATTACTTCATCTTGATTGTGATCATTAAATTCGTTTTGAAATTGAATTCTCTCTATAATTATAACTTAATGCCACTCCTACGTTCGACTTCATCTCCTAGCAACTTCGTAAGTTTAGGATGAGGGCAAAACGAGGTTATAGAGGGTTTAGTTTCTTTAGCGCCATCACCTGAAGGATTAGAAAGGGTAAGCTGCTCCGGACATTGCAGTCTCCTGAATTTAATAGGAATGGATTTTAAAGAACAATACTAAAACAATAGTTGCGTTAGACAATAATAAAACAAATAAGTTATTTTTAAAAAGTGTAGGGGAAAAGTATACGTAGAACAAATTGTTTGGGGGTTAATCACATTTAGAGAACTCTTGTTTATGAAAAAGATAGTAGCAAATAAGCTTTCTGTTGCTGTTTTAGACTAAGACATTCATTTTTGCCAGAATGTTATTTCACTGTGTCAGATCTCAATAAAAATATTAAAAATGATTGTTTGGTACAACGAATACGGCCAGAACATGCAACCTGATGCGTACGATCAATACAAGAGTAAATCGCCTGGTTGGGAGTCCTCGAGTGAGCAAACCTGAGCCTGTTAAAGCAAAGCAGTAAAAAGTAACTCGAAGGCGGATGAGATCTAGGAGGAGCAGCATTCGCCTGCACGCCGACTGGGAATGGGCGTCGCCCGTCTCCCGTTGCAGCTTCTCCGTCGCGACGGCGGCCGGCGATAGTGAGCGAATGGCGAGGGAGGGGAAAGGGCGGGACGAATCGTGACGGGGCGTGGTGGAATGGAGAGGGGCTGGGATGGTCATGGGGTCACGGAGAAGGGCGTAGCGTGGCGGGGCAGGGCTGAGTAGAGCAAAGAGAGACGGGCTGAGGCGGGGAGAGGGGGAGAGAAGCGGGGTGAGGGAGGGATCGATGTGTGGCGAGACGAGGCGGGGCGGGGCGAGGCGGGGCGAGGCGGGGCGAGGCGGGGCGAGGCGGGGCGGGGCAAGACGGGGCGAGGCGGGGCGAGGCGGGGCGAGGCGGGGCGAGGCGGGGCGAGGCGGGCGAGGCGGGGCGAAGCGAAGCGAAGCGAAGCGAAGCGAAGCGAAGCTGGGCGAGGCGGTGTAAAGCGGGGAGAGACGGGGCGAGGAGAGGCGTTACGGAGCGGGGGCGGGGCGGGGCTGAGTGGAGCAAAGAGGGACGGGGCGGGCGGGGCGGGGCGAGGCGGGGCGATTCGGGGCGGGGCCGTCCCGCGGGGGTTAACAAGCGGGACGCGAGCGAGCGACCCCTCGTAAACCACGAGGGCACGCCCGCGCCTCACCTGCGATAAAGCCCGCGCTTAAACCTGCCCCGGTGCGGCGGCGCCGCCGCCGTCTGCCCGGCCCCTCCGTCATGACCCGCCCCGCCTCACCCCGCCCCGCGGCCAGACGGTGGGCGACAGCGCCCCGCCGCACCAGTAACGGCGCCAGGGGGAGACGCGGCGCAAGATGAGCGATGTGACAGACAATGCGAGGGGGGCGCGCCCTGGGAGGAAGTCCTAATAATCATTAAATAGTTGAGTCATAAACTCAATTAAGTATTTTTTGGAGAATATTTTATGTTTATTCAGATTTGACAGAAGTCTTGCATGATATTGAAAAGATTACTGTCATAACCTTCCACGTTTTTATCTAGGACGATTGTAAAAAAATTTAAGCTAAAGAGGTGAAATTTCAAACAAAAAATAATGTGTAAAACATGTTTGAAATATTTTTTTTATTATATCTGCTGCCACAGATAGTGACGTTTACCGTAGTGTAAGAGTTTTGAAAGGTAGATCATACCATTCCAAATGAAAAGTGAATCTTGCTTTACTATTGTTTTCATGTAAACGTTTTGTTGGCAGTCTCACAACTATCCTGAAATATAAAAATATAATTGAAATATTACCCGTTTGTTGGAGTTACACCAATTTCCTATTGCAAAACATGAATTTCATATACTGCAGTTTTAATTCACCTCTTGAAATTTACTTCATCTGGCTAATTTAATGTAAATCGTAGGTGAAGATTCAAGGAGGAGAAGGAGAAGAGGAGAGGAGGACAGGAGGAGAGGAGGAGGAGGAGAGGAGGAGGAGGAGAGGAGGAGGAGGAGAGGAGGAGGAGGAGAGGAGGAGGAGGAGGAGAGGAGGAGGAGGAGGAGAGGAGGAGGAGGAGAGGAGGAGGAGGAGGAGAGGAGGAGGAGGAGAGGAGGAGGAGGAGGAGAGGAGGAGGAGAGGAGGAGGAGAGGAGGAGGAGAGAGGAGGAGGAGGAGGAGGAGGAGGAGAGGAGGTGGAGAGGAGGAGGAGGAGGAGGTGGAGAGGAGGAGGAGGAGGAGAGGAGGAGGAGGAGAGGAGGAGGAGGAGAGGAGGTGGAGAGGAGGAGGAGGAGGAGGTGGAGAGGAGGAGGAGGAGGAGAGGAGGAGGAGAGGAGGAGGAGGGGAGGAGGAGGAGAGGAGGAGGAGAGGAGGAGGAGAGGAGGAGGAGGAGAGGAGGAGGAGGGGAGGAGGAGGAGAGGAGGAGGAGAGGAGGAGGAGGAGAGGAGGAGGAGGAGAGGAGGAGGAGGAGGAGAGAAGGTGGAGAGGAGGAGGAGGAGAGGAGGAGGAGAGGAGGAGGAGGAGAGGAGGAGGAGAGGAGGAGGAGAGGAGGAGAGGAGGAGGAGAGGAGGAGGAGGAGGAGGAGAGGAGGAGGAGAGGAGGAGGAGAGGAGGAGAGGAGGAGGAGAGGAGGAGGAGGAAGAGGAGGAGGAGAGGAGGAGAGGAGGAGGAGAGGAGGAGGAGAGGAGGAGAGGAGGAGGAGAGGAGGAGGAGAGGAGGAGGAGAGGAGGAGGAGAGGAGGAGGAGAGGAGGAGAGGAGGAGAAGAGGAGGAGAGGAGGAGAGGAGGAGGAGGAGGAGAGGAGGAGGAGGAGAGGAGGAGGAGGAGAGGAGGAGGAGGAAGAGGAGGAGGAGAGGAGGAGGAGGAGAGGAGGAGGAGGAGAGGAGGAGGAGGGAGAGGAGGAGGAGAGGAGGAGGAGGAGAGGATGAGGAGGAGAGGAGGAGGAGGAGAGAAGGTGGAGAGGAGGAGGAGGAGGAGAGGAGGAGGAGAGGAGGAGGGAGAGGAGGAGGAGGAGAGGAGGAGGAGGAGAGGAGGAGGAGGAGAGGAGGAGGAGGAGAGGAGGAGGAGGAGGAGAGGAGGAGGAGACGAGGAGGAGGAGGAGAGGAGGAGGAGGGAGGAGGAGGAGGAGGAGAGGAGGAGGAGACGAGGAGGAGGAGAGAAGGTGGAGAGGAGGAGGAGGAGAGGAGGAGGAGAGGAGGAGGAGGAGAGGAGGAGGAGGAGAGGAGGAGGAGGAGAGGAGGAGGAGGAGAGGAGGAGGAGGAGAGGAGGAGGAGGAGGAGAGGAGGAGGAGACGAGGAGGAGGAGGAGAGGAGGAGGAGAGGAGGAGGAGGAGGAGGAGGAGGAGGAGAGGAGGAGGAGACGAGGAGGAGGAGAGAAGGTGGAGAGGAGGAGGAGGAGGAGAGGAGGAGGAGACGAGGAGGAGGAGGAGAGGAGGAGGAGGAGAGGAGGAGGAGGAGGAGAGGAGGAGGAGACGAGGAGGAGGAGAGAAGGTGAGAGGAGGAGGAGGAGGAGAGGTGGAGGAGACGAGGAGGAGGAGAGAAGGTTGGAGAGGAGGAGGAGGAGAGGAGGAGGAGAGGAGGAGGAGAGGAGGAGGAGAGGAGGAGGAGGAGGAGAGGAGGAGGAGAGGAGGAGGAGGAGAGGAGGAGGAGGAGGAGAGGAGGAGGAGAGGAGGAGGAGGAGAGGAGGAGGAGGAGGAGAGGAGGAGGAGAGGGAGGAGGAGTGGGAGAGGAGGAGGAGGAGGAGAGGAGGAGGAGAGGAGGAGGAGGAGAGGAGGAGAAGAGGAGGAGAGGAGGAGGAGGAGGAGGAGAGGAGGAGGAGGAGAGGAGGAGGAGGAGAGGAGGAGGAGGAAGAGGAGGAGGAGAGGAGGAGGAGGAGGAAGAGGAGGAGGAGAGGAGGAGGAGGAGAGGAGGAGGAGGAGAGGAGGAGGAGGAAGAGGAGGAGGAGAGGAGGAGGAGGAGGAGGAGAGGAGGACGAGGAGGAGGAGGAGGAGGAGAGGAGGTGGAGGTGAGGAGGAGGAGGTGAGGAGGAGGAGGAGTGGTGGAGGTGGAAGAGGAGGAGGAGAGGTGGAGGAGAGGAGGTGGAGGAGTGTTGAGAGGAGAGGAGGAGGAGGAGAGGAGGAGGAGGAAGAGGAGGAGGAGAGGAGGAGGAGGAGGAGGAGAGAGGAGGAGGAGAGGGGAGGAGGAAGGAGGAGGAGGAGAGGAGGAGGAGAGGTGGAGGAGGAGGAGAGGATGGAGGTGGTGAGGTGGAGGAGGAGAGGAGGAGGAGGAAGTGTGTGGTGGTGAGGTGGTGGTGGAGGAGGTGGAGAGGAGGTGGTGGAGGAGGAGGAGGAGGAAGAGGAGGAGGATGAGGAGAGGAGGAGGGAGGAGAGGAGGAGGAGAGGAGGAGGAGGAGGAGGAGGAGGAGGAGGAGAAGGAGGAGGAGGAGGAGGAGGAGGAGGAGGGGCGGCGCCCCGGAGGCCGGGCTGGTGAGCCCCGGGGGCCCAGCAGACCGCGGCGCGCGACACGTGACGATACGCGCCCGTCGTCTGCTCCGGAGCGCAGGGAGCGAGAGGGGGCGGGGGGCGCTGACAGATTGGGCGGGCGCCGGCGGTTCGTCTTCCCGTCGGCTCCACCGCGCGCCGCTTCCGTCCGCCTCGCTGCCAGGGCCTTTCTGCTGCCGGCGCTAAGCACCGATCAGACGAACGATCACCCCGGCGAGGGTGGCTCAGGGCAACTGATGTACCTGCATTACCTCTTATTGGGCGGTCTTGAGGCTCGAGTCTCGATAGCTACAGAGTTTTCAGCCGCTGTTTGGAAGTTAATTCTATCTGCCGGCTGCTCTGATCGGTACGTTCCGTGGTTTCTCCGATCAAAAGCAGAAGAATGCCAGAGCAGTACACTTACAAACGGGTCATGAACCGCGCGCTATCTTTTCTTCCTCTTTCTCGTCCTACCGCCACCTCTTACTTACACACACACACACACACAAGTACTAATATGCACTACACTATCACACTTGTCTGGAGACCGGACGGGAGTTAAGAGTTTGACCCGACTGCGAATCAGTCGACCTTGCGAACCTGTCGGAGGAGATTGGTTAATCAGATATTATAATGTAATAATTGGAGGAGTTATTTTCAAAAACCCATAACTTCAGGGAACACAATAGTTCACTAAGGGAAAGTATTTACATTGAGCCTTATAGTTCAAGATAGAAAATGAATATTTAGGTGTACCGTAGAACGTTGAAGAAAAGCAATATGTGCAGACAACATTTAGCGACATTAGAAAGAATCATTTTAAAAATACACCGAAAACGAAAAAATAGAATACAAACAGAAATGAAGATACTCCACTTCAAAAATAAGCTCTTCAATTAAGTAATAACAAGAGCGCCTTCTACGACGTCTCCGGATTTTGAACTATCAGTGGTGATGGCAGCGAGCGCTCCAGCAGCCGGGACGACCGGGTTCTCTTCCGGTAGCTCTTTCGGCGGCAGCACCGTCGCCGCCGCCATCGCGGGGATGGCGTCGGGAGGGAGAGGGGTGGTTAGGAAAGAAGCTGGCGTTCGTTTTTGCGGCAAGCGCGGCCGTGCCTCCATTGTTTCTCTGCCGCTCCGCGCATTTCTTCTGAGTCCTGGCTCTGCGTTGTGCCGCTCCTTCCGCCCCTCCCCCTCCCTTCCCCGTCCCCGTCCCCGTCCCCGTCCCCTCGCAGCGGGGATCCTCGGCGAGGGGAAGCTTCGGAGGCAGACGCTGGGTTGAGCGACGCGTCGGCTGCGCTGATTTACTCGGGGCGTTGGGCGCCTTAGCAGCGAGAGCGGGAGTGTGTTGTCATACCTACGACCGTAGTGCAAATATATCGATGCTGTTAGCGTAAAGGGAGTGTAGTCTTTTAAATGAGATTAAAGAAAAGAGAAAATTAAATTTCGTGTGACATAGCAGGGAATTTTTCGATAATATTTCAAAAATGTTAATGAATATTTTTATCCCGAGACGTGTGGATGATTTTTACACGTTGCATGGTAAGATCCACCGTCGACCAACACGACGGCTTCAATGGTTTTCCTCATCAAGATTTCCCCCACTACCGGGGCAGCACCCTAGCTGGGACAAGCTCTAAGATCTCCATTGGTCACTTGACATATGTGGCAGTGTAGTTCGTATAAGTTAGGAACAAATATACGACGAGGAAGATGATGGAAAGATCGTGTCCGGTGTTAATCGGAGAAACCAAGGAAAACTACTGTTCAGAACAGTCGGTCGCTAGAGTTCTCCTGTGGCTGAACTCGACCGAGATATGCTAGGATCTCCCAGTCAGAGACATCGCAGTAGAATGAGTTGATGCACTGAGCCACCTCAGCCGGTTCTTTACCTACAGGAATTGAAGTGAATTGATTTGATGGCTTATTTTACGTGGCGAGACTCAGACCATGAGGCCTGGCTCTTCCGTTTGACCACACAAATTTTGCAACGCTCCTTTCACCCACTAGCGGAGAAAGGAGGATTTTTTCTTGGGTGACGAAACAGGCGATTTGAATTTAGCTCAGAGGCTTCATTTAGGCTTGAAGATCTTTTACATGCGGTAAATCTACTAACATGGGACCGCCGGCTTTACTTCCTTTCCGAAGGAATGCTAACGAAGTTTTCGCCCTCCAAAATCCACATTTTCGATCGGGTTTGAACCTGTATCCGTTACACCATCGCCGCCGCAGTATTTTAAAGACCTAGACGTGAATTCCCTTCCCCCGCCTCGCACTATCTCGTCGCTCTCTCGCCCCTCTCACTTTCCGTCCTCAGCGCTCGCAGCTCTCGCTAGCCCTGTCTCCTCTCCGTCCTCACGCGTCGCGTGCCGCGGGATCAGCAGCACGCATGCGCGCGTGACTCGTAATTATTCCGGGCGCTGTGGCCCGGCCCGATTGCAGCGCGCTCGCAGTAACGGCCCGGATGCCTCGCGAATCGCGGGCGAAACGGGCTGTGATGACCCCCCTCCCCCTTCCGCAAGCGCCCCACCCCGTCCAACATGCATACCGCCCCCGTGGCAGAGCGCTAGTTGTGCCTGCTCTCTGTCACTTCTCGCTTTCTGTGAAGGAGCGAGATACGTTTTGATCCTATAACATTGCACAAACATTTTCCCAAATTCTGCATCATTCTTGGAAATTGTAATATAACGGGAGGAAAAAGAAATAATCTTCTACAGACAGAATTTATTAACTAACTATTCGTCAGTTACAGCATTACACAGATGTTTTGAGTAATATTATCTCATCTTTAGTGTCTTCAACGGGATATTAAGGAAAACTACAAATTGAAAAACAAAATTATAAAAGTAATAAAGAACACAAACACTATAAAAAACGTACAAAATTATATTATTTACCCACTTATCATCGTCAACACGATTAGCGCCTTCGTGGAAGGGTGCTCTTGTTATAGGCACCAGCTCTTCAGCTTCCATCACAATACGTGAACTGCTCTTTTTATTTCATCTTAAACGAGTTTAATACATGACCTGAGAAAGGGATGGATTGGGGGCCTGGAAAGGGAGAAAGTAATGGGATTTTGTGTCGATGTTTTGTTGAAAATGAAACGTTTATCTTATCTTAGAGCGTTATTATAGGAAGGATTGAAAAAAAAGATGTCCGGATTCGTTATTGATTCAACGGATTCATTACAAAAAATATGCAATATTAAACTATTTTTTGCGACTTAAAAATATGGAAGCCATCTTTTTCAAATTCTATTTAAGTCCCAAGTTTTTTTAAATTTCATTTTTGGACATCCTGACTGCCAGGGTTCCGTGCGGTCACCCGATCAGCCCATGTCTAACGCGAGGCCTGCTGCTACTGTCGCACAGGCGTTGGTTGCCTGTTGCCGAGGGGGGGGGAGCGGAGGAGGTGAGAGGATAGGAGAAAGGGTGGGGGAAGGGCGCCCGTCACCGCCGCGGAGCGATGTGACGGTTGCGAAGCAGCCGTAACCTCAATTCCAGGCGCAGCGGCTGTGCTAATCTGTATTGTTCCCAGAAACACCAGCAACGCGCGGGCTAACGAGCCCCAACGGAATGCCTTGCCGTACGACGGGATGAGCCGCAGCAGGAGGTGGCGATGGTGGCGACGTCGGAGGGCGGGGGTAGTGATGCTGATACTCTCGACAGATCCGAAAGTAATAATGCCAAGTGTTTTTAGGTTTTAGGAAGTTGGGAGTAATGATGACGGTGGTGGTGATGGTGGGGGGGTTGTGGTGGTGGTGCTGCTGCTGATCGTGGCGCTGGTGGTGGTCGTGGCGCTGGTGGTGGCCGTGAAGATGGTGGTGGTAGTGGCGCTGGCGGTGGTCGTGGCGATGGTGGTTGTCATGGTGATGGAGGTGGTCGCATTGGTGGTGGTAGCAACTACGATGGAGAAAGTGATGGAATATGATGGTGATGACAATATTGAAAAAGCTAGTGATCGCAGAGACGATCTGTTGGTGGGTATGGAAGTAGTGGTGATGATGATGATGATGATGATGATGATGATGATGATGATGACGACAATGGCAATGAGGAATGTAGCCGGAGGTGGTTAGTGGGTTTACTGGTCGTTATGATAGAGACTATGTCGATGACACATTAAATGTCACCGCAATAACGTATCTAATGACAACAATTATGATGACGGGTTCAGATCGACAACAGTAGAGATAGTGACGGTGATACCAGCGATAGAGGCTGGGTTGCAGCGGTTGGCGGTGATAGCGGCGGAAATGGTAGTTTGTGAGATGGCACCGCGGCAGAGCTGCTGACTGACGGTTGTGACAGCTGGAGCTGAAGTGATGGAGAGGAACGGGGGTGAGGGCGGGGCGAAGTGAGATGGACCAGGATGGGGTGAGGGAGTTGGGATGCAAGGGAGAACGGCAAGGTGGGGCAGGGCGGAGCGGGGCGGGGGCGGGGCGGGGCGGGGCGGGGGAAAAGGTGCTGGATGAGGATGCTCTCAGTCTGTGCTCTGCGAGTTATAGCTCCATTCCACGCACAAAGAGCGCCCTTAACGTGAGCCCTGTTTCTGGTTCTGCTTGTCTACAGCCCCACAGCTTGCGAATTTCCCCTCGAAAGGCTGACAAGTGCAAATTCGTTTGCAAAACGCACCGATACGGAGGATATCGATATCAAAAGCGTTGACACTGCAAGTAAAGGCATATTATTTCATTTTATCTTGTAATTTACTGTAAATATTTATTGACTGATATAATAACAGCAAAATAATATAAAAGCTGTTCAGTATTTCGAACCTGTCTTGGACGCTTCCTGACAGTTGGCGTTTTGGGGATCTGAGTTGTAACACCCACTACTGTACACAGAATGTTAAGACAAACCCGTTAAAAGAAACTTAACAAGCGTCAATGACTCTACTTTTCCTACCCACGACATGTCAGTGCATTGGTGGGACGGGTGCAGTCAGCGACGTTAGCGCGCGGGCTCTGGGCCGGGAATGAGCCTGGGGTGCGCTCTAAGGGACGGGACGGCAGTCGACCCGGAGATACGCATGATTAACACGTCACGAGACAGGACACTGTGGGTGTGGCGGAGGGAGGGCGGAGCAAGGCAATGCGAAGGATGTGAGTAGGTAAGCGGGGGGAGGGAGGGGGCGAGAGGTAAGGTGAGAAGGAGAGGCGTGATCAATAACTCTTAAAATAAATATACCTGCTTCAAGGCAGTCGTTAACATAGGGCGCCTTCGTGGAAGGGATGACTTTTGACGAAAAATCACCAATCATCTGCTGATTTTAAGTTGATTACAAAATCTGTGTCTGAACAGCCTAAATAAAAGTTTTGCAATTTTATGGGTTTGTTATAACTACACAACACTACATAAATCGAGCAAAATAATACTTTAAACTATATATTTGAACAGTCCAGCCCAATTGTTCCCAAATGGTCAAAATCGACGCTCTGGCGTTGATAAAAGTTTGCAGGGATCAATGACGAATAAGGAGTTGTTAGAACTGGATCATTAATTGGTACAATCAAGATAAAAGTGCTAAATATTAGGACAAAATGAATTAAATTATCTAATAAAAAATCTTTTACTCATATTCTTCTTCTAAACAATAAAATAATTTAGTGTAAAAATAATTGTTTTGATTGTGTTTTAAGTTGAATATTATTGAAAAACATTGAAAAGGGTGATAGAGAGAGCCATTTTTTAAAACGGAGAGATTAAATAATATGTTTGGGAATCCATGATTTAGCCCTTTTGGCAATTTCGCGTGCAAAATAGAATATATTACGTTACGAGATATTGTATAAATTAGTCTGATAAAAAAATAGTATTAAAGATAACACAAACATTAGGATAAAAAGAAACGAATGATTCATTTGATTGACAAAAAGCATTAAAATTCGTATGAAAATACATAAACAATTGCTCCAATAACAGGCCTTCCTCGTTTGGTCCTGATCAAAATTGATAAAATCAGTATTTCATTGGAGATGTACAATTTCGAACAATTAAGCCTAGATAATAAATCAGCTATTTGTAAGACAATAGCACATCAGTTTGACTTTTCAAACGATAATTTCTTGAATACTCACCAGATATACAGATGTATTCAGAAAACGACTGCAAATTGATACTCACCTGCAACAAAAGAAAAAAAAATATACTATGCTGAAATTTAACAAATATTTTCACAATTAATTTACGTAAATACACACACATAGCATATATTTAACGTATATTTTCACAAATAATTTATGTAAATACACACCTTCACACTTCAAATTAATAAATAGTAATCAAAATTCCTATCCTACATTACTTAAGTAATGAGAGATGAGAAGTGATATGAAGCTAGATTTAATGATGTGAAAATTCTTGCCCACACATTTATTTAGTGAGTAATTTATATTGCCAAATAGTTTATTTTCAATGCCATTTTGTACTGTTTAGGAAACAACTTACATTATTTAAATCGTAATACACAGCAATAAGAATTAAAACGTCTTCACATTTTATCTGAAATTCATGCAATTGTATATTTCAGTACAATAAGTATTATAATAGGAAGCGATGAAATCAATATGGAGAACTTAGTCTTAAACGAATAAATGTCGTCAGTTACGACGGCGAAAATTATGACAAATTAAAGAAATACTGCTTATTGCCTTTCTACTCTAAGGTTCCAATATTCTCTAGAGAAATCTGAACTTCCTTTCAAGAAAACGTTTTTCCGCACGTAAATAAATGTTTGTGCTATTAGACGAACGCATAACGTATCACATATTTGTTGATAAGTTGTAGACTAGCCATGGTTTTATAATATTTAATACCATATTCAATTCTTACGATCTATTAAAACCTTACATTGAACAAAAACATCTGGAAAACGGCAGTATGAGATGCATGTCAAAGCTTGCGGCGAATATAATTTAGTTACGAAGTCCTGCTAGTTAAACGGACCGCAAACTAAGAAAACAATTATGTAATCTTTCTAAAAGTATTATACCAAAGAAAGTACTACCTATAATATTACTAACTCAAATTCGAAGACGAAAAGGTATAAACATTACATCTAACCATGTGATTCTTAATGAAAAGAGAAATTGCAAAATTTACGGCAATGTAACCACAGAATATGAGACAATAAAGTACTCAAGGTTAAGATAGCCACACTTTATTGCCCAGCGTAGTGAGCGACCGGCATCGTTTTGTCGTGACCCTTGGCTGCCCCTCCCAGTCTTCTCCCTCCACTTTCTCCCTCCTCCCCGCTTCCGGTGCTGACCGAGCATCGATTTCCTGACAGCGCCAGTCGCGTCCTTTAAAACATCGTGCGTTTGTTTTCATTTACAATTTAGATGGCGGCCGCCACCGCTCTCGTGTCTGTTGCCATTGCCATTGCTACTGTCCCAGTTGCTACCGTCTCCGGTACCGTCATACCGTCATCAGCACCATCACTATCAACATCGGCACTGCCACGAACATTTCCCACTCACCATCATTGATGTTTTCACAACATCAGTCGTCGACGTCATCGATGTCACACTCCTTCTCTATATTTTCCAAAGTGAAGGTGAGAGGGCGGATGGGATGGAGGGTGGGCATGGGGCGGGGTAGGGACGAGGGCGAGAAATAGTCTGAGTGTGATGGCGAGTAGGAGAACGATGACGAGGATGAGTGTGAAGGCAAGGATAAGAAGGAAGGCAAAGGGTACGATGAACTGAAGGTGGGGGCGAAACCGAAAGCGAGGGCAAGGACGAGAATGAGGACAAGAGCGTCGGCGAGGGCGAGAGAACGGGTGGAGGTGGTTTTGAGAGTGCACTCGTGGTGTCGAAGAGGGTGAGTGTGGGGAAAGGCGAAGGCGAGGGCGAGTGCGAGGGTGAAGGCGGGAGCGCGGGCGTTTGCGATGGCGAAGTCGGGAGAGGGCAAGGGCGAAGACAAAGTCAAGGGCAAGGGCAAGGGCAAGGGCAAGGGCAAGGGCAAGGGCAAGGGCAAGGGCAAGGGCAAGGGCGAGGGCGAGGGCGAGGGCGAGGGCGAGGGCGAGGGCGAGGGCGAGGGCGAGGGCAAGTGCAAGGGCAAGGGCAAGTGCAAGGGCGAGGGCAAGAGGAAGGGCGAGGGCGAGAGAAAGGTTGAAAGCGAGAATGAGTGTGTGGGAGAAAGTGAACGCGAGGGCGCGTGTGTGAGGAGGGTGAGCGCAGTGGAGCGGCGCGGGGCAGGTGAGTTAGAGTGTTGGTCGCAGATGGCGGTCCGGTCGAGGCGTGGCGCGGGGGCGTGGCGCCAATCAGTTCCACTCGAAGTGACGGAGAGGTGGAGGCAGCGCTGCAAGGCAATGGGTGAGATTCGTGGGCGGCGCAGAGGCCCAAACGAAGGCCAGAGGGCACTCCGATTAGAAGAGAATATAATTGACGTGGTAACTAGAGAGAATGTACAGAACAAAATATTTTCTTATATTCCTAATCGCGTTTTCGTTATTATTAAAAATTACTCATTTGATACAAGAAGTTCAACACGTACTTTTAAGACTTTACATTGAGGAATAAATTTAACTGTGAATTGATTCTCTAGCATAAATATTTCGTGTTCGATAGCATTATCAATTTGATTACTTTGACAATTTTCAAAATTTCAGAGGTACTTTCTAAATGAAAATCAAAACAATACTTCACTTATAAGTGAACTTTCTTCTATTTGAGCAAAATATTAAGAAAAACAATTCCATCTGTATTCCCGAAACATTTCAACAATTCTCTACCGTAAAAACTAAAAAACTAAAATGTCTTAATGATCTCCAACATTGCACAACTATATCTCACTCTTGTATTTATCGTATTTACCAAGTTTCAACTCAAAAGCTTTTAATCTGACAAAGCAATGCATGTCACATCCATCCATTAATCCATCCTTCCGTCAACGCACATATTCCGATTTTCTGGTACTAAACTACGAGTATCTCCTTCTCTCCTGCACCAATCTAAATCATCGATAAACAAGCTTGGTCCTAAATTGCCACAAACAGGAAAAGTTCCCTCTAAAAAACCCTAAATGCAGATTTTACCCCCGAAATTTCGGAATCAAATTATGGATATGATTTAGGAGCACTTACTATCTCTAGTAATATAATAGAGCGAAAAGTAAAATTCGTCCTGATTTGCTCCTCACCAGAAGGTGAGTAGAAACGTAAATAAATCATCTATTGTATACTGTCAACTCAGAAAAAAGTTCTCTCTTTGTAAGGGCAGAAGAAGTTGCTCTTTGAGATCAATCGTCTGACAATACTCATTTATTTCGCTGTTGAAATTGTTCATCTCAGTAGGTTGCCCATTTCGAAGTAGATAAATTCATCCACTGTGCTGTAAGATCAAAGGATCCCAGTTTCTAAGTATTTGTTCTGTCGAGGAAACAAACAGCAGAAATGAACTGACAAGCTGACGATGATTTTAATACTTTTCTTCGTGTCGTAATTTCAATGAAAATAAAAAATGCTAGAATCTGAACAGAAAATAGTAATAACTTGTAACATTTGAAATACATGTTAAAATAACCAAAAAAAGTTTTGCTTCCCTAAAATGTCAATCTCTGGCGAAACAGTCTATTGAAAAATCTATCAACTGAATGATATTTTATAATGGTGTCCTAGGTTTTGGTGTTCAGTTATATCATTAAATTCATCAAATTCAGTGAAAGACGATGTTTAGCTCAGTATACAAGTTCTTTCTTGTTGTGACTTCATACAGATGTTCTCCGTGGTAACAAGCGACATATGATCTTGATCTTTCCAAAGAATAGTTTTGTACATGTAAGGTATCTTCGTTAAAAAGAAATTATTACCAATGTCGTCCTAACTTGTTTGATGTGTAAGTCTGAAGAGCATATCTCTCTTAATTTTTGCTTTGAATTTTTCTTCAATGGGCGGACAGAGACTTCTTTGCTTCTCCTCACACCAAACCTTTGTTTATAATGAAACGCGGAGCGCCGGGGTAACATCCGAGAAGAAACGACCACCTCGTGGAACTTAAGGTATCGCGTAAATTTGAGCTCACAGGTTTGCTTTGGTACCAAAACGAGAAATCACCTGATGGCAAATGCACTAATTTGTGTTCTCTTAGTAATAAATTGTTTATTTGTTTGAAAACTGATAGTTGAGTATTTTCCAATGTTTTGCCAAACCCTACAGGCCCTTTCACGAGCAGACACTTGTCCCTTCAAAATAAATGTAGTGAACAGTACCGCATTGAAGGTACATCACAATAAATTGCTTTGACACCAGATCTCCAACACAAAAAACCGGATTAGGTGGCTCAGGACTATTACCTGACGCCACTGCAGAGCCTCTGACTATTCAATTGAATTGAATTTGCCTTATTTTACGTGGCGAGACTCGGGCCATCAGGCCCGCTCTTCCGTCTGACCACGCAAATTTCGCTACGCTCCTTTCATCTAGCAGAGAAAGGAGGTATTTCTTGGGCGAGAAACAGGCGGTTTTGAATTTAGCTCAAAGGCGTCATTTAGGCTTGAGGATCTTTTACATGCAACTAACATGGGACAGCCGGCTTTACTTCCCCTCCGAAGGAAGTCGTACGAAGGATTTTGTCGCCCTAAAAATCCACGGCTTCGATCGGGTTTGAACCCGCGAGCTTGGGTATATCAGTCCGGTACGCTAACCGTCACACCATCTCCGCCGCCGACTGTAAGGTCCAAGGGTTCGAGACCGGACGGTAGTGGCAGGATTTCCAACGCTAGCTACACAGCTGCGCCGGGTTCATCCGCCGTTGGCAGAAGTTTCGCGGCTGGCTGCTCTGGTCGCCAGATTTCTGAGCTTTCATCAGTCAACAGCAGGCGAATGCCGGAGCAACCCTAGCAAAGGGACCACGAACAGCGCGCGATCATTCCTTTCTTTCCCTTGTCCGATCCCCACCCAGTACTTTTACACACATTGCAAACACTACTCTATCACCTTAGATTGGAGACCAATAGAGATTTTCGAGCTGGTCTCAGCTGAGGCGGAGCCCGTATAATGAGAGATACCGGGATGAGGAAAACAACGCAAATCTACATGCAGTTCGGCGCCGGTTCTCGCCATTCAGCAGGGGAAGACCGCTGTCACTTCACGTATTAAAAAACATGCACTACACCTACGATAATCAGGGCCATACGTCTGTGACGCGCAGGAAATGATCAATCCAACGCCGAAAAAAAAACTGGTTAGCTGCGAATGCACATCCTTACGCCCTCGACCGCTCATCGCCCCAATGCGTGGGTTCTGTGCGCCCACAGAGGGATGGGGGGGTGAGAGATTTATCCCTGCGCTGCGCTGGAGCACAAGCGGCGGCCGCCGAAGCCCACGATGCACGCGCCTCCCCGCCGCCGACAAAGCTGTGCAGGGGTCACCACCGGCTTTACTCTCTCGAATCTACGTCGCAGAAGGTGACAGTAGTGTAAAGCTGCGGGAAATAGTACCACATTTTTTAAATTAAAAACCTGTTTGTTAGATCCGGATAAAAAAATGATTTTTCGTGTTCGTATGCGGAGTGAATGACTTTCTCGAATATAATTACAACCTACACATGTTGGCAGGACAGTGATGGTGGGGATGGGCTGGCGCGTCTTTTTGGCTTGTCTGTGTTGGCAGGTTTGGTGGCGGAGTTGTTTTGTGGGTATTTCTGGCACATCTATGTTGGCGGGGCTATTTCTACGTGTCTTTTTGGCGGGGCCTTTCCGCGACAGTGTACTGGCGGGTCGTTGATGGGATGCATTGGAGGGTCCGTACTGGCGGGTCTGTGTTGGCGGGTCTGTGTTGGCGGGTCTGTGTTGGCGGGTCTGTGTTGGCGGGTCTGTGTTGGCGGGTCTGTGTTGGCGGGTCTGTGCTGGCAGGCCTGTGTTGGCGGGTCTGTGTTGGCGGGTCTGTGTTGGCGGGTCTGTGTTGGCGGGTCTGTGTTGGCGGGCCTGTGTTGGCGGGCCTGTGTTGGCGGGCCTGTGTTGGCGGGTCTGTGTTGGCGGGTCTGTGTTGGCGGGTCTGTGTTGGCGGGTCTGTGTTGGCGGGTCTGTGTTGGCGGGTCTGTGTTGGCGGGTCTGTGTTGGCGGGTCTGTGTTGGCGGGTCTGTGTTGGCGGGTCTGTGTTGGCGGGACTGTGTTGGCGGGTCTGTGTTGGCGGGTCTGTGTTGGCGGGTCTGTGTTGGCGGGTCTGTGTTGGCGGGTCTGTGTTGGCGGGTCTGTGTTGGCGGGTCTGTGTTGGCGGGTCTGTGTTGGCGGGTCTGTGTTGGCGGGTTTGTGTTGGCGGGTCTGTGTTGGCGGGTCTGTGTTGGCGGGTCTGTGTTGGCGGGTCTGTGTTGGCGGGTCTGTGTTGGCGGGTCTGTGTTGGCGGGTCTGTGTTGGCGGGTCTGTGCTGGCAGGCCTGTGTTGGCGGGTCTGTGTTGGCGGGTCTGTGTTGGCGGGTCTGTGTTGGCGGGTCTGTGTTGGCGGGTCTGTGTTGGCGGGTCTGTGTTGGCGGGTCTGTGTTGGCGGGTCTGTGTTGGCGGGTCTGTGTTGGCGGGTCTGTGTTGGCGGGTCTGTGTTGGCGGGTCTCTGTTGGCGGGTCTGTGTTGGCGGGTCTGTGTTGGCGGGTCTGTGCTGGCAGGCCTGTGTTGGCGGGTCTGTGTTGGCGGGTCTGTGTTGGCGGGTCTGTGTTGGCGGGTCTGTGTTGGCGGGTCTGTGTTGGCGGGTCTGTGTTGGCGGGTCTGTGTTGGCGGGTTTGGCTTTGGTACGCTCTTTTAGCGGGGTTGTAGGCGTGGTGGGACAGAGTTAGGCGGGGAAGCAGGGTGGGTCAGCCGAGAGAGGAGGTTCAGTGCAGTGCAGGGTGCGGTGGGCGGGGAGGGCCAGAGCCAGGAGGGCGTTGCGCGGGCGGTGTGAGCGGAGCCATCGCGATATCGAGCGAACGAGCTGCACGCGCCGATCGCCCGTCGGCACCTCCCCTCCCCCTCCCCCTCCCCCGCGCGCGCTATCGGAAATGTGTCGACGCTGGATGGAGTCCGCGCGCGCCCGCGTCAGACCGGCCTGCGCCAGAGGAGCCGCTGCCCGCGGCGCCACGCCCTGCGAAGCGTTGCGATGCCGTGCGAGCCATTCGGTGCCATCTGATTAAATGCCATGCGATGCATTGCCATGCGATGCAATGCCATGCGATGCAATGCCATGCGATGTAATGCCATGCGATGCAATGACATACGATGCAATACCATGCGATGCAATGACATGCGATGCAATGACATGCGATACAATGACATGCGATGCAATGACATGCGATGCAATGACATGCGATGCAATGACATGCGATGCAATGACATGCGATGCAATGACATGCGATGCAATGACATGCGATGCAATGACATGCGATGCAATGACATGCGATGCAATGCCATGTGATGCAATGCCATGTGATGCAATGCCATGTGATGCAATGCCATGTGATGCAATGCCATGCGAGCCATCGGATGCCATGTGAGCTCTTTGGTGGCATGCGATGCAATGCCATGCAAGTCATTCGATGGCATACGCGCCATTCGGTGCCATGCAATACGACACAATGCCACGCGATGTAGTGTCATGCGATGTAATGCCATGCAATGCAATGTCATGCGATGTAATGCCATGCAATGCCATGCTAAATAATGCCATGCAAACCATCCGATACCATGTGAGTCCTTTGGAGGCATGCGATGCGATGGAATGCCATGCAAGTCATTCGATGCCATGCAAGCTATTCAGTGCCATGCGATACGGTGCAATGCCGTGCGAGGCGATGCATCCCATTTCGTGCCATACAAAGCGGTGCATCGGCATGCAATGCCGTGCAAGCCATTCAGTGTCATGCGATGCAATGTCATGCAATCTATTCGACGTCATGCGGTTCAATTCATCATCACAAATGTAAACTACCATTGTAAAAGAATTAGTAGAACCTGTTTTCACTTTTGTTTGCAAATCCAACATAGTTCAATCTACAGTTATGCACCATCACGTAATTTGATATACTATGTTTTACTACTAATAATATTCAGAATGAGGTGCAAGTTCCAAACTAGAGTTTTTAAAAAAACAACATTCAATTTTTTTTGTTTTAACAATTATAACTTCTCAAAAATAATTTTTAAGTATTTTGGGTCAGAATTATCAGTTCTCTTACACACCAGATTAAGTCAGTTATTGTGGAAGAACTTGTGCCCTCGGAACTGAGGAGAAAAATATTTAATAATTTGCATTGTATTTGTCAATTCTCGTCTCAAAGCATGGAGGAAGTAGTAAAATAGAAGACACTAACCACCACTGATGTCACTGAACCGTTCTGAAAATATTTTTTTCTCCTTTTTTTCAAAAGATGAATACTTTTCCTTTCTAAAATGTAATTCAAAATAATTTATTCGTTGCATTGAAAAATGTTCAGTTTCACAATCTATTGCGCCACAGTCATAAAGAACTTTACATCTAATCTTAGGTCCACAATGAAACATAGTCAAATTACAAGGACGCATAGTGAAAATAAAAGCACTTTTGTATTTGTATTCTCGACAAAACAGTATATTTTGCTTGTCTATTCTATTTGCCTTTGTCTCTCTTCATCACATACTAGTGGAATATGGATTTAACATCCAACATGTCAGATCTGCCGCATTTATCAGGATTTCTAGGAATAATTGGAAAGGTGTCCAATACAACAGAATTCACACTGTTCCGTGTAGTTTTGATTCAAGTACAATGGCAATATTTCCTGCAAAGAATGATGTTAAACACCTTGATAAATTTGTCAAAGGGGAGAAAGGAAGGATTATTCTGTTTCATTTGCACGAACAAAAATTAAATAAATTAATTTTTTGTAGATTATTGATCCATAGAAGCTATTTATTTTAATTGATTACTGGTCTACTCAAGAATGAAATGATTAAATAAGTTTTCAAATACCACTTCGGTGTGGAAAAATTTACGCAAAGCATTTATATTTTGCACGCCCGGGTATTTGTGTTGTAAGGTGAGTTCTAGTAAGTGTTAAGTCATGAGTGTTACCATAATGTATTTGTTGTACGATTATTACGCCACCAGTCACGTCTCAAGTAATAACCCTTAATCATTCATCACTCATCCCTACTTATCGCCCCTATTGTGCAGGGCAAAAGTAAACCACGGTGACCTGACCAGGATAGAAGCAATCTTAAAGGCGTAAAATTCTTTCTTCTCCAAGCTCACAACAATGACTAGACAATATTTACACACGCACACACACACACACACACACAAAATGAAATTCAATAATAGAGTAAACAAGCTAAATCAGTGCAAGCATTTCGCACAACTTTACAGGTGAAATAACTCCGAAAAACTGAATACAGAAAAAATGAAAGATTTCAACATAAAATTCAAGTCTTGAAAAATAATTAAAGCTTTTAAAAAAGTATTTGGGGCACTTTATGACTCTTGGCAACTGACTCGTAGAAAGTATTTTTGAAGTCAAGTTGAATCCTTTCACCAGACCATTTCCACGCTGCCGGCTAGTTCAAGCCGATCAAACTGTCAGCAAAATGAGTTTGTCGTCTTTCAATCAATCAAGGATAACTAAAGTTTTGAAATTAAGAAAATATTTGGAATGTTCAGATGAACTGATAAATAAAGTCCACATTGTTTCACACGTTATAAATGTAAACGGTTTGGAAGGGCAGTCACTGATTTTCTTCCAATCTTTACGAGGAGAACAATTCGATAATTCTCCGCACGACCGAGCGAACTCCCTCGGGCGCAGGTCAACTGAAGAGCGCGCGGCGCCACGCGACCTGCACTTCTCTTTCAACCGCCGAAGGGGGAGGGAGGGGAAAAGGGTGGGGAGGGGAGGGGAGGAGGCGGGGCCAGCGACAGCAGCGCGGCAGGCGACAAGCGACGGGATGCAAGAGGCAGGCGGCGCGGCGCCGGGGGACGGGGGAGTGGGCGGTGCGAAGGGGCGGGGACAGGGGTGGGGAGAGGACAGGCGGGAGCGAGTTGGCGCGGAGTTTTACAAGTAATTTGAGTAACTGGGCTCCAGGCTTACTCTAAACCGCAGCGCTCAAGTTGTGAACTTTATCGGAACTTGGGCGGCGGCTGAGAGTGCTGGGAGCGGGGGAAGGGCGGGGGGAGGGGCCGGGACTGCCGCCTGGGACCGGGAGTGGGAGGAGAGAGGGAGAGAGGGGAAGGTTTGGAGCGAGGGAGGAGGAGGGGGGAGGGGCGGAAGAGACGCCGGAAAAACGGAAGCCCAGCAGCGCGCAACAATATTCCCGGACGGGTAATGCCTTAATTCGCGAGCGTAATCTCTTGTAAGTTGGGGCGCCACGAGCGCGGCGAGCGGCGCGCGGCGAGTGAGCAGCCGGCGCGTGCGGAGTTGGGCTTCGCACCGCAACTTGGGGGGCGGGAGGGGCGAGAAGTGTGGTGATGAGGGGGGGCAGGTGCTGTTGATGCCTGTGCTCATGACTCTTGACGTTAGAGGTGATGGAGGTACCAACATTAAGGAAAGATAATACGCCAAGGAAAGTAAAAAAATATGAGTTTGTACTGTTTACACGTTTTATACGATTCACCGACAAAGAGCAGTAATGCAACTGCTGGTTTGGAAATAATCCTCCGGGCGTACAGCAGTTTTAAAGCGAATAGTTGTGACGTTTTTGGATTATTCAGTTCAGAAACGTCCATTTATTCCGGAACATACGATACTAATCGTCAAGGAAGCCACATGTTTCTTCAGTCAACAAAATCATACCTTTTAGTTCTTCTTGGTACCCCCCCACCGTAGCAAGACTGGACAGAAACGTACAGTATATTAAAATTCACGACAAAAGAAATAGATCATTTAATGTTCTCTTTAAGTTTCTCACACGCATCTTTATTTCTTAATAAACACTTAATATAACATGACACAGTACATTAACTCATTACTTCTCTGCGTTACCACCTGGTAACGAAAATTCCTGCAACGGCGCAGGAGCTTTGTATGTGCAATAATATGCGAATTTTATATCTTTCATAGAAGTACACATTCTAAACGAAATATATAAGAAAGTTTTTTTTCATATGAATGCAAAATATCGATTTAGCCATAATTGCTAAAGCATTGTACATTCCTCGTTAACGTTGGGAGAGCTGCGACAGTCATGGAGTGTTATATTCTGATTTCAAGACATTGTCACTTGAAGACCACGAGTTGAAAGGACATTGTCATTCAATCAGGAGCTCCAATAACAAAAATTGAAGTCGTAGCAAAGCTCCTGATGGATCGCAGAGTCCCCCCTCTCCATTCAGCTCGTGACGCTGAAGTGACACTTTAAAAAGAAAATTGGAGTGTAGATATTAGGCACGCCGGGGAAGGCAGGCAACTGTGCTGGACGGATGAGTTGGCAGGCGAACTAGTGATCGAGCTGGTGGAAGGGCTAGTGAGCAAGTTGCTAAGTAACCTAAAGGGGAAGATGTTGCGTAAGCATAAAATTGAGTAGGTTACCTGGTAAGGTAAAATTGAGAGGAGGTATTTTGTAAGCTACTACCTTAGAAGGTGAGTGAGCGAATACAAACTCTTGAGAGAACTGCTTTGCAAGAGATGGTTGAACGGGCGGGCGAGAAGGAAATCGCCAAACGTTCAAGCGGTTGCGCGCGCAGTGGCGGACGGACGCATGTGCAGTCGTCTCATTGTGGGAGAGAGGAAGGTCGGACGTTTGGGTGGGCGGTTTGGCAGGCGAGCCCTCGTGCTGATGAGCGGGCGGTTGGATGAGAGCGCGCGAGCGCTCGTGCGGTTTGGCGAACGGCCGGGCGCTAATTCTGTTGGTCGGGCGCACAGGCGGTTGGACAGGACCTTGGGTCGATGAGACTGACAGGCGGCTGTGGAATTGAACAAAGGTGGGTGGGGAATTGCGGAGTGCGCAAGTGGTTGGGCAGGTGAGCGGGCAAGTGTTCAGAGTGAGGTTGGGCCGCTGGTTGCGGGGGTGGACGGGCGGAGGAGTGGACCTATAAGTGGGTGGTCGGGCGGGTGGTTCGTCAGGCAGGTGGGTGGACTTTCGGGTTGTTGGTCAAGACAGCACTGGTGGTCGGGCGGGTGGTTGGGCGGGTGGTTGGGCGGGTGGTCGGGCGGGTGGTCGGGCGGGTGGTCCGGCGGGTGGTCGGGCAGGTGGTCGGGCAGGTGGTCGGGCGGGTGGTTGGGCGGGTGGTCGAGCGGGTGGTCGGGCGGGCGTTTGAATGGGTTGTTGGGAGACGGCGTGAGCAGGGCGTCTTTGCTGTTAGGCCGGCAGGCGGGTGTTCGTGCGGGAGGGCGGGTGGCTTGGCGCGCGGGCAGGCAGCGGATGAGCGGGTGGACGTGTGGATGTGTGGACTGCCTCCAACTGGGCGCGGGGCCCTTGGCGGGCGACTCGCCGTGTCCCGTAATCGCCGCCCGCTGCCAACTCCACCGAAATAATGAAGAGTTGGCGCGCGGTTTTTGCGTCGGGGGCGGGACCGCCGCCCGCGCCTCCTGTGGCCGCGAGAGTAAAAATTCGGCGTCGCATTTAGAGATAGCACAGGCCTGAGCGGGCACAGTGGACTGACTCAGCGCCTCAAGCAAAAGGGGCACGCGCTCTCTCGCGTACACCTCCATTGTCACTGAGCTGATAGTGGTGAAGTTGGCCGTGTAAGTTTCTACTATATGATACCTCAGAATATACGATAGAGAATTATAGGTTATGTAGATAGGTATAAAAATGCAGAAACTCGTGTTCGGAAAGACGTTTTCTCTGACAGTCAAAGCCGTTAAATTTCTCGTTACTATCCAACGCCAAGCACTGGGGTAAATATCAATTTTTATATTCATAAAAAAATTTCTCACCAGATGATCAATGTCAAAAAGTGTTCGAATTCATTTGTAAAATGTTAACAATCGTCATTCTGAAACACTCTTTCAGATGCTACAAATTGTATTTTTTTAGACAAGCTCACCGTTCAGGAAGTGTAAGGAAGAAAGAGGTGCGCAGTAAACAGAAGACGACATCATTTTGTGGCAGAGATGCCAGAGAATGGGAAGAGAATGGAGAAACGCTAAATCGTGGTGACTAAAAGAGTATGCTCGGTTATGATTGGTTCCCTCTCGTAACACGCACATTCATCTACCACGAGATACTTTTTACATTGTCACATCCGTTGAGATGAACAGTAATCTATGTTTTAAACGAAAATAATATTTGATTTATATAATTAAATATAATTTAAGTCATGTGTGTTAAATATATCACATTTAGAGTGATTTCATGCATAAAGAGATTGAAATATATAGGATCATATTGGAATGTTTTAAAGGGTTAGTTTGTGTTAATTTGAAGGAGATACTCAATACGATTACAGTCAAGGTGTGCCAAGAATAAATTCCAGAATTGACCATGATCAATCTGTAAATTTGATACAGTTAATTGATCATAGACGAATTCAGGATCATTTTGAATTGATCTTGCATAGATTATTACACCCTCGTTATGTTTATGCGTATGTATTGAAATTATTCCATCAATTACTTTAAACTAGTCACATTATTGAATATTAGGAAATCCTATACAAGCAGATCGTCATAGTAGAAACGGCTTTTCTCTTTCAGAGACTGTAGAAACAAGACAACGTCCCATACATTACAGGTACAATTTAACATCCGCGGAGGTTCAAGCAGTGTCTGAACATTCCATTCACAGACCACATACAAAATTCTAAAGCAAAGCGCATTACTGAAAGTAGGAAAACAAGACACTGATGTGGAAATGTATCAGTTATCTGTAATGCGTTCTTCATTAATTCCAAGGATATAACCAGATACGCCAGGATGGCTAAAATGGAAAATCTCCAATAAACACCATAAACGCAAGAAAAGTGCACCGTACGGTGAAAACTACACAGTTGTCTCACTTATTCTGGAAGCGCCATTTTGCTGTGACAAAGCGAAGTGGTTTTTACGTAAACACTAAGATGTTAAATCATGTGGCACAGCAGGTCTCAGAGACGTTACGAAGTGTATAAAAAAATTGAGCCAACCGCCGTACCCAAAGAACTAATCGTCTTATCGTTGAATAGCGCTTCTAATAATGCGTAATCCCCGAAGGCGTGCCATTACCATTCGCATGAATGAGCGCGAGCAGCACTCAGTGCTGCATGTGTGTAATATGTTTGTTGTATTAAAAAAGGTGTATTCGTAGTAAAATGGGTAATGTAAAACACGTGTTTTACACGCGGTTCATACTACACGTGCTTGTTAGAGAGGTTTATCGTACACGGATTCCATTGGTATTTAGTAGCATCTTGGTATTTAGTGGCATTTTGCGAAACGATTTTGGTGGCATTCGTATTTAGTGGCATTTGTTTGGTATTTAGTGGCATTTTGCGAAACGATTTTGAGGTAGCGGTGGTGTTGAGGGTGAAGTGCGACGGAGACGGAGGTGGTAGTATTGGTGAAGGGTACAATGATGACGGCGGTGATGGAAGCAGTGGAGGTGGCGGCTACGATGACAACGGCAGTGATGTTGGTTTCTGTGGTGCGGGCGTTGACTTTCGCGTAGGTATTAGAGCTTGCAATAGTGGCGGTAACGGTGACGACAATGTGATGGTGGTGCCACTGGTGATGGCGTTGGATTTGGCGTGAGCATTAGCGCTGGAAATGGTGACAGCGACGATGATATCGGCAGTGATGGTGGCACTGTTGTGGCGTTGGTTTGGGCATGGGCATTAGCGCTGGCAATGGTGGCGGCGACGGACGACGTCGGTGTTGGTGGTGACACCGGTGATGGCGTTGGCTCTGGCCTGAGCATTTGAGCATGCAATGGTGGCGGTGACGGTGACTACGGCAGCGGTGGTGCCACTGGTGCTGGCGTTGTCTTTGGCGTTGATTTTGGTAGTAGCAATCATGGAGGTAAGAGGAGGCCGTGTTGATAGCGTTGGTGCTGGCAACGGCAGAGCAGGCGAAGGCGTAGCGGGAGGCCGTGGCGGTGGCAACGGAGTCGGTGAAGGGAGTGGTGGCGACGGCGGAAGTTGCGGCGGTGGCGCCGGGTGCGTGCTCCCACGGCGCTGGCAGCGCACCCTGCGGCTGCGGCAAGAACTGTCGTGGTAGTAATTAGCGACGTCTGGGCTAATTGCGTCATGTCCGCGGTCTGTGGCACACGGCGTAGCGTTCTGCCTCTGCCGCCGACCCCCCTCCTCCTCCACCGACTCCCCCTCACCCACGCCTTTCTCCCCCTTCCCCTTCAGAAGGTATCACAGCTTCCGCCTTTCTTCCCTCTCCACGTAGGTTGCATTGTTCAACTTTCCTCAACCGATTTGAGATCCTAATCTTACCCATCACATCTCTAGGCCAGTAGACATCCCTGGAACAGTGGAGGTAATATGACTAAACGGTTGTAAGTTTTGTATGTTATCTCCAACAGATACTTTAAACATAGATGCTAAATTTGTAAGAAACTACTGACTAATTTTTATAACACATCATTTTGGTGTTTGTTGATTTTACTTTCTTATTTAATCCGTTATTGCTACAGAAATAAGGTTAATAAATTCGTAATGCCAAACCTAAAGTTGTAATTTCTAATTACTAAGCCTATTCGAAACCAAATATAATTCCCGGATTGTTTTTCAGGGGAATATATGTTACTGTAATATGAGTTTCTGCGACAACTAGGTTTTTTGAAAGAGATTTTGTATACAAACATTAAATAATGTAACTTATTGTTTCATCGTGGTGTAGTCAGGTAGTGCACTTGAGGTTTGCATTCCCTGTTCACATCAACTTATCAAATATAATTAAGCAATTTATACACTAGTACAAACATATTTAAAAATCTTCCTAGGTTTTATATTCGTGTATAGTATCAGAATACACATAGTTTCTGGTCTTGTAAATACAGCGTGTTTGTGCGCGAACCCTTTTTCTACTCCCCTGCAAAGCAACAACCTCCGAGAAACCCGCAATGCACTGTTGTGCGGCGGGATGCATACGCTGACGTCACCGCACGGGGTGATAGAGGGCGAAGGAGCGTGAAACGAGAGAGCGGAGGGAAAACTCCACGAGCGCCAATGAGCCCTCAAGCGCGCTTCCCCTCTCCCCCTATACGTCCCGCCGGCAAACGGAGTAAAGACGCGCTGCTTACGGGGTGTAAACACGCGCGGAAGCGGGGTGTACGCAGTCCGCGCTGCAGTCTCTCAAGCGACGGCGTTTGCGGGAGACGAGGGCCGCCAGCGAAGGTGCTGTTTCCAGACACAAGGTGAGAGGAAAAGCGAGAAGAAAAAGAGCATGGGCCAAACGCAAAATATACAGGTGTCTCAGAAAAAATGTTATAAACTTCTAGTGCTTGCAGAAGGGTAGACAATGTTCACTTTTTGCCGATGAGCATGTAATGAGAAGTAGCAAATAACGGACTCACGTGCAATTTATACATGTTGCATTCTTGGCTCTCCGGGATTAACCGCGTCTCGGTCAACTGCACTGACGTTTCGGCCTTCTTCAGAGCTATATCCGCAATAAGAATGTATTGACTCCGGTCGCGGAAGCCTACGAACGCAGAATTTATACATGTTAGTTGCTCCCGATTTGCTGGAAACACCGTTTGCACTGTTGTTCGGCAGGTTGTCAAATTTCCTTGCCTACGACAGAACGCGACCTACATAACATATGTTCAAATACATAGGGCCACATGTGTCAATGCTCATTTGCATAATTTAAAATTTGTATATGCAATTTCTCACTAAATGTTCATTTGCAAAAAATGAACGACACACTTACATGCCTTAAGGGTTTGTAATATTTATTATCAGACACCTGTGTTGTAAATAAAAGAAAAAACTACGAGGCAAAGTACGTACACACAAATAAAATATATCTGTCTTTTTTTTAATTGAATTGAATTTGCATTATTTTACGTGGCGAGACTCGGGCCATCAGGCCCGCTCTTCCGTCTGACCACGCAAATTTCGCTACGCTCCTTTCATCTAGCAGAGAAAGGAGGTATTTCTTGGGCGAGAAACAGGCGATTTTGAATTTACCTCAGAGGCGTCATTTAGGCTTGAGGATCTTTTACATGCAAGTAAATCTACTAACATGGGACAGTCGGCTTTACTTCCCCTCCGAAGGAAGGCGCACGAAGGATTTTGTCGCCCTAAAAATCCACGGCTTCGATCGGGTTTGAACCCGCGAGCTTGGGTATAACAGTCCGGTACGCTAACCGTCACACCATCGCCGCCGCCAAACTGCCGCCCTGTCTTCATAATAACAGTTGAGTTTTTTGCTGTCAGAAAATGTCAAGCATATGTAAGAAAAACATTTTAACTAGTGAGGACATATACGAAATCTAAAAAGTGAAACACATCAAAATAAAAATATAATATAACATTAATACTTGCACATAAATTTTCGCAGTATTAATATGAAATGAATATCTGTATAATTGAGGCAACAAAAGTGTAACACGATCAACAGTATTTGAATTATTTATTTACCAAGATATAAAATAACTTACATATATGTGTGTAGTTTCATTTTCGCTACATTCATTATCATTTTTTGTTGCCATCATTCATTTAATGTAATTCCAAAGCAATATAATTGTAGGTTATTTGTATTAAATTAGATAATTATTATATAATTGTAGGTTATCATTGCATCATCTATTAAATATTTAATAGACGTTCGTCTCTCGATTAATTTCTGAACGTATTCACCATAGCAATAATTCATGACAGCTATTCCGTTTCTTCGTTTCATAAACAATTATATACTGCAAAATGTATTCAATTTTAGTTGAAATATTACATCAATTCTTCATTTTATTTTCATTAATTGCCTGAATGAATCAAAAAATTACAAATTCTTTATTCCTTTTTTTACAGTTAACGTTTTGTGTTTACAGTGAACGAGGGTGGTGGTGCAATGGGGTGGCGTTATGCTGCAGCGAGGGTTAACGGCTGTGGGCCCCGCCTCGTCTGACGTCCCGGCGCGCGTCTTGGTCGCGCCCTGCTTCCAGGCGCCGCCGCCGAGTTCGCTGGTGCAGCACAGTTGCGCAGTCGCGATTCTAGGCGACCAAAATTTAAATTTTCGATTTATCAGCAGTTTTTCGGCGGTCTTGTAGCAAGTAATTAGTGTACAAGAGCAGCAAAAAATATCATTTAATATGCAATAATGATTAACAGTGAACTTTTCAAGGGTAATGTGCAGATGTTTTGTGATAAATGTAATTAATCGCGGAAAGTAATGACATAATTTTGCCATCAAGACAATATATCACAGAGAATATGTACTTTTAGTGGATGATACATGAAATAAAAGGTTTAATTACGTATACGTGAATATTCTTTTTAAATCACGTATTGCTAACGCTACAGGTCACAAAGTTGCTCGAAGTCAAGGGACGCCTTACAGAAAGGCCGCTTAGGCATTCGACCAACTCTTTAGTCCTGTTGGACACAAGTGTTCAACATTACAAAAAATTTCACTTGGTACCGTCGGGACATAAATGTTAATTTTTGTTCAACGCGCAAATAGAATATCTATGAATTTCTAGTGCAACAAATTACGAATTTGTAAAGGAAACCATGTACCATTTATTATGAGAAAAACTTTAGGCAATATATGGTCTATAAATGACTTGAAATGAACTCCACCGGTTCAAAAAATCTCCCCTCAAACAAAGATTTTGCAATATTTCGCGAAAATAATTCTTTCAAACTATGCTTCTTTCAATACCACAAGATATTGGATGTGTATTTTACATTTTGTCACATTCTGTTACAGTTTTGCTGTAATCGTCACTTGAATCGTCCGATTATAGTTATTGTCAGAAGCTCAAATAGCGGTATTGTTACTTTCATTTTTTAAATTAACTTTTAACAAGAGTATTTTGTTGAAAGCCATTTCTAAAACTACTAGAAATAATATTTTATATAAAGTTTCAGGATTTTCGTTTGGCTAGCAATGCAATTCCACTCATCTTGCGGTGAACATAGAACATGCACCGCGCCCTCGCTTCTCAGCCAACTCGGGGCGTCTTTCTGCAAACTGCTCGCAGGGGACTATCCCCTATCCCCGTGAGAAGAAAATATGCTTTCGTAATTTTGACCTATAGTTATACTGCATGTTCAATGCCTTTGAAAAAAAATTAAACAACGGATTGTATTGAGAAATGTATGTAAGAAATTCAGTTTATCAAATTCAGATTATCAATACTTGGTAAATAATTGTAGAGACCGTTTGTGATGATCGCTGGGAATGGTTTTAGTATTTTCCTGCAAATAAAGTCAGACGGATATCAAAGGACAACACTTAATAATAATGGACTAACACATTACATGTGGAAATGTTTTGTGCCATAAATATTAATCTGATCCTTTGAGATAAATGGATCATGGCTTTACCAAATTTTCGTTTGATCAGCATCGTATATTGTCAGCGCAACAACAACTGCAAGACCTCTTAATACTAGATTTGTTAGTATCTTGTGTTGAGATGACCAAAGTAATTACACAAGTTTTGTAGTTGTGGATAGAAACTCAGAAAAAAATTAAAACCAAACACAAAATTGTACTGGTAGACACCAATATGTAGATTAATTTCAAATAACAATGAATTGAATTTCAATAAAAATGAAATTCAATCCTACATCAAGCCATTAGTTTGACATTAAAAATGTTTAAATAAATACTGAAATACCACACTTAATTTATGTCAATTCGTATCTTATCGTGAAATAGGTCACTGGGTGGAATAGATACGAACTCCAATTAGAAAGAGTGTCAAAGAAGTTTTCCCAGAATACAAAACATCAGTGAAGGTCTTACTAGTATTTTAATGGTTGTTTTGTTTCAATTATCGTAAAATATCTTTAGCCATAATCTGAGAACAATGCCAATTCTGTTTTAATATGCGTTTATTACATGCAATACATTTTGGGATTAAAACATTTCTCTCTATTTATGAACAAAAGATTTTTAATTATATTTTTCGAAACATCTCGTACAAATTCATCAGCTAAGTTGAATATGGTAAAATAAAACCTGATATAATTAGAATCCATGCACTTATCACGCGAGTTTCTCTTTATATATCATATTAATGAGAAAAGCAGAACTCATGAATTGAAGTATATATTCCCTGACACGAAGACACACAAGAAACTCGCGAAACGTAAAATCCTTGTCAGAAACGAGAGACCTAAAAATACAAGCAAACTTCATCATCTGCAGAGCCGGGCATAGAAACTACGAAAACCCCTCCGGGGTATATAAACTAAGCTTTAATGCACTACGCCGGGCATTCATTAAACTACTTCAAATGTCTCCCCCTCGGTGACGTACTCAAAACTTTGGGGATCAACTCGTCCTGGCTCGGATGAGATCCCCTCCGCTCTCTCATATTCTCCCTCTCCCCCCCCACTCAAACCCACCCCCCACCCCACGCACCCTGCGCGAAATCAACGACGCATCGGAAAGAATTTCCACTCGCACGTAGGGCGGTGACGTCTCGCTGTTGCTCGCCCCAGCGCACACCGCTCCAGTCAGCCTTCCCCTGATCCCGTTCATGCTACATTTCATCCTACGAACTCACCTTTCGGTGCATCCCTCACCGACGCATTGAATAGCCTTTTCCCTCTTTAGTATCTAGTCCATCTCTTGTATTTGATCGTAATACGACTTTTCATATTGATTTTTGCTATAAGGTATTTCCAAAGTAATAAGACAACCTCATTCATCTCTTAATTATGAATATTCGATTTCTTGTAATTGTTCCGTAAAAGTAGTAAACACATGTTCCATACTTATTATCTAATAAGCTGTTATTTAATGTTGTACCTTACATATCTCGAAGAGATATTATCTAGCTCTTTCTAAAGCTGAGACCTACATTGCCATACCATACATTTCATTGTATTATCTACATCGCACAGACTCTAAATACAAAATTTATATCAGTTTCTGTCATTATTCTTCACGTCGGTTGTCCATCCACGCCTCTTCCAATACACTTCTTGGACGCCACTTTTCAAAATTCACTCAGTTGCAGAGCAAAATCATGAGAAGTGTTCCGAGTCAAACTCTGGATAACAAAATACTCTCCTCGCCAACGCCAGCCTTCCACGAAACCCCCTCTTCCTCGCCCGTCCCCTCCTCTCCCCTCCCCTCCCCGACCTGTCCTCGCCGCCAGCGCCTGCCTGCGGGAGTTGCGAGCCCCCAGAGCGATTAGCCCGTGACGGCTTCTCCCTCCCGCGCCGCCACGCGCGGCCCTCTCATCCCCTTCCCCATTCCCCCCTTCCTCCCTCCACCCCTCCCCTCCATCGAGGCTGAGAGAGCCCCAGCGATCGGTCGCTCATCAGCGCGGGATGAAAGAGCGCGGCGTCGCAGGAGAGATTAAAAATTCCCTTTCATCCGTTCCATTTCAAGTTGAAAATAAATTAAAAGAAAACCGATATAACATTTTTATCGGCGCCATTTTTCGCTTGGGGTGATTGCGCGCCCGGAGGCATCCGACGTGTGGAGAGGAAGGGCGGCGCTGGGCGGGGGGAGGGGAGTGGGGAGGATGTGAAGCCACCGGCGTGGAAACGTCTGGAACACGCGGCATCGGGTGACGGATTCGCCGGCGGGGATTGCGGCACCGGCGGTGGGCCTAGTGAGGATGGAGCTGGCGGCGACGACGTGGAAGTAGAGATTCCGTGGCGAAGGTGACTGCAGTGGACATGGAGATGGTGGTGAGGGTGGTAGCAGCGGTGGCGAAGGTAAGGTGACCGGGAAAATGAGATGGTGAAGATGGCGTGAGTGGGAAGATGGTAGGGATGGCGAGGGTCATCTTACTTAGGAGAGAACGCGGAGACAATTCTGAGAATCGGGGACGGAGGGAGCGATGAGATGGTGATGATGGAGATTGTGGGGACGATTGGAGCGGTGGGAGGGGTGAGGCCGGTGGGGGCGACGAAGGTGGTCACGGAAGCTGTGGGAGAGGTGAGAGCGGTGAAGGAGAGGGGGTAGTGGCGAGAGTAGTGAAAGTATTGGGTGCAGTAAGGGCAGTGGGTGTAGAAAGGGCGGTGAGGGCGCTGGGGGCGTTGAGAACTGTGAGGGGGTGAGATCAACAGGGATAATAGGGGCGGCGGAGGCGGCGGGGTGGTGGGAGCGCTGAGGCGATGGGAAAAATGGTAACGGCGGGAGTAGTGGGGGCGGAGATGCCGGCGAGATGGGCAGGAATCATGGAGGCGACGTGGGCGTTGGAAGCGGAGTGGGCGGGGTCGGAAGGGGAAGAGGAGGGTGGCGACAGTATGGTCGGTGAAGGGGGTGCTCCAGGGAGGTCGGGGATGTGGAAGCAGCAGCAATGCCGATTGGAAAAGATGGGGTTGTGAGGGGGAGGGGAAAGCGTTGGCGGCGAAGAGGAGGCCACGTGACTGAAGCGGCAGATATGCGCAGCAGTGTCAGAGACCGCGTAATAGGAGATGGTACTGCTGCAGGTATTTCATGCACGAGAATCCGGGCAGGCACACGAAAGGTGGACGCGGACAAAACGCGTACATCGGAGATGAATATCGGAAGAATAAGAAAATGTAATTAAAACGTTCGAAAAAAGACGCAAAAAGAGCTCAGAATAATTTATAGGGATGTCCTGTGAATCTATCGTATGTGAATTCAAATATGGCTTCACTGAGGATCTCAATTATTCTATAACGGTACACACCAGTATTTTATCTGTTGTTTCATAAATTACTAGGGTTCATACATTAAATATTGATTACGGTCATCCTTTAATTATTGGCTGTGATAAAGGAGTTACAAGGTCAAACAATGACTGAATAACATGTTAAAATCAAACTAAAAGGAAAGTAAGAGAAATAGTTTAAAACAAACTCCAAAACGATTGTTCAAAATTCCTATTTTGGTTTGATTAAATTTTGGTTTTAGTAAAAGTGTTAATTGTGGCACCACCATGATAAACTGCATTTCCTTCTGAATTCATTTTCTTGGGAATACATAAACCCTAAATGTATTGCGTTTTGTTACAAACACATTATGGTATTGAAGTAAAAGTCACGCGTCTAATCGTTATCAAGACAATTTTATAAAAATGGTCATAAACTAATTTTGTATTAAATACGTACAATACGACCCATCAACTTCACATTATTCGCAAATATAATAATATTTAATTGTCAAAAACCATAAACAATCAATGACGAGAACCAGCCTTCACCCTTTTTTAATTCGAATAGTCCTGTTCTACATTTTAACATACATTTCTGCTCCAAATTTCTATCTCCATAGAGATACAAGTGTCAAATATTTGGGTCTCATACATTTTTTGTGTGCCTGTGTTATTACGTCCTTTGTTTCCTAATTCTAACGAAGTTTAGTCAAAATGTATTATTACGAAACAATTTCGCTTTAACAATCATAGAAAAAAATAGTCTACTTTACATAAATCTTGTAAAACACTGTGGTATTTGATGCAACAACCTAAAAGTTTTAATATTTATATTTTCTCAAATATTTCATATTTTCTCTGTGTTTTTCATGCCTTTCTTTAGCGCATGTTGTGTTCTTTTCTCTAGAAACTTTCAGAGTTTTACAATTATCTCAACTTACATTGTTACTAATATTGTCATTTAAAAAAAGGTCGTAATATTTAAGAGCTTGCAAGGATTCAGAAAGGTTAGAGAATTTAGATATGAACGAGGAGTTGAAATTTGGCGTTCATCCCACGTCTGCTGTTTTACCTCCACCAATCAATGGTCAGGGCGCCTCTTCAGCTCCGCCACGCCTCCTCTCCGGAAGCTGCCACCTCAGCGCATGCACCCTCCTTCCACCCTCTCCATCTCCCTCCCTCCCTCTCTCTCAGTCTCTCTCTGTCTCTCTCGCTCTCTCCCCCTCTCCATCTCTCTCTCGCTCCTCCCCACTCGCTCAGCCAGCGCCGCTTTCAAAAGCACGCGCAAATAATTAATCTTGCTTATCGCAGGGACCATCCGTCTTTCTCGATCGCGCCGTTATCGGGATGTTTACGCGCTTCTGTCTATACCGCTCCGCTTTCGCCGACGGATCCCGCCCTCCCCCCCCGGCCACCCCCTCCACCACCCTGACCGGCTGCCCCCGCCAGCCCACGCCCCGGCGACAAACGCTGCCAGGCGCTTCTTACGGATCGATTCTCGCTGTTAATTGAGATGCGTGGATCGGGGGCTGTATATTACTTCGTTAATACATCTAAATACTTTCATTTTAGATAAAGAAGCGAGTTATTTTGAATTCTGATGAGTTGAGAGTAGGCAAAGGCAATGAAGAATGTTAACGAATATCCACATTCCACTCTCATCATTGTATGTCATCTTTAAGTGTAACACTTCAATATCTTCAGCTAGTACTAATCAGAGATAATATCAGTGTTAGCATCGGTATGTATTCGCTACTACAGCCATTGTGGTTGGGAGGGATTATCAAAAGAATTGATAGGATGAACGTGGAAGCGGATGATCCTGTTAAATATCCCGTAGTGTAGAAGTGGGGAGTCTTGAGAAATAATGTAATAAAAACAACAGTAATAGTATTAATAATAATAAGTAACGCAAGAGAAAACGAAGCAAATACTGAGAAGTCAAAGGATAAAACTATTATCACAATCAGACTCGTACATTGATGGAGAATGCCGTCGGCGTCGGTAGGCGCAGGCCGTAGGCTAGAGGGGTTTCCCCAACCAGGTATCTCCCATCATCGGGACATCGCCCTAGCCGAGAAAAGCTCTCAGCTCCCGGCGTGTCTCCCGGCGTATGGTGTATGGAATGTTAGTGTTAGGGGAAGAGGATAGCACAAGGAAGAGAAAGGTGAGATCGCGCGCGTTCCGTGGCCCGTTTGTTAGAGTACTGCCCCGGCTTCTGCCTGGTGTTCATAATAGAAACCACGTAAAACTACCGATCAGAGCAGGCGGCCGTTAGAATTCTCCTCCAGACAGCGATTGAGTTCCACCTAGCTGTCAACCTAGTGTCGAAAATCCTGCCACCGTCGGGACTCGAACCTAGGACCTCCCGGTCAGAGGGACTGCAGTGACATCACTTGACGATCTGAGTCCCGGTGCGACGAGAGGTTGATTAGATAATTTCGCGCTGGATTGTCGAAATCTAGCCAAGTTCGAATACCTTCATGAAAATTCACTAGAGTGTAAGTGCCTCCACTGAAGGATCTGTAACGCCCTACATGTTTATATTAGATCTTTGTCAAAAGTTTCCATTGATTCAAAACTTTAAGAAGTGCAAGATATCAAATTATTAGAAACCGACCAAAAATACTTTTATTTTGCACAAAATGTAGAAGACCAATCCACATTCACAAGATCTACTTTTTGGGAAGCTGAAACACTAAGTATATTTTAAACTACTAGTCACGAAATATAATTAGATATGAAAGTAAAAAGCTAAAAACATTAATGTACAATTAGTCATTTCTATGCACATTTCAATTTTATTTTTGTTCTACATGGGAGAAAAGTACTTACAAGTACGTTTTTACCATTGGCTTCAAAGCAAAGCTTTCTTTTGCACTTCGTTTTGTTTATATTATAATTGTTACAGCGTTGTAAACGCATGGGCGACTAAATAGACACCAATTATTTTATTCATAACGTTCACACTAAATTGCGTGAATAGTTTTCATTTAACGTTTCAACCAATAAAGCTAGAGAAGTGATTATCTCGTGTTAATACGATAAAAAGTGTCCACTGTGCGTTTGTAACGAGTGGAAACCATTGTGAAACATTAAAAACAGAGCTAATGGCAATATATATCACATTCAAACGCATTTAAAGACAAAAATATGACATGCAACAAACTGTAAAACGAGGACTTTTTGTTGAGTAACTCACACGCTTTTTTTTCATCGAGTGAAAGAGGAACCTTTCGCATAAATTAATCCAAGTTTCAAGGCAGAGCGAACTCTGTAATGCCGCGTGTTCACGTCGCCTGTAAACAGAAAGCACACGAGTTAATTCAGGCGGCGGGAGTGAATCGCAGCACGCCGCCCGACTGCGTAGTTACACAGGCGCGTCCGCACGGATACTGATCAGCGAGATGGAGCGGGTTTACTCAAGCTAATTCGCTGAGCCAACGGACGCGGGGGCAAACAGATACCCTCGCCGACGGTGTTCGCGCGGGCAGCACAGTGCGTCTCCGGCGGACAAGGCGGCGCGCGGTGACAGCCAAGACGCGGCCCCGCGAGCGGAAACGGAAGCTGTAGACACGAAGTGAAACTATACCAACGGAGACAATGACTTGCATGTTTGTTACCTGAGATGACTTGTACCTGCTGAGGTGGCTCAGGACATCAACTGATGTCACTGTAGTTTCTCAGACTTCCTGGTCTGAGGCGCTGTAGTGGTCCTATGCTTCGAGTCCTGACGGGGATTTGACATTTGTCCACTAGATCAAATTCAGTCGATGTGTGGGGGAGAGGTCTAGCACCTGGCTGCCCTGATCGATAGTTTTCAGTGGCTTCTCTGATCAACACCAGGCGACTGCCGGAGTAGTACTCAAATAAATCACCAATAACCGCGTGCGATGTTTTCTTCTTCTTCTTTGTCCTATCCTCACCCCTTACTTACAGACACACACACGTTCATTCAATGCACTTCGATACATGTCGAAAGTCTTGATCTTGACCGGGTTAGTGCAGTACCCCGCTCTTAGGAGATACCTGAAACGGAAAACGTAGCAAGCTGATGTGTAGGTCAGCGCCAGATCGCTCGAACTATCGGGGAAGAATGACGTCATCTCTCGTGATAAAACATGCACTTCACTCACAGCACTAATGACCATAGCAGGTCAAGCGTCTGGGAACATGACATCATCAATCAACGAGGTGACTTGAATCGAGGGCGTTGTTTGAATTCTATTTCTCATGCCATAAACTAAAAAAATGTAACTATGGGACCTTAGTTTAAAGTGTAAAATGTGTGGCTCTACTCGGTATGTGAAATTCTGTGGTAAGTTTGGAGGCAACACAATTGAATTAAAAGAAGTGTATTGCCTCGTATTCCCCTTCGGTAACATTATATCTCTGTACACGGATGGAGTCATAGTTATAGAGAACGACAAAGATTCTCGCACTAGTTATTTTCCTATTCCCTTACGCCTGGGCTAGCTATTAGATTTTGCCCGTCCCCCTCTAGCGGCCATATACTGGCACCTATATATAACATTCTCTCTATTTTTCTTTCCCATATTGGTAGAATTGAAACATGATTTTAATTATGTCATAGAAGAATAAAACCTGGTTCTACATTGCACTTTCATTGAAAATTTGTCAAATACGAAATAAGCAAATAGATATGACATTAACAACTTCAATTTGGGAGTGTGAATATCACCTCAGTGAGATCTCATTTTTATCTCGATATAAGATATTATAGTACGATATTTTAGTAGACATTTCGAAAGAAAAGGACATTTCATTAATTGAAGCCAAATATACACAAGGAACAATAAAACACTGATTCATTTCCGGGGAAGGTGACAATAAGCTTTCACAATAATTTAATTTACTGTTAATTCATTCATGGAAGTTGTCGTCGGAAAAAAGCTTTCGAATACTGTCAAACAGTTATAAAATCTAAATCACGTTTTGCAGGAGCTTCTGCGGGATTCCAATGCATAAAAAAGGAAATTTAAAAGTTTCATAACGAGCGAGCTGCTTTTTTACGCAAGGCCAGTGAAGATATACGAGTACTTCATTTAATCATGGTACCGTTTAATTATTAAAATAGTATAGAACTTCTATTCGCGAGCAATATAGTTGTTTAAGCGCACTTTATACATGTTCAAGTTCAGTACCTACGAATATTAAATTAAAAATTAAAAATTGACTGGAATAAATTTACAATTAATGGCAAATTATTGTGTACTACTTGTAAAATAGATATAAGTAACTATATTTCAAGTAAATGAAACCTCGTTTTGGCTTTATCCTTCTTTCTCATCTTCAAAATATTCATAACTGACCTGTATATCCGTAGCATATTTTTTTGTACTCGTACGTAATTTCGTTAAAATATGCTCTACGGAAACACCACAAATAAGTTTTAAGCAAAAGTTATCAAAGCATTAGTTTCTAATTCGTTTGCTGATTAGGCGAGTTACTGCTAAACCCTTACACTGTAATGCATTTTTTCATTAAATTGAAACTTATCTTCAATTTACTCGTATTTGCATTTTTACGATGCGTCGAAATGTGGGTTTAAAGTTTCTTCTAATTTATATTCCCAGAAATTATTACATTATCGAATTGCCCAAAACGATTATGTTTAGAATGAGACAAAATACCCAAAACAATCTGTCTGTAATGTAACACTTGATATTCCTCTGTCATACACACCCATTAATCGAAGACGTCTCCTGGACAGCCAAGAATATAGTAGACAAGAACAATTTATATCTTTTAAATTTTTTCCTGCTCAAATAATATCTTGTGATATTAATTGACGTGTATGAGGTTTACTCACAATCGCCATGTTGCCCTGTTAACAGTCAGAGGTGAAACCCAAGTATGGATAGATGAAGATAATGGACCACTCACAAGCACGGTGTTCAATGTTTGAACAGGCTAAAAATCTACCTCCAATTTGCACTAATATTTGCGTGGGATATTCGAAATTATTCAGGTACGGATTGTACTCTCTTATTACGTTCACGCAAATATGAATACTCACAACGACCAGGCTGTTGCCTCTCAGGTGAAATCTAAGTGCATTAGTCGTGAAATGGGGCTGATGGTACCTCGGATTACACGGAGAGAAGGAAAAAAACATTTATGTTCTTTCCGTTTCCGTTATAACGGAAACGTATTTGTTATAACGGAAACGTATCCGTTATTTCGTTACATTTTCGTTATTACGAAATTTTCAAGAACTACGATGTATAACGCAGTCAAAATTAATGTGTACATACTATAAGAATTACAGATACATACATACATAAATGATCTCGAACTGGTCACAGTGTTGCAGAAATGTTGCAGATAAACTGACACGGGCACCGACCGCTAGACACATGACCTTAGAGGTAGTAGTGACCCAAACCGCAAGAGCTAGCTCTTTATTATCGCCGTTCGTTTTTTTTGTTAGGTCACGTGGCGCACATGAGGCCACCTCGGATTTCATGGAATCTCGGATCAGCAGAGGCTCGGTTTGCCGCGATTCTAGTGAACTACTTATCCTATACTGTAATTATATATGTGGTTGTATCTCCCGCGAAGACACGTTAACACAAATTCCGTGCTCCTATGCAAGTTTCAATTCTCGCAACTGCTGAGACCCTTGCTGGACAAAGCTGGAACCTAGCAGTCGCTGCGCCCCGAACGTAGGGCGTAAAGCTATAGTTAAAAGGGACTGAAGAAGAGGAGTGTGTAAAAACTAACTTGCTCATCTGCTTTTTGTAAAAATAGTCTGAAATTGAAAGAATGGATTAAAAATTTATTTTCAACATGTCAATTTCGTCAATTTCACATTCATTTTCAACATATATGCTAATTATGAATATAAACAATGTTTAAAAAACGTTAGTCACCTGAACACTCAATTTATTGGTACGATCTTTGATTTCAAGATCATTTTCCCCCTTTCAATAACTTCACTATAATAATTTGGTCACCTCTGAATTGGTAAAAGTGCATACCCACTCCTTCACGCTGAAAGCGTTCGTTTAGAGCAACGAGGCGAAGTAAATTCATATTGTAAGAAGTTTTCCGAGTTTACTGACGCAACTGTCAGAACGTAATGCTTTAAGCCCTTAAGCAATCGACGTCCTATTATAGGCAATTGTATTTCAGCTCTGATGTTCATATTGTATATCAAACTGTGCAGTTCTTGCAACAAGTTAAATTGTAATCAATTTGACTAATGTTACTTTAAATCAAAACTTTGCTAGTTCACCGAGCCGCGAACCCTCTGTATTGTTTGCGTGAATTATGCCGTGCTTCGTCAGACATTCCTGAAGCGTGCATGTAAGCATGTTAACGACTTTCTCAAGATCATTTTGCCTGCCTTGCGCTGTAATGATTTTCAACTCATTTGCCTGCCTCTGCGGGAGTACACTTCAAGCCCGCAAAGATATCAGACACTGCTTCAAACCATTGTTGTATAATGTATGTAAGTACTTTTACAAGAGCTAGTGCATTCCGAAGTCAATAATTATGTTTGTAAATCCATATGTGAGTGTGTATCATATACGAAGAATACAGCAGACCATATCCCAACTATTATCATAAGGTTATCATAAGGCGCTAGCTTATCACAAATGAATCAATCTTATTACACAATGCACTTAGTTATCTCAAGTATCAAGTTAGAACAAAAACTATAATATGTAATATTAATATCTGAACACACTTTCACGGGTGTAACCTAAGAAAGGCCTTTTGTGGGCCCGGAAAAATTCAATTTGCATAATTATAATTTCATTCGCATAATTTATTTTCACTGACATCTGAAATTATTAATATAATTCATTGTCATCTGTTAAGACCCTTTACTTTTGCGTGCTGTTCGTTTAATAATTTTTTCTTACGTTTAGCAGTCGCATATCCGTGTTATTTTCCTAACAAGAGAATACTAATAGGGAAGTGATGGAGCCAATGGCGCATCCGAGTACAAATGTAAATAAACCTCAAGGAAAGTTTCATATATATATACGACCTGAAGCTACATGTATATAATGCATTACATTATATACAATAATTTCCTTCAAGATTGGGTTAAACATTTTAAGTTTTTGAACTATGAAATAGGCGTAAATATTTTTATTCTTGAAACTCTTTCCGTGGGGACAAAGATTGGCATATTCGTTTTTGAAGAACTAGTTCACTATTCACCATGTTACTCACAATGCACAACTGGTCTCTACATCGACTGGCACTAATGTATGGTTGCACGTCTTTACGAGCAGGCCAGGTTGGAAGAAAACGCCGGAGTTTTCGGAACGCGATTACGGGTGGCAACGGTTTTGAATTATTTTGACAACATCCGCTGAGCCATGAAACAGGAAACAATCACCTACAGTTAAGAAAAGTACTAATAATAACAGTTTTAAACAACGAAATAGTTACTTCTGAAGTAACACAGATATAGTAAAATAACTACATTAGTGTCAGTCATTGGCATCTTTGCCATTGACATGCAACTGTTAAGCATGCTGCACACTCTTCTTTGTTGTTTGCAATGATGCTTATGCAGCAGCAACGTCAAGTATTTTTGTTGGCGAATAAGCATTGGTAAATGGTTGCTCTTCGTGCATCAGTTTGGTCGCCTCTGCTCCTGCCCTCGGATCTGCCTCCTTTACGTGCGTGGGCGGTTGATGGCCCGCGCGATCACTGGAGGGGGGAGAGGGCAAGTAGGGGCGGGGTAGAGGAGCGATTTCCAAAAGCGAACCAGCAGCGAGGAAACGACGCACGCAGCTGTATAACGATCGCATGCAAAACGAACCCTTTTTCGCAGAGTGCCGTTCAACTGTATTAAAATCATGACTGCATTATGGGGTGCACTAAAATCGTGAATGCTAATGGAAGGTGCCTCGTATATTTGTTTAAAATGGTATATGCAACGGAGTTTATGTCCAATAATTATATTCCGAGTTTTTTTGCTTTAAAATTTTGCCGGGCATAAATGACGGCAAATAGTGTACGACTGCATTTCATTCTCTCGGAATATTAAATAGGCAGCCGGAAGGCTTTAATTTAAAGCTTAGTGTTTTCAATAAAGAGACAACTGATGCGTGTTACCTGATGATTTCGATTATTACTGCCGGATAATTCCTAGGAATAAATTCAATTTTCCTTCCAAAAAATTCAACATTCGTATAAATATGAATTTTTAGAACAGTTGTGCACACACAATTATATATGAAAATGAAGGTTTAGAGCTTGTATCGTATTGCAAGAAATACACAATGTATGAGTTGAATGTTAAACGTTTGAAACAAATAATGACAATGCTAGAAACAGTTACCACGCTGCTGGAGTTCCGTCATCATACTGATTAAGTTGTTCATAGTTGATGTCTATAAGCATTACATTTGAGACTGTTGTTGGCTATCCAAGTTTGCCTCTATGATGTAAGCAAGCTACGGTACTGAGGATGCTTAAAACCCTCCTATTCACACTTGCCCTCTCGGCCTCCACGGGCATTGAAGCTGGGCCTGGGTGGAAAGAGGCGAAGTGAGGAGGACGGGAGAAAGACGGGGCGAGGCTGGTCGGAGCGTGGCAGCCCGAAAGTCGCGGGTGGGGCTGAGAGGGGCAAGGCCTTCTCAGCGGAGCGGACGGGACTGCAGTAAAAGGGAGAGGGGCCTGAACGGGGTGAGACGGAGAGAGGCTGCGCGCAGCTTGGCATGACGGGGCTGGGCGAAGAAAAGAGGTAACTGTGTGAGGCACTGGCTAGGCGAGGAATGTCGGGAAAGGTTGGAAAGGTCAAGAGACGATCGGGGCAGGTATGGGGAGATGTGGACAGGTGTGGGCAGGTGTGGGCAGGTGTGGCCAGGTGTGGGCAGGTGTGGGCAGGTGTGGGAAGGTGTGGGCAGGTGTGGACAGGTCGGGACAGATCGGAGTAGGTCGCGGCAGGTCGGGGCAGGCCGGGGTAGGTCGGGGCAGAACGGAGCAGGAAGGAACGGGGCGGGATGGGTGAGAAATGGCGAGACGAGGAATGGTGGGGAGCGACGGGGTTGAGTGAGACAAGGAAAGGTGGGAAAGGGAGAGGCGGGATGGGGAATGGGCAAGCGGGGAGGAGGTAAAAGGCCGACGCATGACGGGAAGACGCGGAGCGGTGCGATGCGGGTGACGCGGGACGGGGCGACGTGGGACGGAACGACGTGGGATGAGGGGATGTAGGGTGGGACGCCCAAAACAAGGCAGAGCGGTAAGTGGTGTCAACGGCTCTGTTCCTCCAATGATTGATAAGAGAGGATTGGATGAGTGTGAGCGGAGAAGCGCGGGGTCAGAGCGGACGGAGAGCAAACGACGATGGGCAGGGCAGGTTGAGGAGGGGGGAGGAGAGGGGTGGGGAGAGGGTAGGGCGCAAGCCGGTGCGTGGCGGTAAAACGCGTGCCGAGGGAGGCACGCCCGCATGCACGCGCCCGCATGGCAGCATGCGCCGCCAGCGCTGCCCGTGTCACTGGCCGTAACTAGCGCGCAAACAACGTCACTTGTGTGAGTTAAAACTCTGGCTCATTAGGTGCGCTGCCCGGGGCACAACGCGAATGCTGCCCGCCGCCGGCGCAGGCGGAAACGCGATTTTTGCCTTTGCCAGTCCGCGAGCATGTATGTTGTTAGCGTTCACGAAGGGAGCTAGCAAAACTGCTGCCATAAAACATTGGGAATTTTCTACTCACAAAACTTGCTGGATTTTTAATAAATGTACAGTTTCAAAGATATTAGCGTTTTTGTTTGGAAGTATTTAGAAAGAAGAGTGTATTATGCACATTTTTATGTGGTCGCTAAATCTTCAAAGTTGACCATGTTTAAAAAAAACAGTAGGCCTTATAAAATGTATAAATAGCAACTGAATAGAATCTTAAGAATTGAATACAATAGCTGAAACGACAGTAGAACTGGTGCTAGCGAAATGAACAGAATATTAAATTATTATTGTGCAATAAATGACGAGTATCAATAAAACTTATTATGATAATATATACGTAGAATCAACGGCTTTTTGAGTAATTGGTCTAAAAAGCAGGGCTTATGGTCTGAGCCTGATCACTATGACTACCACTGTTATTTTTATTATTATTATTGATATTATTATTAATTATTATTACTATTATTATTAATTATTACCAGTAGTATCCCTTAAATTCACGACAACGATGTTAATTTATATATAAACCATAATGCAATATTTTGCATGTTTCATTTTTTTGAATGACTTGTGATTTTGAAGAAATCCTTATACAAATTTTGAGTAACAAAACCCAGGGATTCAATAAATATTTGTATGCACTCTGGTTTTACGCCCCATGCACCACTGATCTCAATTTACAAAGTTTTGTATTTAAGACGTTTATCTTGCTCCTTGGTTACGTTTTGATCGTTTTTCATAGATACATCTGCAATTTATGAATAACAAAATGAAAATTTTGCCGCTATAGACGGATTATTAGTTTGGATTTGTTGGTTGTACAATGTTCTACACAGTCCAACAGATGTCACGGTTTTGGGGAGGGTTCGTACCACTGGAAGCATGTGGTTGCAACTTGAAGTCATGACCGATTGTCAGGGCAAATAACTACAGACCTAATAGTGCCTTCTCAGGCATTCAAAACTTGCTAGAATTGGACAGTCGGAGATGATACAATCAATGGTTTCTACCTGTTTCTGATAAATACATTTATCATTCTGGGAAATTTTGAGAACTGCTTTAATATGAGTTCTCAATGCCTCACGTATTTCAACTATTTCAACTCTGTAAGATTCTGTCTTGATTCTTATTCTCTTAAACCACATAAATGATTGGTATTTATTGTTCAGTTCCTTGTCTAATCTCTTTAGATATTGGCTATGGAGTAATTTGTGTCTCCACTATTTGTTTAACATTCTTATGGTTATATCAGTTCAGGTAACATTAGCTGTTTCGTGTCTGTGTTATTCCATGTGTCTTACAAAGTTTTCTTCATAGTGCGTCTTGAAACACGCGTTCAATGCTTGTTTCGAATATCCATTTCATATTTAATTGCCAACCACATAAATCTACATCTAGATCGAAAAATGACTTGGAAGACACACATCAGAAAGAAAAGAACAGCTCTCGAAATCAAAATCAAGCAATATTATTGGCTTCTAGGCAAAAAATCGTCTCTTTCATTGGCTAATAAAGTACTGATTTATAAATCGACAATAAAACCTGTTTGGACCTACGGAATAGAACTTTGGGGCACTGCGGATAACTCAAACCTAGAAATACTGCAACGATTCCAATCAAAAACTCTAAGATTGCTTGCCAATGCCCCGTGGTTTGTTTCAAATACATTACACAATGACTTACACATACCTACAATAAACCAAGAAATCCAATTCAGATTCCAAAAATATTATAAGCGCTTAGAAAACCATCCAAATTACCTTGCATTAAACTTACTTGACAATAGTCAAGAATTAAGAAGATTGTGCAGATTTCATCCCCTGGACCTCTTAAATAGGTTCGATCATTAATAAACAAAATGTATATTGTTCTGTTATAGTAATTGCACTGTAACTAAGTAAAACAGCTTAAATTTATATATATATATATATATATATATATATATATATATATATATATATAATTACGTTCACGATTGCCAGTGTATTTATATATTGTCTGTTGTTTTTCTGTCTTGATCATATTTGTCCTATGTTATATTTGTGATTTATACCATTTATTTGATCATTACTGAAAATGAATTCACGAAGGACTGAGAATGCCCAGTTCCTTCACATGCCATTGTAACTTTGCTAAAAGATTTGCCTATTGTTCAGATGAACAAATTGCAAATAAAAATAAATAAATAAAAAAACCACATAAATAGGCAATCTTGATAACAGATCGCGTAGTTTCCCACTCCAAGTATTGTACTCTACCAGAACACTATATTTTGTCCCAGTCTTTATAGTAAAGAAATTATTAAGTTTTTTGTTATTTAATCAAAACAGAAGTAAAAAATTGTTAAGAGATTTCATTAGCTCAATACTAACACGTTCAGTCTATTGAAAACTGCATACCAAGTATAGGTTGTAGCTGTAGTTTTGTAAAAGGTTGACACTATTTATCTGGAGTTTTAGTTTCGATGTTATCTGGTCGAGTATCATTTTTAATGTTTTCTGAGATGTTTCCAAGGATGTTAGGTTTACAAAGATACTGCGTCTATCTTAAAATAAGTTATAGTAGCGTATTATGGAAAAATAAATAACACATTTTATGACCTAGATAAATGGTGTCAAAATATTGAGATATTCTCTTTTTCGATAAATAGCGCTTAGCCCTTCTCGCCTCTCAAATTACTGAGTTTATCGTTAACGAATTTACAAAGCTGACCAGAGATATTCTTACGCAGCATGGTACTAGTACTTTGACCTCCTCATTTACATACCAAGGACGATTGAACTTCCCAAATTGGAATCGCAGGAGTGATCTCTCGAGAGAAGCTTTTAAGACGTGATTTCACAAGCCATCAACATCGCCACAATTTCGTATTTCGTTCCTCATAATGATTTCCACGTAGAGCGAAAATCGACTGCCTACCGGCGTCTCCGCCGGGGGAGCCTTCAGAAAATCCCTAATGGTTCGGAGGGAGCGAGAGATCGCGACCGCAGCGGGTGCACAGGACGACAGGGGCGGCAGCGGGGAGGAGGGTCCATGGTGGGGCGAAGAGGGAGGCAGAGCAAAGCCGTGAAGGCAGCTTGAGGCGGGAGTCAGCGGCAGTTGGATGGCAGGACGGATGGCAGGGGGCAGTGGGGGCGGAGTGGGAGGCAAATGTGGGGCGGCAAGTGCGGCGGAGGCGGTGGGGGTGCGGGTGCGCGGGGGCGTCGAGGCGGCGGGGTGGCGGAGCGGCGGGGCGGGGGCGGCGGGGTGGCGGGGGCGGCGGGTGAGGCGGGTGAGGCGTGGGAGGCGGGGGAGGCGGGGGCGGCGGGGGCTGCGGGGGCGGCCGGGGGCGGGGAGGGATAGTGGGGCGGTGGTGCCAGTGTGATGCGATAGGCGCGAGGGCGGGAGGGCGGTTGAGGCATTTGGAATGTCTGGGGCGATGAGAAAGGGGAAACGGCGATGGAGGCGGAGGCGGGGAAAGCCGGCGGCGACAGCGGCGGGGGCGGCAGGGTTGGTGGTGGGGGCAAGGGCGCGGGGGCGGCGGGGGGGGCGGAGCGGCGGGGCGGGGGCGGCGGGGGAGGCGGGGGCGGGGCTGGGGCGAGGCGGGGGCGGCTGGGGCGGCGGGGGAGGGATAGTGGAGCGGTGGTGCCAGTGTGATGCGATGTGCGCGAGGGCGGGAAGGCGGTTGGGGCATTTGGAATGTCTGGGGCGATGAGAAAGGGGAAACGGCGATGGAGGCGGAGGCGGGGAAAGCCGGCGGCGACAGCGGCGGGGGCGGCAGGGTTGGTGGTAGGGGCAAGGGCGCGGGGGCGGCGGGGGTGGCGGAGCGGCGGGGCGGGGGCGGAGGGGGAGGCGGGGGCGGGGTTGGGGCGAGGCGGGGGAGGGATAGTGGGGCGGTGGTGCCAGTGTGATGCGATGTGCGCGAGGGCGGGAGGGCGGTTGGGGCATTTGGAATGTCTGGGGCGATGAGAAAGGGGAAACGGCGATGGAGGCGGAGGCGGGGTAAGCCGTCCGAAGGAACACGGCCGCCCAAAGCGCCTGACGTCATTAGACAAGTTTGCCGAGTGCAGCGGCGGCGGTGACGGTGTCGCCCCACGTGAAACGATCGAGGGGTCGTGAGCGCCGCCACACACGTGCCCAAGCACCTTCCACGTCCACGCGCCTTAAAGGACGTCACCAACAACTCTACGAGATTGAATGTTCCGATGAATGAATTAAGTAATTTATTGATAGGTAAATTGTTAATGATATATTATATTATGGTTTCCCTAATTAATAGAAGAGTTAATAATGTAACAAAGATGCTACAAGGATTCTAACGATCAAGTATGGTCAACAAGTTCTAGAGCCTTTGGACAGAAAGCTTTTCTGTCGCCTGAGATCACTAGAACCAGTTAGCGGGTGTTGTTTATAATAAATAGAATAAATTATTTTATTCTTCATCTGTTGATAAATATTCAGATTTATTACTTTATAAATTAACTTGATTAAGTTGACTTGAATTCTATTATTTCAATTTTTATTTGCCTTTTCATATTTCCTTTTCATAATTCTCTCTCATCAAGCCTTTTTTCAGAAAACATGTATCGCCAGTCAAAGATTTTCATATTTTCCTTGAACCTCGATGCTCTCGACCCAGGTAAGTTATGCAGTGTACACCAAGCGCCGTATCAAAAACAATAACTAGCAATAACGCATCAGTACAAAATGATAGTATGTTTATTCAAGCACAAGTAAAAGCGATACTTTTAAGATCATGCAGAGCTTGCTACATGTTTAATTTTTAGCACTAGCCCCAATAGTGAGACGATGAATGTTTCCGTTAAAACTGACAATGCAACAAGCAAAACAATACGCTTCTGACCTGATAGTATTGATTTTAATGTGGCAGTCTGTATTACTAAGTGATATATACTTTAATTGAAATATAATGAAAGTCGGTAAGGCTGTCTAAAACATAGTGGATGACAAGTAGTAAAAGTCTCTTAATTTTGCTCCAAGGATTTCGTCCTGGCGCGTCGGCCTCCCGTCGCCGCCTTTCCTACTCGCAAAATTAAAATCCACTTTTATAGCTCGTATCAAAATAACTATTACTAGATACCGGCCTGGATAGTCGAGGTTGCTAAGGCTGAAAGATCGTATCGATCGCTGAAAGGTCGCGTGTTCGAATCTCGCCTCGAGAACGGATATTTGTATTGTCCGTACGTGTTCGCTCTACAGTGACTAATCACAGCAAATCACAGTGATCGCTGTATGACTTAGAAGTTAAAACGCTACCTTAAAATAAAAAGCTATTGTTAGAAGTGAAATAAAATTCTTACGCCTGTAAAATTAATAAAATCGTACTTGACTCCATTTTATCGAAGTACAGTCGTAATTTAAAAAATATGATATGAATAACTGATTTCTTTCAAATATAAACATGCTAGAAAGTATCATCATTGAAAAGAAATTCGGATTTGAGATATCACATTTCCACGATACCTTGCAATTTAATCTTCCTAGAACAGCGTAGAGTTTCACCTTTGCCGAACAGGGTTTCATCTTTGAAGAACAGCTGGGGTTTCATCTTCCCAGAACTGCAGAAGAGGTTTAAACAGCTTACGATTGTATCTCTCCAGAACAGCGGGATCGTTTTGCGAGATTTTACATTTTTATATTGCCACTCTTATGTCAATCCATTGTCACAGCAATGTTTTGAGCAGAAATTCAAAAAACACAATACATTATAAAATACTAAATTACATGAGTAAAAGAGAGTAACAATATTTTTTAGGATTTTTCTTGTTATGAAATGGAAATATACATTTTGAACGAGTTTTATGAACTGAGGGATGGAGCGTCGGCACCATGCACACAAGGTTGTTGAAAGAGACTGTGTTCAGTTCGCGAGAGTATTGACGCTGGAATATAGACCGGTTAATATTAATATGAAATTATAAGTTTGGCAAAACCTTGGGGAAGCTAGTAATTCAAAAAGTTGATCGGTGATTTTAAAATAAGTATCAAGATATCTGCGGGAGCTGAGAAGATAATATTTACCGATTGATTCTGGATGTATAGTTTCGCCATCAACATATTTGCTTTGTGTTTGAAATTTAAGTGTTATTACATAAAGTACTTGACGATAAAGACCAACAGACAGCAACGTTTGGTGAGCGGCAAAACAGCTATTGCTGGCAACTGTTGTTGGCCGTACAAACGATCGCGGGGACTTCATATGTACATATGCTGTTGAGGGCACATTGGGTTGAGTACATTCGTAACATTTGCTTCCGCTATCTTGGATAATACATACCTCATGTGTGTAAATAAGATCTTCGAGTAGTATTACAGTGTAAGTATTGCAGTGTAAACTAGATGGGGAAGGATCAGACGAAGTGTGAGGCTCACTGTTTGGTCCACCGCTCTACCATCCCACAAGAATTGCTCGGAAATCATAAATTTAGTCTGATGGAGAATTTACTGGTGACCAAGCTCTTGCGGGAATGTTAAAAGTTTCCCGAAACTGGAACCTGAACTACAAACTCCTGATCTAGTAACTGATAGAGTAACAATCGACTAATGCTAATATATTTTGTTCACTTTTTACTCTTGAGACATTATTAAGGTTTCACTGCAACTGACAGCAGAATTATGAATCTCAATCATCACAATTTTAATTATTGTTACGACGTATAATCCATTATCAGAATGTCCTATTGTTGCACATGTATTCGAATTATCCTTTATTCTTTTTTTTAATATTGCGCTTGACAATACAGCTATTTAAAAATCCATTTTTGCGATGAATGAGCGTCTTTGTAATGTTATCAGAGCAAAATATTCTGAAAATAACTTAAATTTAGTTTTGGGTAACATAAAGCATAGTCAATATCTGTTTTGCATTACTACCGAATAACGTTTTAGCCAAATATCTCATCCAACCCCTTTGGTAAGGTTAGAGCTCTAAATTGAAAATCATTATTATTGACAACGATCGTAACTCTAATTTGAGTCGGCCTATATTCATTTTGCAGCCGTACATCTAATGAAACCAGTACATTTTGTTCGACGAATTCGATGAACTTTTCAAAAAGGTATGTTCACAAATTTGAGTGAATACAGCTCAAGCAAAAGTCTTCCAAGTCCAGAATTGATAATATTCGAGTCTTGATCGTAAGATACCACAAGTGTTCGAGTGAATACGATGGTATCGACCCACAAAATGGATAAAAATATATTTTCTTTCCCTTGCCTCCTCCTCACCCCTTTAACTTACACACTTCCACTTCCATGCACTATACTGCTGCACACGTCGGTAGACCTGTCAGGACCTTACAGCTGCCCCCAGTGGAGGCGTTGGCAGAGACAACTGCAGGAGGTAAATCAGCGCAAGTCGTGTTTTTCGGCAGATGTCACGTTCTATTCGAGGGAGAATACCGGCCTCTCTCGGTTAATAATATGCACTAAACTTACAGAAATAATAAGCAAAATAGTTGATGCAACTGGAAGCAAAAATAAAGAACTAAATCAACCATTCTGCCCTGTGCACGATAAATGTATTTGCAGAAGTTATTGCCATCTAGTCATGTGTTCACGTACTTCAAATGCAATACTATTCCATCAATGCGATCAAAACCGTGCCACCTTTTTCATGTTATATTTACAACAGTTGTTATGCCTCATCCACTGTATTTTTTGAAATGTAAAATTCCATATTGACCAATAAAATCAATATTTATGGCCATTTTCTTAAACTTAGTATCAGTGAGTATCAGTGAAATTGATATTTGATACGGAACACAATAAAAAGGTTTCGTCGACTACGTAATAATATCTCTTACATTAAATATGGGTTTACTCGAAAATATGCAGACAGTTCTGATTTTATCTACTTCTCGCTGTCCGGTTCTTGACAGCTACGCTGTTGCAAATTTGAACGTGCTTTCACTCACAAAAACCTTCGATATTGGGGGATATAGATACGCACCGAACACATTGCAATCAAACTCGTGATTATCATCCCGAATTTCTCTAACACAGTTTGTAGTCCAAGTTAAGCGTTAGGCAGAAAGACACGAGAGTCGTTCTGTTTCTCTGAAACTTCAGTTGAGTTTCTCCACCGCGAGCGCGAATTGGAAGACCTCCCTCCGGCCACGGCGCACCATCGCCCAAGACCAAACCGCAGCGCCCTCGAACTACCCCGCTCCGCAAACTCTCCGGCCCCCGCTCCAGACGGCCCACCCTCTGCGTCCTCGCCTCGCTCTCGACCCGCCCATCCCAGCTCCGCAGCCCTTCTCTTCCACACTAGGCCCATCCGTCCCTCTCTCCGTCTTCTTCACCTCTCCCTTCTCTACGTTTCCCATACGCTCCTCAGTGCTCTTACACGCTCTGCAACCGACATGGAACCAACCCGTGCGTCCGCCGCGATTTCGCCCCACCCCCGTCAACTCGCCCCTCTCCTCGTCCCACTCGCCCATCGCTTCCATGCTTAGAGCTTGTCCCGGCTGAGGCGGTGCCCCGCTGGGAGATACCTGGTTGGGGAAACCCCGCTAGACGACGGTACGTCGGCGCCGGATCTCGCCATCCAGCGTGGGAAGATCAACGCCGCATTCCGAGGAACAAAAACATGTACTAAACTTACGGGAACAATGGCAGCAGTTGTCGCTCCCGGAATGACAATCAATCGTTCAACCAAACAATCACCACTACTCCACTCTCGCTCTACTCCCGCCCCCCCCCCCCACCCATAGGTTCTTATTGGCTCACACCGTGGCCTACCCCGGCTCTCGCCTAGGCCACTCGCCGCCTCTCTCCCCCGTCCTATCCTCTCCTCATGCCGCCCCCAGCATCCTACTGTTGGGCTCAGCACTTGCCTAGTCTAGCATTTTCCCTGTCCCTCTCCTCTACCCGCCACTGCGCGGCTCAGTACTCGACCCACCCTAACCCGCCACGCCACATATTCCCCCCGTCCTTATACACCTCGCGTCCGACGTGTTCTCGACTCACACCTACCCGTACCCCGCCTCCGCGCCCGCCCCTCCCCGCCCCGCCGCGTCACGCGCCACCGAGCGTGCAGATGAGGCGCCGCCGCCGAAACCAGCGAGCGCCGCCCCCGGCAGCGGGAACAAAGGACGCGCGAGCGGCGGGCAGGTAGCCCATCCGCAACGGACTCTGACAGAAACAGAGAGAGAAGGAGCCGGGGGATGCCCGCAAAGAAGTCCTACGCCAATGCAATTCTAAAAGCGAACCTTCTGGCAGGTGATCTCTTTCTCGCCAATATACGCAAGTTAAATCCCTTTCATTTTTTGTCCTCTTCTACTATCCCTGCAGAACTTTTGTGGTTTTCTGTAAGTTCAAACTCAATGGGACTCATTGATGTTTTCTCCCGTCAGGAGGGTCCCCGATTATTTCAGAGGTGACCAATTGATGGCAAACAACTGAGTGGCAAGCAGTCTAATACTTCTACATCAAAATGAACACCCTGGATGACACTAGATAATATTATTAGAACCACAAATATTCTATATTGAGTTTTGGAAGAAATATTAGAATTATCGTCCATCTCTCAGCGAGCTAAGGTAGCTGAGGCATTGAGTTGAAACTCTTCGCATTGAAAAGAGGCATTTAATGTTTTAGATACCTCTGATACGTTTGAAAATTAAAAACATCTGAATTGAACAGATAAGATAGTTCTCAGGCACTTGCTGCTAAGAGAATCCTTAAGAAATCCTCATTCTTGCCTTTTCGCTTCTCGCTTATTAATTTTAACGTTAATTATGACTACATGCAAGTTAGCTCATGTTCATCAATCTGTGAAACAGTACAACTGCACTAACTTATCACATATTTGATGGGAGAAAACGTTTCATATGGAAAGAAATTTCTTAGGTATATGAAAATGATGAACATATTCAAATATTGTCTTCTTCTTTTGGTTCAAAATTAATTCTTTATTTGCTCCTCTTTCTTTCTGACATTATGCAGTTTTGGCCTCTATTTTATCACCCTCAAGGATGATCTTGTATAAGTTTATTAATACTGATTTTGATAATTCCTTAGAATAGGTTTTCTACTCGACTGTATGTCAATCAATGGAACGTGTTTTTGACATGACATTGTTATGAACATGGAAAAAATTCATCATTATGTGCTTTTGCAATTAAAGAAATAAACATTTTTTTATAATGATCATCTTAATAAATTCGTTATTAAAGGAGAATGATGCAGGCAAATATTTGTTTGAACATTTACTTCAGATTTAAAGATTGCATTTCGTTGTTATTTATTGCAAAAGTAACTGCATATCTATAGTTTCTTAGATACATTTTCCTTGATTATTGTAGAGAGTTCGTCAACAAGAATCCATAAAAACACAGGGGAGCCGTCGAAGAATCTCTCGCTTTCACTCTGAGAAACATTCCCTTTCCCTATCATTCTCAAAAAAGGTGAGAGATTCGCGAACTCCGTTTTTTTTTTTTGACAAGCACAGAGGCGAAACCCATCACATAGCTTTCATTACTCACGCCAAATGTATATGTGGTGACGTCCATCTTCATCCCCCTCCTTTATCATCACGCCTGACGCGACTCGCATCCTCAAAGAGCTTTGTGGGATTTTACGCCTCGTTTGACTTTACCAGAGACTTTGAATCTCTACCTGCTTTGCAGGCGTTGCAGGCAGAGCCATCTCTCGGCCACAATGCCTCGATTGCTGTTGCCGTGACGTGTTGTGTTGCTTGCACTTCTACCTCAATGCGGAGTTCACCCACTAGCTCTCATTCTACAAAGTCGAGATTCCTTTCACCGTCCGTACAGCACTACTCTGCTGTGAATACACGAAAATGGTATGTCTCATCACAGAGGTAAGGTCCATAATGTTTCACGTGAAGTAAATAATTTATTGAGTATTTTTTAAAAGGTTTCATGTCTATTCTAATATTCATTACAAACCTATTTAAAGATGGCCACATTACGTTAACGTTTGGCGTTACGTAACTATTACGCTGCGTAACATTAACGTTAACGTCATTTATTTGGACGACAAAATTTTTTGAAAAGAATACTAACAAGAGACTCTAAATGGAGGGTCAAAAACAATGAGAATAATTGATTCTGAATTGACTGTTTAAGAGAATGTCAACTGCTATTATTTGTCCCTTTAGAGTAGTGAATGTGTTTCGAGTGATGTAGCGGCGTTGCTTTCCCGATGGATGGCGAGATCCGCCGCCACCCTTCACGTTGGATATTTCTTTTTCGCGTACTTCTCTTTAGCGGGGCACCGCCCCAGCTGGCACACGCTCTAAGCTCAAGACTGATCTTCCGTCATGTTTGGGTAGTGCACGCACCGTGTGTGTAAATAAGGGGAAGGCGACGACAAGGAAGATGAAAAGATAACTCACGCGCGGTCCGTGACCCACTTGTTAAAAGTACTGCTACGACACTTGCAAGGTACAGATCGGAGAAACGATCAGAGCACCCGGCCGCAAGAATTCTTCACCAGTCAGCTGCTGAATTCGACCTAGCCGTTTATCTCCGGTCGAAAATCCGCACAACTCGGGACCGTAGGGTCTCTAAGTAAGAGTTGCTGCAGAGTCCGCGACAGTGCTGGCTCTGATCCACACTCAAACCGTAATTGCTTCTAGTCAGTTAGCCATGTTTATTGTTTGCGATAAGTCAGTTACTGAAAATCAAAAGCTATTGAATCGTTTAGATTAATAAGGGTCGAATTGACAATACCATGATTTTTGAGCCGATAATTTTAAAATTCTCTATGAGCCCAGAGCAATCATTTGTCAAATGGTCTAGAGGCCAGAGGAATCCATATTAGTTTGCAACAATTCCTAGAGATAATGCTGGGTCAACCTCCAACACTGTTATCTCCTCCTTTTATCTCGTTTGCTAGAACTTAGTTCTTGGCAATTAAATCCTTATGAACCTAAACGCTTAAATTTTCTTAACAAAAATTGCACTAAGTTCGCAAATACATTTCTCACTATTGTGCACGAACATCATCGTCATTCCTGTTGTGAATCTCCTCTAAAAAAATCCCCCCCCCCCAAATCTACATTCGCGGCATCGCGGAGCCCTTCTCGCCTGTGACGCTCGTGCGCGAGCAAAGAGCTGCCCGCCCTTGCACCCTCTCCGTTCGTCCCTCCCCTCGCAAGCTCTCCGGCGCGGCGCCCGGCGCGAAAACAAGCGAGGGCGGCGAGTCATTGTCGAAGGCGGCCGCAAGGTTACCGGCGCCGCCGCCATGCGCGCCGCGATCGCGTCATCAACAAAGGGAAGCGCGGTCGCGCCGCGGAAAAGGCCCCGGAGGGAAGGGAAGGGGAGGGAAGGGAAGAAGAAGGGCGGGCGGAGGGCGGCGGAGGCCCTTTCTTTCGCTTCAAAGCCAAGCGCTCGACGAGGAGCAGGCGCGAGCGGCGAGGGGGGCGATGGAAGAGAGGGCGGTAATGGACGTCGTGGAGGCGATGGAAGTGATGGTGGCGATGGAAGTGATGGGGTGATGGACGAGATGAATTCAATATCAGGTATGGACATGATGGTAGAGTTGAGGACGATGGAAGAAAAGTAGGCAATGGAAGTGATGAAGGCGTTAGAAGTCATGAAGGGAATAGAAGAGATGTAGGCGATGGAAGTGATGAAGGCGATGGAAGCGATGTAGACGATGGAAGTGATGAAGGCGTTAGAAGTTATGAAGGGAATAGAAGCGATGTAAGCGATGGAAGTGATGAAGGCGATGGAAGCGATGTAGACGATGGAAGTGATGAAGGCGTTGGAAGTTATGAAGGGAATAGAAGCGATGTAGGCGATGGAAGTGATGAAGGCGATGCAAGCGATGTAGACAATGCCGAAGGCGTGGCGGGGACGGAAATAGAGGGCCCAGTGACGGCGGTGACGAGGGCAGGGCGGTGGGGCGAGGCGTGGGCGGAGGTGGCGGTGCAAGAGGGAGCCGGGGGCGCATCTTGTTTGTTGGCAGCTCTCGTCGTGATTACGAGGTTTCGTGTGCCGTCTCGTCCCTCGTTGCCTGCGTGAAGAACCGAAGCTGACATCGTGTGAAGGGCCTTGTGGTGTCACGTGACCTCTACTGTGCCTCGAGAGCAATTGACGCACGGTGCAGTAACCACAGCAACCTCTTTTACATCATTCCTTTCTACAATACATTTTTTTGTTTCGGGAAAGCAAATATGGTAGAACATTGAATCAAACTGTTCGTGGACTTGCGTGTTTTCTCTTTAATATAAAATTCTCACAATGTGAAAATCATTTACTCAAAAATCTGGTGTTCAAACTTGCTAACATGATTTAATGTTGCGTGTACGTGGATAATAGCACTATTTTTATCAATCTAATTTATGCTCCCCTTAATTTATTTACAGTGCCTTCCGACGGGCGAAAGTAAATATCAACATACCCGGGCGCAAATAGCCAAACACGCACTTTTCAGAGAAAGCAGTTTGCAGCTTAGTTTGCAACTTAGAAAGTTTTTCACATAAAAAATTTACAGAATAATATAAACAAAAGTTCAAAACAAATACTGTACTGTACAGACGACGTGACAGAATTTTCAAAAAATAACAAATTACCATGGAAATATTTCGTGTTTCTCTAGGGAGTTTATTCACCGTATTTCAATATAAAACATTCAATATATACGTGTCATAAGAATTGCTTTCCTGAATAAACACTCTTTCTTTTCAGTTTCTATAGGAAATATAGAGCTATACCAATAGTTTCAAAGTTCGTTTTATTTCCCAAATTAACATCTTGGACACAACTAATAGAGCACAGAAGGTTTGAGGAAACTTCATTGACATGAATGTATTCAAATATCATTAGAAAGAGTCAGGTATTTACATCAACAAAGTGTTAATCCATGTATAAAAATAAATACACAATAAAATGTTCATTAGTTTTGCTTGATCGAAGTTTGTAGAGTAAAGTAACTTCGCTGGCTGTTATTCTTACTAGTCAGACTGTGTGGATATGTACGTTATTGTAATAATCACAAAACTTATAATAAAACCAAAGATGAATCGACAATAACACTGTATTTTATTAAAATATTTTAGGCGAAATATTTACATTGCATTAACATTCATATATTTTCCCGAAACATTAGGATTTAGACAACATTAAACTTTACTATTTACATAAGAAGCTTACAATATTAGCGTCATAATTTAATACAGCACTGTAGAGCTATTAAAACATTATAAGGGAGTGGAATAACATAACGTTCTTTGGTGTGCGATGGCAGATGTTATATGATTTCGTAAACACAAATTAATAACATGAGATACGAAGGAAAGTTCTTATATTTTTTCAATATTAGAGGGAATGAAAAAGAGTATATACCACATCGATCATGCATACTCATATACCTTGAAATATTATTTTAATGTGGAATGAGGTTTATTTGACTTCCAGGCATTTCATATCACGCTCAAAGACAAATAACAAAAATTATTAAATTTATATCGGAAATAATGATTTGCATTTTTGTCTTCCAAATAGGATAATTTGTTTAAAGTTGAACAATTGTTGAAAAACTAATGAAATTTTTATGTTTGTTCATACGTAAATAATTATTAAACATTTTGCATTTTGCCTTTGCGGCCATTTCGCACCTTCCCCTCACTGGGAACTTGTCATCGGGTCGACGATATATGATGCGTTCGTCAAACTCTTCTGGAGGTCACTAGCTTGCCCTTTCGTTAAAGGCGCTGCATATCCAGTTCTCGTTCGACACCTTCCCTCCCTTCTACAAGCTACCCTCTCCTCGCGATAACCCCCCTCTCAGTCTGGATCTTCACTCGGAGATTCGGACAGGCCTGTTATATTTCGATTCTAAGCTTTATAAATGTTTACAGCCATTTATAAAAAGAAACTAGAGTGATAAAGAAACGTCTTTTTTACTTTCTCGATCAAAGAAGTAGTTGAGAAAAGTTTTAGCACATCAAGTTCGTATTATCGTATTCTTTTAAACAGCATTTAAACGAAGCTACAAGCGTGCAAATACCAGCATCTGATTCACAGAAATCACACACATCGCGTCCACAGGCAAAAAGGCAAAAGGCCTCTCATGCCCACCCGACGTGGCCCTGCTCTCCTGCCTGCAGTTTCCCTTTCACCGCCCCTCGACCCAGTCGCCCTCCATAGCGCCACACCTCGCCGATCACCCCCTCCCTCATTGGCCGCTGTACAAAGAGCGATCAAATCACACCCGGCGGCGGCGGCCCGGTCCGACTCGCGAGCCAATTCGCCGATTAAAACTCGATTCCTGGCGGCCGCACGCTTAAAATATCAAAGCCCGCCGGCTACGGTGTCATGGCGACGCGGAGCCAGTGTAATTATCGCTGGCTAACGCGCGTTTCCGATGCAAAATCTGCCATAAGGCGCGGCCGTCCGCCCAATTACGCTAAGCGCGGAGCGCGGGATGCGATTCTCCGGGTCTTTCTTTCCGATTCGCCTGATCTGGATTTGAGCAGACAGCGACTGAATGCCACCTAACCACCAAGCCGATGTCCAAAATACGCCACCATCTGAATTCTAACCTTACGATCTCCCGGCCAGTCGCAAAGCAGTGACGTAAGTTCTTTCCTTATCCACCTCTCCAGAAATTACTAGTTAAGTAAGAGTATGTTATAGATATTGTAGGTTATAAAGCATTACTACATGAAATACGACATAAAAAATAGAAAGAATCCTGAATAATTATTTTCTTGTCGCTAAATTGATAAATTCGAATATTATTCCTTTGAGTTTAATTCAAAGCTCAAACTTTATATGAAAGGAAAATATATTTCCACAGGACAACACTATTGTCGCTTGAATTTCACGAGTAAGCTCGAAAGCTCTGTTCAACAAAATTGTTCGTATCATTGTGCCAAAATAATAGACACTTTTTGTTGTATTTCAAACAACAAATTCCAAGATAAAGTTGCAAAACGAATGAAAACAATCAATTATTCCGACATTGAAGTCTTTGGAAGTGCCCTTCAAAGCAATACACTGTCCATAACAAAGAAAACGAAAAATACTCACGAAAAGAAATCCCCGAAAGGAAAAATAACAGCTAGTAAACTAAAAGTAGATGAAATTCGCAAACCGTAAATCTGAAATATCTCTCGAAGCGAGTCCTATCGAGGGCTGCCAGCACGGAGAGGCGGCGCGCTACGTGACTAAGCCAGGGTTTACCCAAAACTCCCGTATTGATAAAGCCAGTCGCTCGCGGCCGCCGGGGCGAGGGAGGCGGGAGGAGGCAAAAACGTGGCGGGGTGGGGACGCGCAGGATTGGCGGGCCGGGATGGGGCGAAAGAAGGATGGAAGGAGACAAGAAAGGGGCGGGGCAGGGCCGAACAGGGACGGGGTAGGAGAAGAACGGGTAGGACTAGGACGGGCCGTAGCGGTGCGAGGGCGTTCCGGGCTGGAACGGGCCAAGACGGGTCGTTGCGGAGGGAGCGGGGCGGGTCGTTGCGGGGAGGGTGGGCCGAAACGGATGGGAGCGGGCCGAAGCGGGCCGAAGCGGGCCGGAGCGGGCCGGACCGAGCCGGACCGAGCCGGACCGAGCCGGACCGAGCCGGACCGAGCCGGACCGAGCCGGACCGAGCCGGACCGAGCCGGACCGAGCCGGACCGAGCCGGACCGAGCCGGACCGAGCCGGACCGAGCCGGACCGAGCCGGACCGAGCCGGACCGAGCCGGACCGAGCCGGACCGAGCCGGACCGAGCCGGACCGAGCCGGACCGAGCCGGACCGAGCCGGACCGAGCCGGACCGAGCCGGACCGAGCCGGACCGAGCCGGACCGAGCCGGACCGAGCCGGACCGAGCCGGACCGAGCCGGACCGAGCCGGACCGAGCCGGACCGAGCCGGACCGAGCCGGACCGAGCCGGACCGAGCCGGACCGAGCCGGACCGAGCCGGACCGAGCCGGACCGAGCCGGACCGAGCCGGACCGAGCCGGACCGAGCCGGACCGAGCCGGACCGAGCCGGACCGAGCCGGACCGAGCCGGACCGAGCCGGACCGAGCCGGACCGAGCCGGACCGAGCCGGACCGAGCCGGACCGAGCCGGACCGAGCCGGACCGAGCCGGACCGAGCCGGACCGAGCCGGACCGAGCCGGACCGAGCCGGACCGAGCCGGACCGAGCCGGACCGAGCCGGACCGAGGCTGAAGACAGGGAAATGGAGCGGGGAAGGAGTCAGAAGAAGGGAAGGGGCAGGGGAGTAGGAGCAGGAGGAGGGGGTTGAGCCGCTCCGTTATCTGGGAAGCTCTGCGTTGTGCGAAGGGGTGGGGAGGAGTAGAGCAGAGGAAGGGAGCAGGAGGGGAAGGGAGGCGCGCGCGACAGCAGAGTATTTATAAATTATTTCTCTCGACAACGCTTCCCTGGACGACCGTTCGCGTTGGCTCTGCGGCTGAACCACGGCCACCGCTTTCGCAACTCACGGCGAAGGCCTTGCCAGTAAGCGTCACGACACTGGGGAAGAGAGGGGAGCAATACTTGTCAGCGAAGGTATCCAAAAGCATGCAAAACACTTTTATTACATAAAATATACAAAAACACGCGATAATTCAAGAATAGAAAAAGTAATTAATTCAATGCTTGGATGAGTGAAAGGGTTAGTGAAAGATATAATCCACATTTAATTTCTTTTCTCGTATCTCAGCATCCAGCTTTCTCTTTATCGTGATATTCGTTTTGACTCTGTTCATTATCCTGCTCCCGCTGCCCAAACATCATTCGACGTCTACATCAGCGACGAGAATGTATTAAATAATAATCCCAAAGGTAAAAAATCATATCACCTCAGGAATAAAATGAAATAAATAAAATGTGTATTGAACATACGGACGAAAGGATTAATTAAAATAATATTGAATATTTAAATATTATTACAGTTTAATTAATTACGCATACAAACTAATACAATAACCGTCCAGATTATCTCGGAACAAGAATAGGTCACAATGTACGTTATTGTTTTATTCACAATATTGTTTGATTTGTTTTAATTCATTTACTTAAATACACAATTCTGAAAAATTGTAACTACATGAAAATTTATTATGTACAGTATTTAAAACTGTTGAATTTGAAGTCAATGCTGGAAAATGTTTAAAATGATTACTCTTGATAATCCTCTTCACTAGTTTTACGCATATTGACTGCCCAACGTTTTATAATGTTACCATTATGGTTTTGTTATTTAATATGAAAATTCATTCGTTAGAGAAGAATTTAAACAGCTTCAAAACATACTATATGTGCCTTCAATATTTTCTGATCTTGTTTCTAATACTGTTAGTTATATCTATCTAACAAGCGTTGATTATTTTCTCATTCTAACTGCACTAGAAATGCAATGGATTCTAACACACCCCACTCAATAATACAACTAAACAAAACTCATAGAGTGCAACTAGATCTCGTAACGTATAAGAAATAAGAAAAAAGGGAATTAGTAGTAATCTTAAGCTGATAAATAGTAATCTTCGTGATGAATAAGTATTCCATGTGATAGATGTGAATCTAGATGAACATCATGAAAGTAGCGTAGATGAACTGAACAAATATTTTTAAATACATTTATGCCTATCGATTTTACATATCATACAAGTGCAATTTAAATGTATTTGCATTAATAGCAACCTGTAGTATATATGTGTTTAAAAACTGTGACGTGATATGATGCTCTTATTGTGATTTTCGTAATTTACAAATAAAATTGTGTATGTTGCGCAGTCTACCTTCGTGGACAGAAAAATCTTCGTAGCGAATGTTATTAGTCACGTATTTTTTATTTGCTATCAACAATTATTTTTGTTAAATAATACTAAAACTCTATAATTACTCATTCGTAAATAATAAATATTAATATACAAGTGTGAATGGTGTTTAAAATATACAGGATAAGAAAATTTATAGTCTGTGTTTCTGCGAATTCTCTAAAAACTCTTGTTAGATTATATTAAAATTACAGTAGTAATATTTCTCATTCACTATTCGGGTTTATCTCTCTAAGCAACAGAATGACTAGATGCCTCTACTTTCTACTCTACTGTAGATAATGGGTTGCTGATAAAAATTTGAATTATTATTTATAGTCATAGGTCTAAAATGAACTGATCTTCATGAATAACGTCCACTTCTAAACAAAGGCAAACAAATGCTAGTTTATTTCTAAAAAGTCAACAGACTAACGGAGATTAAATATCTAGGCAGCTAAGTAAGTGAGAATCTGTACCCCTTTGCTTAAAATAAATTTAGAGCATTCTCAGAATGCTTCTTCAAAAAAGAGCAACTTCTCTTTAAAGAAAGACTTAATTAAAAATTGTGGTAAAGAGAGCTTAAGTAATATTTTTGTTTCGCTCTGCGAATATCAAGTGCTTACTTGGAAAGAAAAAAGATAGAAGCATTCTAAATGTGGCTACGCCCAAGAATAATATAATACTTTTGAGAAGGCATACTGTACCTAAATACGAAACTGATATCTAGACCCAACTATGCGCGCGTTGCATGCTGAAACATGGGAATATGTTCTTCCCGGGGTGGAACGATGGCAAAAGAGCGATAATGACTTCATGAGCCCGTATAGACTGCGTGCAATGCTACTGAGAATTTCTTGGCAGGACGAGCCTTCAAGAATACGGACGATTTATGACTCGAACTTCTCAGTGAAAACTACTCTGCTTCCAAAAATAACTACTTACTTAAAAAGTGCGCCAGAAAAGTCTCTCGGTAGTGTTACCATGCTGGTGGGAGTGCTAGCAACATAATTTATGTTGGTATCACGAAAAACGGGCAGCGCTGGGACCTTCTGAAGGAATGTGCAAAAGCAGGGATGGGAGGAGGGGGAAAGGTGACGGCACGCATGCGACACCAGCGCCGCGCACGGCAGCGAAGCTGAAGCTTTTTTTGTTTTTTTTTTATCCAACGTCCACCCTTGGCATGTTAGCCATTTGGAGACGAGCCGACCAGTATAGAGGCGCACGCTTTCCCCTCAGCTGGTAGTGATTCGCACGCCCACAATGGTCAAGCGCGTAGGTGGCGAAATCACTGTTGCTCACTTAGCGTTACCCAGGGGACACTTGTGGTAGACCACGGACGCGAGCAACTGTCCTTGCTGTGAGTTATTGTTATTATTATTATTATTATTATTATTATTATTATTATTATTATTATTATTATTATTATGTAGTGTAGTGAAGGAGAGTGCAGTGTAGTGAAGTGTTATGTAAACTAAATTGAATTTAGAGTTAGCTAGAAATAAATTGGAACTATGATATCGAGCCCTAATTCTAATAGTAAACCTAATTGTAAATGTTAAAATTGTTTTGTAATTCTAATTCTAATTTTTATCATGTTTGCCACCGAGCATTAGTTCAAAGCGAACTTTAATAAATCTATCTATCTATCTATCTATCTATCTATCTATCTATCTATCTATCTATCTATCAATCTATTATTATAGAAGGTGATAGGATATTGATGAAAGGTGGTCGTGGACTTTTGGAACCATCCCAGTATTCGCCTTATGACCGAGGGAAACCACGAAAACCCCGGTCAGAATGGCTGGCCCGGGAATCGAACCCGAACCTCTCGATTGCGAAGCTGAAGGTGGAAACCGAGGCGTTGGCATGCTGGCTCAGATTGAAACGAAGAGACTTTTCTGGCGCGCTGTATTATATAGCGTTCTTCATATCCTATTTTGTGAAAGAGGCAGAAGATATATTTTATTCAGAGTGGACTAAAAGTCCCGTAACGGTCAAATATCTCTGGAAAAATATTTGCAATCGAAAAAATAAAAAAATAGGAATTTAATCATTTTTAAATATCTGTTCAATGATATCAAATATGACACCCCCTAACCCCATCCCTTGGGGGTGGGGCGGGAGACAACTTTGAAATGTTAATTAGAAACACCCATTTTTGTTACAGATTCGCATTCTACGCTCCAAAATACGTAGGTTGTCTCTGCATTTTTTTTATTCTTGACAGATGACGCCATAACAGGAAAAATACGATTTATCCTGATACCCCGATCGCAAATCAAAACAAAAATTCATATGCTTGCTTACTTTTTTATGGAGAATCCAAATCTCAAAACAAGTTGGGAGTTTTCATTTAACATTTCGAAGTTGACCCCCACCCCTCCCTCAGGGGGTGGGGTTGGATAATCATGGTATTGGTATCATTGAATTGATTTTTGAAAATTATTCAGTAAGTATTTTTTTATTTTTTCGCTCGAAAATATTTTTTCTAAGATAGGTGGCCGTTGCGGGACTTTTAGTCCACTCTGTATAAACCACGGTGTTAATAATTATTTTTAATATGACTGGTTCAAATTGTAATAAAATATTATAATTTTCTTTCGTTTTATTGTACAGTAAATTTCTATTATATTATTAGAAAGAGGCAAAAACTATTGATCGTGGTGCATCAACGTATACTGCTATTTTATCTGTTTATTTTCCGCATTCGTTTTTGTATTAATCTTACCAAACTTTTGAAGACCATTGCAACAATCCTGTAAACAATTTTTATCTATTGATATAATAAATTTTGTAGTATCGATGTTAGCTACATGCCATTCAATTCACTTCTATTAGTATAGATTTACTTACGCCCTTACATCTGCGGACCGTATAAGTGTAGAGGCTCATCTTCCAAGAAATCAGTTCTGGTCGATACCAACCGACTTGGTTTCAATACTAACGGTGAATGCTTGCTTCCCACTCCAATGTCTGATTTAAAAATGGATCGAACGAGATTGTGATTCGATCTGTCTCGATTACATGACGGTAAGAGAAAGATGAGAGGAAGAAACCGAAACTTTGTAAGCGAAGATTTACCATAACCAATCTCTTCGGGAATTATTTATACCGCGAAATGAAAGGTAAAAAAGACCGAAGGTGATTTGCTGAGAAATTTTTTCGACACCATTTGGAAGACAATTTGCTTGGGAATACTCTTCAGTAATGTTCCGTAATCCGTTAGCCGAAAATTTTTAACGTTACAATCTTTTCAAAGAGCCATGGTTGAATTGAGTTGAATTGAATTTGCCTTGTTTTACGTGGCGAGACTCGGGCCATCAGGCCCGCTCTTCCGTCTGACCCCGCAAATTTCGCTACGCTCCTTTCATCAACTAGCAGAGAAAGGAGGTATTTCTTGGGCGAGAAACAGGCGATTTGAATTTAGCTCAGAGGCGTCATTTAGGCTTGAGGATCTTTTACATGCAAGTAAATCTACGAACATGGGACAGCCGGCTTTACTTCCCCTCCGAAGGAAGGCGTACGAAGAATTTTGTCGCCCTAAAAATCCACGGCTTCGATCGGGTTTGAACCCGCGAGCTCGGGTATAACAATCCGGTACGCTAACCGTCACACTATCGCCGCCGCATGGTTGCCCTACAAATTACCATTTTCTCGAACGTTTGTGCATGACTAAAACCTGAGATAGTGAAACGCAGGAAACCGATAAACGTATACGTTACGGGAACATGTGGCTTGTCAATCTCGCTTATGGACTTGTCATATTCGTTCCTGGCGATTGTTGTGAATTATTATGCTATTTCTGACACTTTTTCGAGATGACCGGTGTCATTTTCTGCAACTCAATAAGCAAGTAAGCTTTGTGGTTGAAGAACACGAAAAAATGAACCGGGAATTAAAAGTTCCGAAAAGCTGTTCCGAGAAAAGAGTTTGCCACGGTGATTCCTAACCCCACGAAATCAAATAAGGAACAGAGAGAAATAAAGAAGAATCAATATAACATATAACTCTGGGAAACGTTTACCATCAATGAAATGTATATATAAGTTAATAAAACCAGGAGGTTTATTTTAATATAATGTTGGTAGAATATCATTAATTAGAATATATGATATAATCAAAAACATGACATTTCGAGATCAGTCGTTTGGAACAGAACATCACAAAAAAAAGTTGGAGAAAAAAGGCAGAATAATACATGTAAAAAATATCAAATGATAACATCGACATTCCACATAACTCACCGAATAGAAACAAAACAGAAGTCGAAATCAAAGAACATGAGAGCGGACGTTCGCGATGCCATCTGGTGGTCGCTCCATTAATCACCGTGCCCCCTGCGGCGATAACCTCCAATCAGACGCCGCTGGTATCGGGGGCTCGCCGCGGCAGAGGTCGCGGCCGCAGTTTTTGTTGCGCAATTCCGACGCGAGAGCGCGCTGCGCGGGGCAGGGGGAATTATTTTATTTCGCTGCTCCACACGCCGATACCGCTCCGGGTAAACGCGATAAAAAAATACACGCGCGCCGCCCGCGCAGGACGCACCCGAGGCGACAGCGCAGTGGCGGAAGTGGTGGGGGTGGTGGTGGGGGGGGCGGTGGAGTCGCTAGGAGCGATAGACGGTTATGGGGCGGAGCGGAGTGTGGCTACGGGGTGGATTGGTATGCGGTAATGAGAGCGGTGCGGTGTGCGGATATGGGGGTGAAGTAGTGGCGGTTATGGGGGCGGTGCGGGGAGCGGTTATGGGGGTAGAGCGGTGGAGAGTTTGGGCGGAGCGGTGGGTGGTTATGTGGACTGAGCCGGTGGGTGGTGATAGGGATAGTACACTAGATGATGATAGGACGGGAGATAGGTGGAAAATTTGCCCCCTCCTCCGGGATAATTTTATACTTATGTAATTCTTTTAACATGAATTTTTCTGAATCTATGGGTTACACAATTTTACATAGAAATGTGTATTTTTATTCACCTTATTTCTGCTTCAACGTGGCAAATTAAATTAACTAAAAAGGGAATAAATTAAAATAATGTTTGCACTTTCCTAGTGTAGAGTGAAGAGGGAGGGATTTGATATCAAAGTTTCGGAAAAACATTGCCTCGGTGCAACGAGAAACAAACATGTAATGCAAACATGTAATTTTCCTGAAGATTCGGGTAGGTGTTAGGCTTTTCCCCCAAATAACTGAAGTGGTGCAAAATGAGACATTCTTTTCAGCCTTTGTGCTGAACTAAACAAGTCTAAATAGAAAATAATTTGTAGAGTTAGTGATAAGAATTGCATTGGTACGGTTGGGAATTTTGGGCTAAATAATTTCTCCCTCCTCCGCGCAACCAGAGATATTTTAATTCTGAGCCACATTATTTGACCTTTGTACAACACCTACGTCTATGTTACCCATCTCATATGAAATTACATATCAACCAATGAAAATTAGAAACTTTCATTCTTAGAAAATCATATGATTATAATGGACGTAAGGGCATGTTTTTGAAGCTATTTTCTTTCTTTCAAAAGTTAGAATGTATTGTCTGAAACCATAAACTAAAGACATTTTCTCTTATTTTTAAATGAACATGGACAATAAACTAGAATTTTTAAAATGGAATAACTTTAATTATACATTTGTTCAGTCACCCTTATTTACGTGAATCCACAAGATATAAAAACGTCACCTTATGAAGCGATTCTTGTTACGTACAATAACTCTCTAAGAAGAGAGACTGATCAATCAACTGAGATTTACATCTAGCCAGTAGAGTGCAGATAAAAAAAAAACTCACACAAACCCACACACGCAACAAAAAGCACACACAAAGTGGCAGTGATTGAGGGAGACGCAGAGCAATCTGTTTTTGCGATTCCTGCCAGCGCAGAAAATATTTGAAATTCAGCGTCCATTACGCGCAACCTGAAACGTTTACCGGCCTCTCCGGGGCCAGCGCGATTCCATCGCGGGCGCTGTTGATCGATGAGGTTTAGCGGGGAGGGCGCGGACAAAAGACGGGCGGGGAAGAATGAAAGTGGCGTCCGCGGCTCCGGAATAAGGATAGTGATAACGGGGGTGGGGGGGAAGGGAGGGAGGTGGGTGGTGGGGGGTGTGAACGGGGGGAGGGGAAGGGATGTGGATCCCCGGTGCGAGGGGAGCAGGCGTGCCAATTCACGGAGATACGATGTCCTGGGGAGCGAAAGGCGAAACATGGCTCAAGGGAGTTTCGATTCCACAACTCAGGGGTGGAAGAGATGGGTATCTTAATATTTGCTGCTCGGGTTCGCATTTTTCATCAATATCATGCTACGAAATACTCGTGGTCTTCGCACACTCAACTCAGTCTGTCTGTTTGTAACTAGAAACCCGCCGACACTGCCTCGCGTCACTTCACCGTAGGCTCCATCACGGCACCTACCTACCCAGGGTCAAGTTGGGTGCCTAGAGCTTGTACTGGCTGTGGCGGTGCGTTGCAGAGATGTTCTTGAATATTTTTCACCTCACTCTCAAAGGCACCACTAGCCAAGGGAATTGCTAGCAACCTCAAGAACACTTTGGACGCAAACTTGACCCTCGGTCTCTCAAGCTACTATAAGGGAGAGAGATAGAGAGAGAGAAAGAGGGACAGAAAGAGAGAAAAAGAGAGAGAAAGAGAAAAGAGAGGAAGAGAAAGAGAGAGAAAGAGAAAGATAGAGAAAAGAGAGAGAAAGAGAAAGAGAGTGTGTGTGTGTGAGAGAGAGAGAGAAGGAGAGAGAGGGAGAGAGAGGGAGAGAGAGAGGGAGAGAGAGAGAGAGAGAGGGAGAGAGAGAGGGAGGGAGAGAGGGAGAGAGAGGGGGAGAGAGAGAGGGAGAAAGAGAGGGAGAGAGAGGGAGAGAGAGGGAGAGAGAGAGGGAGAGAGAGGGAGAGAGAGAGGGAGAGAGAGGGAGAGAGAGAGGGAGAGAGAGGGAGAGAGAGAGGGAGAGAGAGAGGGAGAGTGAGAGGGAGAGAGAGGGAGAGAGAGAGGGGAGAGAGGGAGGGAGAGAGAGAGAGGGAGAGAGAGAGGGAGAGGGCAGCATGTTGCAATTTTGTGTACTACGTGATTCCCCAATAATATGAGAAAAAGAGGCTCCTGGGGGAGGAGAACCACGCAAGTCGGCGTGTAGTGTGCCACCTCCCGGAGCATAATATGTACAAAACTTACAGGTCTAATGTCCAAAGCTCTGCATTTAGCACCCGTGTTCTAAATGCACTTGGTTCTTTTACGAGTAGCAACCTGTGAGAGCATATCATACTTTCTGATCCTCTTCGCATTCAGGTATTTTCATTGTAATATAAATTGGATAAAATTTGAGAAAACTTTTGAAAACTCATTTACATCTAAAAATTAATAATAATAATAATAATAATAATAATAATAATAATAATAATAATTCATACACGCGGAAAAATTCTGTGTTAACACTGTTTGCTTTTCATTTCGACAATGACATTTTTTATTTATATTTGCCAAATCATTTACATAAAAATTCAGTAACTCAAAAATAATAAAACATGACTTTAAAGTTTAAAAAGGCATAGAACAAACATTCAAGCTCTCTTCATAATTCACATACTCACTGCAAATTCCGTGTCCTGAAATTCTGTGTATTCAATTCCATAATTTCAGCAAATAAACGCCGCGCTCGCACACAAATATTACACAAAATAGAACAAGTAATGAGAGTAAATTATATTAGCGGTAGCTCAAATGTTACATAATTTCCTTCATTTCTCACTAACAGTTTCCTACATTTTTTTCATAAATTTTGTTCGCGTATCAGTTAATACTTAATTAGTCACTTCACTGTCTGGGTATAATGAATATGCAATTAAAAAAAGTTATTTAAGACTTTTTAGGAAAAAATATGTAATGTACTCTTCAGTAATAATACGTTATTTTACATCCATTGTTTATAACATCACGATCATTGATTAAAACCTTAACATGCAATAAATATTCAAGTTTTAAAAAGGTAGGTAATACGATATGATAAGATTTATGTGCTTGCAACAGTCTTACAGAAAAAATCTTTTGAGTGACCCAACAATATATACTTTACATCGAAATATTACACAAAAAAATGTTTAGAATGAATATTGCATATTAAAAATATTATTAACTTAGAACTTCATGGATTGTAAGATTTTAGGTCAGATGATTTTGTAAAATATTTTCATTAAAATATCAGAAATGGGTACTTATTCAAAATTTCAAATTTAAAATCTGCCATTCACATTTTTTTCTTTACTCCGTGGAAATATTTGTCGGCAAAAGAAATAATTTAGCACCCCCCCCCAACTTGCATAAAAATAAGAATCTTTGCATAGCAAATCTTAGTATTAACTACTTCTTCTTTGTACTTCTTTAACACGTCACTTCCAATACGTCACATACCTTGTTTCGCTTCTAGACATAAAGGTAGCATCAATATACGCACGTTCCGTTACGCTCTCCTTTTGTTAGTTTTGCTACCATTAAAGTCCAGGTTTGTGGACTGATATTAAGTTAGTAAAACAATGAAATATATAGTTTGTTTCCTGATGTAAATTAGATTTCTATTAAGGTAACGAAAACTTCTAGTTTTAAAATGTTGATACCCTTACTTTGTTGGTATTTTTATTCATTATTCAACTATAGGCACAAAAGAGCTGGGAAAGAATTTTGAAACTGAAGAAAATGCGTACAGATAAAACATCTCCTGCACATGCCAGACATATTTTTCAAAATGTTTTTTAACGAAACTATAACAAATCAAATCCTATCGTCATCGCGCTCGCTCTCACTCCTCAGAACTCTCCACCTTCATCACCACCACCTCTCTGCCTTTAGCTTAGCCACTCACTTCCGATCTTCTCTTTCGCTGCCGATCGACCAACACTATTACCTCCGTTGCTGCCCTCTCCTCAACCAACCAATCTCTGCCCAGCCCAGCCTCACTTATCCGCACCCATCCTCGCCATGCCGGACCTCCCAAGCCCATTTTCGTCCGTACTTGCCCGTCATTCCGTCTTCGATCATAGTCGATAATCCTCGCCCATCCCCGCTCATCTTCACCCCTATTCGTCCGTCTTCGTCCGTCTTCAATCACCTTCACCCATCTTCACCCATCTTCACCCATCTTCACCCATCTTCACCCATCTTCACCCATCTTCACCCATCTTCACCCATCTTCACCCATCTTCACCCATCTTCAACCATCTTCAACCATCTTCAACCATCTTCAACCATCTTCAACCATCTTCAACCATCTTCACCCTTCTTCACTGAACCCCGTGCAGTCCCGCTTCATCCTGCCATCCCTGTTCCAGGCAGCAACGCCCAGTCCAGCCCCGCCCCCGCATCTGCGCGTAATTCGGCCGTCAGTTTACTGGCGCGTCAAGCGCCGCGTCGTCAGAGCTTGTTTTTATTTCGGGGCTTCCCGCCGGCGGTGCGGCGCGGCGCCAGCGTCGCCCCCTTCTCGCCTGCCCCTCCCCCTTCGCGCGCCTCGTGCCAGGCCACGCCCAGTCCCGTCCCGCCCCCGTTTTTCGCACCCTCGTAAAAAGTTATCTGGACGGCGGGGCCTGAGGGCCGCTTGCGCTGGTCGCGGATTTGGGCCCCGATCTTACGACGTCGCCTCAGACCGCAACGACCCTAAGCCGTCGCTGGGGGCTGCAAGCGGGACAACAGCCCATTCTCCCTGCTGGCGCAGCGCACGTGGCGTCCGCCTTCATTTTATTTGTATTACAGACACAGATGTATTACAATTTTTACGAATACGCGTAATCCTGTGTGAGTGCAACATTTCTTGGTTTACAGTGAAACATGTTTTCAACACTGCAACAGAGGTTCATACTTTGTTCAGGCAGCATGATTTTTTTTGCGCAACAACGCAAGGATCTCCGAATAACTGAAGTAGAAAATTGCGATGTTTATCAGAGAAGACGGGCATTTAAGAGATATATTTTGTGAAGCATTTATTAACTTGAATCATTTTTTTAAACAGAATCAGCCCTCACGATCTCTTTTCAAAACTACCAAACCACAGCCATCAATCACAGCCATCAACCATCAGCCAGCCTTTCGAGTGTCACTACAGATTCACCATACGATGACATTTATGCGTCGTCGTCGTCGTCAGTTAAAAATGAAAACTCGTGTTTGTACATTGCGTCAGGATTATAAGGTATTCATTGTTATATTATCTCAAAAGTTGGTTTATTATAGCTTTGGAAACGAAGCGCGTTCTATTTTAAAAATTTAGTGCACAGTGTTGTGTAAATATCAAACTTTGTGAGAGCACTAGTGTTGCCAGAGGCGGATTCAGGCGATTATTTTCGAAGGGGGCCATCGTAGATTTTTGTTAATTAATAAACATATTTGTTATTATATTGTATAATATGTATAAACTGTTTCAATAATTACATAATTCGAACATAAATAAATATTTAAACCAACTGTGACAAAAATTGTAAGGAAAACGAAAACTCTCCGCCAGTGAGTGTTGCAGTGAAAGAATATTTCGTGTTTTCAGGCGCGTCAACTACTTCGGTCACTACACGAAAAAAACAAACGTGGGAGTATACCAGATCCATGATAATGTAACAAGGAACTTTGTTATAGTATCATTGATCTGGTATACTCCAACGGTTCTTTTTCTCGGTTTAGTCCCGTTAGTGAAGAGCTCGTCATATGCCCCACAGGGACATGAGCCGAACAACGGAGTCAAGTGTTTCCCCCTTCTCGTGTGTTTGCATCTTCTCCTCTCTTCCTCCAGCAAGGAAAAGCTCTACACTCTCGACTCATCTCCCGGTAAGTATAGCAGTGTAGTACACGTTCGTGTAAATGTGTGTAATGGGAGAGGAAGGGACAAGGAGGAAAAGAAACGTTTTCGTGCGGTTCGCAGTCCATTTTTTTAGTCCACCTGCTTCATTATTTATCCCGCATTGATCGAAAATGTCCTGGAGAACTACCGATCAGAGCATCCGTCAGATAGAATTCTCATTCAAATGGAGAATGAATTTCTCCTATCTATCCATCTATCTGTCTATGTATTTAGTGGAGAATATCTTCTACCGTCGGGTCTTAAAACCAAAGACCTTGAGTGATGGCAAGCGTTGTAAACATTGGATAGTCAGATTATTATTATTATTATTATTATTATTATTATTATTATTATTATTATTATTATTATTATTATTAGATATTAATATTATATTCTTGTAAAAATTTAAAAAGCCCTATAGGTCACAGGAGTACTAAATTATTTAGTTTTTTGTTTCTCTTGTACAATTACTTCCCGTGGAGATAACTCGTTTTCGACCTCACCGATTCGTTTGTTTCCCCCGGGAAACCCCTCGCTTTCTCCCTTCCCTTCCAGTCTTTTGGGCCGCTCTGTCCCAATTGCATTGCTGCCCGCCAGCCCCCCCTGTCCGTGGGCTGGGCCGGGGCACATCCGGGCGCGGTTAGCGTCCACCGAATGGGTGATAGAGGCGGAAGAGCTCCGAGTTACGGCGAGGGGCCGCGTTCTTCGACAACATCCGGATAATGTTGCTCTTATAGCCCTGGTATTGCCGCGGCTCTTGTGCTCTAGTTTACGACACGCTTCTGTCTGGGGCACGCCGAACTCAAATGATGGAAGGACTCCTCCGGAGGTAAACGACGCGTAAATGTTCCAAGGTCGAATTCTGAAAGGCTTCGTCACGGGATACAAGAATTTCTAAAAAAGTATGGACTTTTATTTTCATGTTTATTCATTTTTTTAAATTCAAGTTAAAATGACATAATTCGAAACGTTTTCATGAACAGCCCCTTTTTATGTTTTTTTCCCGTTTCACTAAAACTTATTATATAATGTGCAATGCTAAAATAAATATAATACAAAATAATTGTTAAACGTGATTTAATATTAAAGTAAATTGTTGCAAAACAATTATTTTTGGATGAAACATAAAGAATCAAAACAAAGAGACTGTTTTAAAATAGTTAACTATTTTTTATTAGCAAATAGGTTAATCTATAATTTAGAAAGACTATCTAAAATCAATTTAATACAATTTGCAATATATTAAAAAAATTTTGGTAATAAAATTTTAGGAGGTGCGTACAAAAATTTTCAAACCAGTTTTTTTTAATAAAAGTTCAAAAAGATCTACAGTGATTAAGATAAAATGTAACAGATATACTGACGTTAGGTATATTTAAGAGTGTAGTTGCTATTTTTCTTTCTTCAAAACATATATTCGGTACTAAATCTCCCTCCTGAGAATGAATTAGAGTTGGTTATGTCCAACAAACAAAAGTATTTACAATTGACAGAATTTTACACAAACAGTTATCTAAATTTTTACAACATCTATCAATATTATCTCAACCTTTTTTCACATTACTCAAAATAACAAATTTTGTTATCAATTGAATTAATGGTATCATTTGAATATTTGTGTAAGTTTGGGAATGGTATTCACGAGTCAAAGAATTCTGTAAGGTTGTGTAGTTTACAGTTACTGTTATATTTGTTTCTATTTCACTATATTTGATTTATTAACGTTTAAAAGTTGCTACATTAGAAACGGGAATTGGGTGCACGGGAAAAATAATGAAGGAACAATCTGTATCAAAATTGAGCTGACCGTGAGTGTGTTTTTAACCACAACATAAAATTTAATATTACTCCAAACGTACATAAAAGAAGGAAGAATAGCAAGATTTAGGTAAGAAATTTGGGTGACATTATTGAGATAGAAAGGCAAGGGTAGAATTAGTTCAAAGCAGATGAGCGTTTGCTGTACAGGCAGTGTTCTGCTTTCTGTTTAACCAGCCGTCAATTTACCAGCCGTCGAATAACGTGCTAAAGTTCAAAATCATTGTTGACTAATGCTTTTTCATGACATGACATGACTTCAAAATCAAAATCCTTCAAAAAATATCGCGCAAACTGCAGTTAGTTCACCACCAGCTTCGAGTCACCTCAAACCGAGAAATTGAAGGGGTCGGGAGAAGAGAGTGCTTACCCTCATTTCATAAATACAAACAAAAAGTATTAGAATGTGTCCTAAAAATATTGACTGAAATGCTGAACAAACGTGTTTATAGAACTTCAGTATGTGTGTTGAATGCAGCCAGAAGTGTATAGAGTAGGTAAGACACGGTTTATTGAACTGAAGCTATGTTTTAGCTGAGTCCAACAAAAAATATTAACTTTTTTCTTTTTTCTACTAAATCTTCTTCTGCTTATTTTTCTTCTTCTTGAACAAGTGTACGATGAAATCCATCTCAAAAGCAAAGTTCGATCATCATATTTATTACTTAAAACGCATTTTTGTATACTCTTTTATTCCTACTTGTCATGAGTATTAGTTTATGATCATAACGTTACAAATACAACACTGCATAATGGTAATGTAGATAACTTCAAGTGATTATTATAAGTGGTTTCACGACAAAGAATCTATCATTCGCTTAGGTTTTGTGCCGTCAATTATATACAAAAGTATATCAATGTACGTAGTACATACTACTATTATTTACAAAAAAATCAACATTTATAAAACAATATGAATTTGATACGTTTCGTAAAGTCGCAATTGTCGTGATACCGTTTCGTCATTGAACCTATTGGCTTCATTATATTGCAATTAACTTTGTGGGTATTAAAACTGTATATATAGTTTTTCGAAAATCTTTTTTCTAAAGCATTATTGTTTAATTTTTTTTATTTTTAAAATCCGTTTTGGGGCAATACAATGTCGTTCTGATCGTTTAAAAATTAATCTGTTAAGGAAGTTAACTGCATCTCAGGATCTCCATCTCATTAAAAAAAACCTACGGAATAAATCTGAGCTGCGGATGATAGGCAGAAAATAACATTAATGAAATCGATTTGGTGTGTTCATATATAAGAAACGAATGATCTAATTGATCCGATTTTTTATTATTTAGGATATATTTTCGTATTTTATCGTTTTATCGTGATGATTCATTATATGTTTCAAGGATTGTTAACGTTTTAAGAGAGATTTTGTTTTCGAAATACAAAGCGAATACAGAGAAACACATCCACAACATAAATGTGGATCTCGTAATTCAATAATTGGCGCTCTATTAAACAGGGTCACTGTATACAATGATCTAATTAAGGTTATTAGCATTTCACAGCAGAAATAACTGCATTTCGGCAATGAAATTCATCGTTAATTCGTACAACTATAAATGCATGCAATGGGGCGCGAACAGTGGCAACCTAAATTTTGTAATCCATCCAAATTGAGAAATTAAATATATATGCCTGTGCTAGTAGCTGCTAGTAAATGCAAGGGTATTATCGAATACACACGCACCATTATTGTAACGTTCGAAATAACAACATAGAAAAAATTATCTTCTTATAGACCCCCTTCTCAATATTGCTACTCTAAAGTTAATTTTTCGCGTTAAAATTCATTGCCGTAAAGAAATAAATATGTTACAGATAAGGCACACTCATTAAGAATGCACGCCTGGAAATAATGAAAACGTTTATAAATATCCACTTAATTTTTTACGATTATGCCATTCCAATATATTGTACATGAGGTGCAGTAGAGAGAGAGAGAGAGAGAGAGAGATTTGGAAAACTGTTTTTCTTCGTTTGTGTAAGTATTAAGTCTTTACTGACTAAGCAACGAACGCTGACCTACTCTTGAGCAATATCTTAAATGCTTACCTAAACAATTATATTAAATAAATATAGCAAAACGATTAAAATTTTCTTGTGGCATAATTTTTTGTAGACCTCACAGTAATCACATCCACATATTTCCTCATTTGTTATGAATTCAAATAACATCGCTGGCGTGATTATATATTATTTTCTGGTTGATGCATTCTCTTAAAATTGAGTGGTTCATTACCAGATGTACCCGTACTCGTTTTTTGTATCAACTTGAAATGAACTTGCAGACAATGCACTTGAAATGAATTGAACTTCAAATGCAGGATTTGAGATCAGCTCACTCTTAACACTGGTATCTCGCAAGTACACAATATTCTTTTGATATCAACGTTACGTGACCGACTTCATTTATTGACGAGTAAATTTATATTTTTTTACTGATTGTTTAAAGAATTTAGATTGAATTGGTATTTTGTAATACACATTAATAACATTATAAGGATGCAATGTAAATCAAAAATTTAACAATAAAATGTGTTGGATATAGTAGCTGGAAGATAGGATCCTAATTGCATCGCGAATTTTAAACCATGGATTAACCACCGATTGACCGGTGATTGTCACTTCGGTGGGTGCTCTTTTGTCCGCGTCGTAGAGTTTTGGTGAAAACGTCTAAGATGAAATAACGAATGTTTAATATTAATATGCAATTTAACAATCATTCTCATTAATTCACATGGACAGTCTCAGTAGAGTCACACCGCCTTCAGCAGCTCCGTTTTGTGAGTTTGTGAGTGTGACGTTCTCGAATTCGCTCGGCATCTGGCATATTTGAATATTTGCATTTCTTACAATGTGTGCATTCTTTCAACATGAGTTCTCCAAACTTTCCAGCATATTTCCGATTCATATTAAACAAGTCGTATATTATTTTAAGATTTTGTACTGAAGAAAAAAATCAACTTTTGCTCCGGGCGATTACTATTGTCCCTTCATATTCTGCTCCGCGCGCTCTTTACGACGACAGCAGAATGAACGTGACTGTGATTCTGGCTCCTTTGACAGGAGGTCATAAGGTTCGAGTCTCGACGGTGGCAGGATTTTTGACACTAGCTGCATAGGTCGGTCGAATTCAGCCGCTGTCTGTAGGAGAATTCTAGAGGCCGGCTGCTCTAAACTGTAGTTTTGCGTGGATTTTTGCGATCAACGGCCGAATACCGGAACATAACCATAAAAACAAGCAAACGACCGCGTGCGATCTTTCCTTCCTCATCCCTCACTTATCCTCACCACTTATTTACATATACTCACATTTTACATGCATTACACTGCCGCACATGTCGGAAGACAACTCGGGAGCTTAGAGACTGACCTGCTGGGGCAGTGTCTCACTGGTGGCAGGAACTTGGTTGGGGAAAACCCCGCAATTAGTTAATCAAACCATTCTGAAGGATTCTCGGCACCACATTGAATGAACATTTACACCTAAAATATTTCGGAGACATTTCGGCATAAAATTTGTTCCAAATTACAAACGCAAGAATGCACTTAAGTAGTCATGACCGCACTATATCCTTCATGTCATACACAAGTAGACATTATCTATCCGTTAGAGTCACAACTGTTTCGTGCGTTAATTATACCTAATAATTATTAGGTAAGGTAGGAGCATTTGAAATTTTACAATATTGTTGCATCCAAGGAAGTTCGATTGCCCATAACAGACCGAGCGAATAGACATTTCCATCCCCAAACAGGCTTAACGCAAATTACTTTCATTCAGCAACAAATCAAAGCGCGCGAAAGGTGGCGTGTGCCAAAACCGACGCGCGTGCGCTAAGAGCGCGGATAGCGACCGACAGGCGCGCGCGGCCGTTAACTCTCGATTAGGCGCGACGGGCAGGCGCGCGCGTAAACACTAATTAGACGCGCGGAGCGGCGCAATTATGAGCGCGGGTTACGACGGATTTACGGCCAGCGTCGGATAATGACGTCACGGATCGGGCAGCAGCGCGCGCGGCGGCGGCGGACCGCCGGGACGCGCCCCCGGCGTTTCGCATAATTGGCGGTGACAGTGTGGCGCGCGGGCGGCGGAGACGGTGGGAGCGGGGACGGGGGCCCGAGGTGGGCAGGTGGCGGGGAGAACGACGGGGAACTGGCCAGGCGACGAAGTGGTGGTGAACGGAATAGGACGGTCAAAGGGTTGGAGTATGACCCCAAATCACTCTTTTCGTGAGTCAAATGGTCGGATAACCGAGGTTGTGATATAATTTTAGAATTTGAATTTGGCAGAAATCTTGTTACAATTTATAAAGTATTAATTTATAATAATGAATTTGAGTAGGGTAGAAATATTGTTTTAATTGAACAAAATTTAAACGTGTTTTTTTAATTGTTGTATGTTCATTACAGTTGGCCTTATGGCTTTCTTCTACGGAAATTTCTTGATGTTAAGCTACCATAAAAACATTATAGTAAGAAAAAGTAGAATCAAAATATATGCGATGGGAAGACAGGAACGTTCAAGGTAGTACAGTTGAGAGAGACAGGTGGCGGCATAAAAGAGATGTTGATGGCGTTAGCGATAGCGATGAGATGAAGAGTTTCCAACGGTCGCTTTAGCTGCTCCGGCAACGGGCGCTGCAATACCAGCAGTAGTGGCGATGGGGTGGGTATCAAGATTTACAACTACGAATCGTCAGAGGTGATATTGATGGAGGTTAGCACATAACACTCACTTTGCTACAGCTGTGCTAATACAGAAATACATCATAGGCAATGGTGATGATAGCTACTGACACCTTTATAACACCTTGCTACTCGTATATACATAGGGACTGTGCAATGAGTTATTTTTATTTTGTGCTTACATCTATTGTTACATTATATCTTTACATTTTTCGACAGAAATATAAACACATACATTCATCACTAATTCGCAAGTCTAACATAGTACAACGGCGCTATCAGCAAAGGAAAACGAAGCATACTATCGGTGTTTAATTCATCGTACGTTCCTTTAACAAATATAATCATTGACAATAATTGCTGGAAACATTGACATGATGACAAAATTATATTACTGAGAACCGCAATAAGACAGAAAAATTGTACTGTGTGAAGAACTAGTTATGCTTGTGCTTATTTGAGTAAAATAGATATGAATAAAATTCCCATTGAAATGCTCTAAAATACAGGTTCAAATATTACTTCTCAAAACTTAAAAAAGCACTTTTAGTTATAGAAAAATCTACAGATTTTTCTGATATAAATATATGATAAACTATTCACTGTCTGAAATATGACCACAAGTATAAGGGTTTATCAAGCAATATCCTACCATTCCGGTCACAATAAAGTCCAATTAACTACACGATAATTTTTAAAGCAGGGCAGTTATCATCAACCTGGCGCTGGAAACGAGAGAGAATTCCACCGACGACAATGTCGAGCTGTTTTAAGGCAACGCCACCTGTGTCGGGGCGCCCGCAACAAAAAGTAATAAAAAGCCGCCCTTCAAAGGGGAGCAGAGTGTGCACGGGCGAACGCGAAGTCCCGCGAGGCGGCGGCGGCGGCGACGCGCGACAGGGGACAAAGCGCGGCTCAGCCACCACGGCAGCCGCTGCGCCGCGCCACCGTCGCTCGCCTCGGGCGCTGACGCGCGTGCAGGCGTCGGGGCGTTTAGTGGACCCTGCGCCACGCCGTGCCTCCACGCTCAGCCTCGCACAGCACCCCCTCGCATTGCCGCAGCCCTCCCCATCCCTCTCCTCCCGTCCCTCTCCGCCCCTCTCCGTCCCTCTCCGTCCCTCTCCGTCCCTCTCCGCCCCTCTCCGCCCCTCTCCGCCCCTCTCCGCCCCTCTCCGTCCCTCTCCGTCCCTCTCCGTCCCTCTCCGTCCCTCTCCGTCCCTCTCCGTCCCTCTCCGCCCCTCTCCGCCCCCTCTCCGCCCCTCTCCGCCCCTCTCGCCCCTCTCCGCCCCTCTCCGCCCCTCCTCCGCCCCTCTCCGCCCCTCTCCGCCCCTCTCCGCCCCTCTCCGTCCCTCTCCGTCCCTCTCCGTCCCTCTCCGTCCCTCTCCGTCCCTCTCCGACCCTCTCCGACCCTCTCCGACCCTCTCCGACCCTCTCCGACCCTCTCCGACCCCTCTCCGACCCTCCTCCGACCCTCTCCGACCCTCCCCCGCCCCTCACCTCTCCCCCGCCCCACCCCACCCTGGTTCTTCCCGCCTCTCCCCACCCCCTTCCGCCTCTCCCCGCCACTTCCGTTCCTCGCTGCCTCGCCTTGCCACCCCCCGCCCGCTTCCCACCCCGCCTGAGGGCGCTGGCTGCCACGGCTCTTGTTCTTATTCTCGTTCTATCAGGCCACAAAACAACTGACACTTCACATCCGTTGTCCGCTATCTAGCCCTTCTCCCTCTGGAAACTAACAATCGCTTTTCACTTGTCGCATCGGTTTTTGCATGTCCTGATTGAACACTTTTCATCGCTTTCTACACTTCCCATGTTTTTTTTATTCTTCATTGTTTTCTACATTTTCAATGCGTTTGACACATTTCCCTATCTTCTACATATTCCGTTCGTCTCCTATGCCTTCCACATCTTACACGTCTCGTACATCTTCCATTTCGTCTCCTACTCTTCCATTTTGCCTCCTGCAGCTTTCATTCGTCTCCTTCATCTTTCATTTGTCTTCATCTTCCCACTTCTCCGATCTCTTCCTCGTGTCCATCCACGTATTTTCCCCATCTTTGACTTCTTGCCGTCGTCTCCCACATCTTACAGCGCCTCTGCCATCTCGTCGCCTCTCCCAATATCCCGGCGCCACTCACGTAATTCCTTCATTTTTCACATCAACCCTCCAACTCTCACTCACTTCGTCACCTCTCACATCTTGCTGCCTCTTCGATTTCCTCATCACTCCTGCATATTCCAGTCACCTCTCAAAATGATTAGGATACGACGCATGAAACATAGTAGATTGCGGAACATTGTTTGTGGGGCAAGGTCCAAAGGACAGGTAATGTGGACATGGCGAGTGGACCAAGGCCTAGAAGTCATTGTGGGAGAACGTTGCGGAGGTCGTAGAATAGCGCGGTGGGAATGGTGGGGAGGGGAGGGACGGTGTTGGGGGTGAAGTCTCGAGGACGTGTAATAGGATGTAAGACTTGAGGAGATTTCATGGAGAAGAGAACGTGTGTGGCGGGACGTGTGTGGCGGGACGTGTGTGGCGGGACGTGTGTGGCGGGACGTGTGTGGCGGGACGTGTGTGGCGGGACGTGTGTGGCGGGACGTGTGTGGCGGGACGTGTGTGGCGGGACGTGTGTGGCGGGACGTGTGTGGCGGGACGTGTGTGGCGGGACGTGTGTGGCGGGACGTGTGTGGCGGGACGTGTGTGGCGGGACGTGTGTGGCGGGACGTGTGTGGCGGGACGTGTGTGGCGGGACGTGTGTGGCGGGACGCGTGTGACGGGACGTAGAGACGTGCCGTGGCATGCAGGACGTGATACGGGGTGCCTACCGCTGAGTTCCATGGATCGGGTGAGGTGGGTGGAAAGGGGAGGGAAAACAGCGGCGCGGGGCAGGGAGGGGCGGGGCAGCGCGGGGGAGGTGCCGGAGGGCCACATGCGCTAATTAGCGGAGTCAAACGCGAAGGGCGCGCGCGCATCGCTCCGCTTTTGTTGCAAGACGCGTCAACTCAAAGCGGAAGCGCGCTACAAACCGCGCGGGTATTGCTGAATAGATAACGAGGCAGGGAGGATCGGAGGGCAGGGCGCTGTTTGTAGAGTAATCAACGAAGCGCGGACGTCGAGTGCCTGCGAATTCCACCGCGTGGGCGGCAGGCGAATTACGCGCTCAAAGACACTTCTCGAGGAAAGTGGTGTGCTCGTCCGAGCGGTATTGTCCGCTTCGGTTTGAGTGGCTTCCGAATCGGGGTTGATGCACGTAAATAACTGGAATGTCGGACAGAGTGGCAATGAAGGATGCGAGAGCGTGTGTGCGATCGTAATACGGGGTAATTAAGAGACATTATAATCGTGTTAAGCTGCATGGTGCGCGATTAAGTGAGACAATTGGGATTAGGCGTTGGTGTGTTCATTAAGGATTGAATTTAGTGTAATGGGCTCGTCATGGACGTTTCGATCCTAAACGCTCAACAGTGAACAGCTGAAGTTAAGTACGTAGGCAACTCAGTTTAGTAGAATAATTGATCCAGTCATTTCGTAAAGGACGTAGGTTTATTCTGGTTAATATATATTTGAATATTATTTAACTAGCTCGCGTGCCATAGGAAAGAAATTCAAAAAAATACTCTTATCCTATTCTTCTTCATAGTAATCTGTTATAACTAAGAAAAAGTTTGTTCTTGGGCCAACATTTTTTAAGATTTATTTTCATCTATTTCATCGATTTGTTCACACGGTTCAGTTCCCTTCGGTTTGTTTTCCCATGGTATTCGCACTATTCTGCTAACACCAAGCTCAAATAAATAATGATTTTGGGAGTGATTATTTCCAAATCACTCTAAATGCCAAAATACCGGAAATTGACTTTTCCGCAGAAATGGATTCTCAGTGCCCTGAGTAACCTAATAGACGGCAACAAACTTGCGACTGCTTCCAGGCGCGGAGATGGGCACTACAACGTATTGTAGAAATCCTAACTTTATAAGTGTCTAGTGGTAACAGTTGGCTGCATGGCTGCATTTGTATGTTATTACACATTGCGTTTCACTAGAAAGTTTGAGATTGTAAATTGGAAGTCATAGTGTAATAATGTAAGTGGCAATTTATAAAATGAAACGAAAATACCCAAAAATGTGGATAAAAGTGGTTCTTACGCTACAAAAGAAAAAAGTTACGCAAAGTCTACCAATTTCTTTTTCGTGACCAAATTATTTTTTGGCATTTACAACTCTATGAAAATGTAAGTCTCTTTTGTTTAAGATTTTTCGTTAATCCATTGAATAATTATGAACATATTATCTCACATCAATCATTTTGTCAGAAGATGAGAGAAACGGTAAAATCTTTATACGCTTTTACAGTCTCAAAAGTCTGCTACACAGAACTTCCATTGTATTGTCCCAAGCGCACTCAATTATAACCTGAGCGAACATAGTAAGAGAAGGGGTGCCGAAGTATATCTCACCTTCAAGATGTGAAAAATAACATTTCTTTATGTACTTTGCCGAGAGAAAATGGTGACTAAAGACCGCGTTCTAATTATCTGTTATTACTGCTTTTTTTTCCCTCTGTCGTTTGCTACACCTGCGAATGAAAACTGTTCCGGCTCTGCCAATGATACACAGAAAGAGGCGCAATTTTTCTCCGGCAAAATACACTCGGGGAAGCGCTAAGCTCGAAGGAAAATAAATTCATCCCGACGCCGAGAAATGTCTAAAGCGCTGCTCGTTCGTTTTTCCACAACAGCTGTCAGGTATGAATGGCCCCTAACCGTATCCCTCTCTCCCCCTCGCACTGTGCGCAGCGGTCCAGTGCATTATCTCGGCGGAAAAACAGAGAGCGCCCAAATCGCTTTTGCCTCGGCGAGAGGCGCGGCGCGGCGCGGCGCGGCGCGGTCGTCATATGGCGCGAAACGTCGAAGCCGCTCGAACTTTCTCGTGATTGATTCATTCATTGTTAGCGATTCCAGGCGCGCCAACTGCAAAGGTCATTAGTTCCGTAAGTGTAGTTCATGTTTCCCCTTGGGAGGTGGTCTTCCTCAGCTGGATGGTGAGATCCGACGCCGTCCTACCGTCGGTTTTCCCTAACCAGGTATCTCCCACCAGCGGGGAACCACCTCAGCCGGGACAAGCTCTAAGCTTCCGACCGGTCTCTCAGTGTGGTGGTGTCGTGCATGTTAGTGTAAGTGTGTGTAAGTAAGGGGTGAGGATAGGACAAGGAAGTTAAAGGAAATATCGCGTGTGGTCCGTGGCCCGTTTGTTTTGGTACTGCTCCGGTATTCGCCTGGTGTTGATGACAGAAACCATGGCATATAACCGATCAGAGCAGTCGGTCGCCAGACGGTGACTTATTTCGACTTAGCTGACAAGCTAGTCGTCGGGTCTCGAACCTAGAACCTCCCGGTCAAAGGGCTGCAGTAACATCTCCGTAACTCTCTGGAAATTCGTAAAGCCACCTCCTCGGTGAACTTTACGAATTTCCTGCACACGAGCTGGGTGGTATATTCCGATGTGAAGTGAGTGGCACTTCAAAGACATGGGTTGGAAGGAGAGAGGGATATTGACATTAAATCGAGAGTTCTAGTACAAAAATTGAAGTCATAAAGAAGATCCCGTTTGGATGACAGTGTCCTCCTCTTCCAGAAAATTCAATGAAAATCGGATCTCGACAATTTTTAAGTGCACTCTATCTGATAAAAATCAAATTAGAAGATGGGTGAATAGTTAAATGATTGAAGATAGTTGGTAGTGGAATATATGTGGCTGCAGGTATACCCTCGATAAAATGAAGGATTTAAAATTCAATCATGCTACAACCACATGAGACAACACACGACACCTATACCATCCGTGAAACTATCAGTCAACAAGGTATACGCCAACAAGGATGGTTATGTTCATGAAAGGAAATAATAAAAAACGTTATATTAATATAAGCAAAAATATTAATATAATGAAAAATTGATTTAACATTTTTAACATTCCACACGAAATGGTTCTTTTGTGTTCCCAGCACAATACGTTATTCAGTAAGAAATCTCCGGTACACAAAGGGTCTACCCTCGCGGACCCTCGGGGCTACAAGAGAGACGGACATTTGAAGATGTTGCATGGCATCAGTAAGACCGCCTCTTTGTCCTGCCAAAAGGCAATTTGGTGGAAAGAAGGAAACTCCAGAAGTCAGGAGAACAAGAGGTCAGTGGTGAAAAAAACAAGATATTTTCAAGCAAAAAAAGGAGACCTTTGTAGATCCCCAGATTATGAGTCCGAGGATATCAAAAAAGACATGTGATACAAGAAAAGAGTTATCAGATCAAGTCTACAGGAGATTATTGAAACATTTATTAAGTCGTCAATTTCACATTCAATGCGTTATAGAAAGAAGTTCCAAATTTATATAGGTTTTATAAAGCATATATTTCACACAGGTGGCAAAAACAAAAGCTTCACTATTTGGCCTTGAAATATCCCTTGGGTTTGGGACACTGAAAATCATTTCATAATTACCATTTTTTAAGGTAAATACTCGTACGTATTTGGCACAAAAAAGTAAAATCATGTAATAAGTTATGTAAATGGAAACATATGAAAATATTGTCTCTATGTTACAAGGTTTCTTGCATTCTTTATGTAATTTTTTTTGCAAATTATCTGGCAGCCAATAAAAATTAATAAACAAACAATAGGAAAATAATACACATTAAACAATGAGAAAGTTCAAGAAAATATCTTAAAACGACTTCATTACATCTTTTTTAACTGATCAGAAATTCTGCCCACTGAATTCATTCAAAAAAAATACTATACTATAGTAGACCTGCGACTTTCAACAACAAAACTGCTGCTGAAAAAATTACACAAAATGTTGTGTTCTTTTTTTAAAAGTACCATTACACTGCTCGAGAACAACAGATAAAAATTATCTTGTTACACTATACAAATTAAATATTTGAACAAAAACAGACTTCACGAACACTGCAATAACAAAGTACAATAGTTTGGCAACTAGAGGTGCTAAACCAGTACATACTTTCTTGCATGATTGAAAGTAGTTTTGAAATATTAAAATATTTTAATTTTTTCCACACTATATAACTCAGTTATAGCCTGAAAGAGTCTTAATTCAAACGAATCGCCTCTTGTACTTATCTTCATTTACTTCCAATGTCAGTAAGGGTAGTAATTTCTTACTTTTAAACTAAAACGAATAAGAATACATTTATATATTACGATATTTATAGAACATAATACATAACAGCAAGAATAATTTCACACAAGCTTACTGTGATTACATTTGATGTACACGTAGGCTTCAGTCAAATTGAAATCAAACATTTGATGTCAATAGATATCAATGTTTTGATACCCTAATCAACGATTAAAACTTCTTAAAGTATAGAAGTGTGTTTTTTAGTTCTCAGTAAAAAATTATTATCTTCCTTCAATCTATTTCCTTTCAGAAGATCATTTTCTACATCAAACACTCATCATGACCGACAACAATGGGATGAATTTGAGAAATCTTGAAAGCTCTGTGTTTGCTATTTTGCGAACTGTCAACGCTTGAAACGACGCGCACGAATTTTGAATTTACAATTCCCAACTTGCAATTTTCGAAAACGCAGAGTGCGCATAAAATAAGACCATCATCACTATTTTTCAAGGGCTTTGTTACATACGAGGATGAAAACAAGACAAAATTTGAAGTCATTTCTGGTAAAATTGTTTAAAATGGTTTTAAAAACGCCTCTTTTTCATCAAAAATCACGCAAAAAATACTCATATTTTCAAAATATTGAACAGGAACTTTGTAGAGAACTGCTTTTATTGAATATATTTCATTTAAAAAACTGAATTTTGTAATATTGAATTTTTGCAATTTTCAAAAAACCTTGGTTTTTAATGAAAATGAGTCCTGCAGAATTCTCTTAATTCTTCACTATATCCAACAACAAAATTTAATAAAAAAGTTAAAACTATTTTTTGAAAATTTTGAAAATGTCCCATAGGCTTCCCGTAAAGTACCCCCCCATTAATGAATCGGTTTCGAATTCAAGGGGTCGTGATATCAGTCAGATCAATTCAGAAATATCAAATTTTGGATGAAATCGTCTGAACGGGTTAACTGCTAGCGTTGTTCACAGACGGAAGACGGACAGACAGGTTTTGCCATCATTCAGACGGGAAAGCCTGAAAGTCTTTGCATTTTACTATGAGGATACTAAAACGAGTACTGCGAAAGCGAGGGAATTATCTTACTTATCTCCAGTTCTTCCATTAATGGAATACGGAGCGGTTTATTGGGACGCCTACAGAAAATCACAAAAGGCGTATTTGAATAGAGTACAGAGAAGAGCGTGTAAACTTTCCGAAGCAATAGGAAGAAAGTAGAATGGGACACTCTAGAAATCAGGAGGGTTAAGGCATCACTCTGTGCCTTGTACAAAGCGTATGACTGTTATCCAGCTCGAAAAGATATGTACATCCGACTCAGTAGGCCTACGTACTTTAGTGGACCGGATCACAAACACAAAATTCAGTTGAGACCACAGAAAAAAGGTGATGAAAAAGTTTCCTTTACAAATAGAACGGAAAAAAGGACTGGAATAATTTGCCTGCGACAGCCCTGGAACCCTTTCTTTTAGGTGTACAAAGATTTAAAAGTAATCTAACCAAACTTTGTAAACTGTATTAATTAGTACGTTATGCTAATTAAAACAGTTATATATTATTATTGTTGTTGTTTCTATAGTATTGTGATATTTACTATTAAAAGCAACGCTTTATTATATGTATAATTACAGTCAAAGTAGTATTTGTACTGCAGTGTGGTGACGTGTTGTGAAGTGTAGTGAAATAAAGAAGTAGAAGAGAAGTGCAAGTGTGTGAAGTGAAGTGGAGTGCAGGGTAAAGTAAAACGAGAAAAATGTGTGGAAGATCACGTGATTAGATTCTGTCATTTCTAGCACATTGAAAACTTGTACCCATCTATTGCATGATATATCGGCAATTAGTATTATACTGATAGTGCAATATTTCAGTTTTTTTAAGAAACGGATTAATAAGTTGTACGAATTAATAACGTGTACGTAGATCATGAATTATAAAATATTACTAGGAATTTAAAAGAAAGTAATCGACAAGATATAGATGGACGACCTAAAGACAGTTAACTCCAATAAAAATATATTCGAGTATAAAAATATATTTTAATAGCCCTAATTGAGTCATAATAATACGCGTAATAATATGTTACAATTAAGACTCAATAACTTGGCGCGACTAGAAACATGTAATCCCTAAACGAAGTTGCAAAATCACTGGTATGAATATTTTTACTCTCAACATTAATACAATTGGATTACAGAACCCTATCGGCTGTGATGCGGTCACCTTCAGTGCGTCATGAAACTGGCAACACAATCAAACGTACACGCCCCTCTCGAGACGAAGCCGAGGTGCGCAGCTCGCAGCCCGGGTGGCGCATCGCTGGGGCCGCGCGGGGGCGAGGTCCAGTGGGGCAGGTGGCCGCCCCGGGCGCGAGCGCGCTCTCCCGGAACGGGTCCCGCGAACGGGTCGCGCCGCCCGTTATCGTTTATCACCCCGATGCGTTCGCAGCCCCCCGCGGAGGTTCCAGCCACTACATCATGGCGAGTCCTCGGACCTGGCGCAAGAGGAGGAGGACGAGCAGGTGGAGGTGGAGGAAAAGGAGGCGGAGGGATTGGCAAAAGGGGGAAGAGGCTGCGGAGGCAGAGAAGTAGTAAGCGGTAGAAAAGAAGGAAGCCGGGGAAGTGAAAAAAGCGGAGGAGGAAGCCAATGGAGGTGGAAGGGACAGAAGTAGTAAAGTCGTATAAAAGAAGGAAGTGGAGGAAAAGAAGTATCGGAGGAGCAAGCGGTTAGAGATGGAGGCGAAGAATATGGTTAAAAGAAGAGGTGGAGGACACATCAAAAGCTGGTGAAAGGCGATGCAGAAGGCTGCGGAGGCGGATTCTGCAGGAAGACGTGGCAAAGGAGGCGACAGCGACAAAGAGGGACGGAAAACGGACAGAGCGAAGAAGAGCGTTGGCGAAGAAGTACGCGGGAGATGCCGTTTAAGGCGGTGCCAGAGGCGGTAGCGACGGCGAAAGCAAACAACGACTACACAGGTGGATAAACGAAGAGGGACAGAGACTACGGAGAGGAGGAACGCCAGGTAGATATGGAGGAAGCGGAGCCGGTGATAGCGGTAGGAGAGGAGGCAGATGTAAAGTAGGTGATGGTGGGGGTGATAGTGAATGCGACGGAGACGGTGACACGGGCGGCCGAGGCAGCAGAGGCAATGGAGGCGGGGCCTGCTGCAGCTATTGGCCGACGCCTTGCGCCCGAGGAGTCTGGTTACAGCGCAGGAGATGAGGGCAGACGACGCAGGAAACGACAATGGTGAAGCAGTACCACCGACGTGGCGGAGGTGGTGTAAGAGCAAATGTGATAGTATTATTATGATCTGGGACTCTTGGCTCTGTTACGTCAAGGAAATAACCATGTTCGGCGATGGAAAAGGAAGAGAAAGAGCTGATGATGATAAAATAGGGTAATGGTACGGAAGTATGGACGATAAATTAATGGCGAAAATGTTCATGTTCGCGTGGGGATGATAGGATGGTAATCACAAAAGTCGGTGGAACATTATAGGTTGTAGGCAAGAATTATGAAGTTCGAGGAATGGAAAGTGGAGGATGAGAAAATATAATTAATAGACTATGTTGCCTTTAAAAGTGACAAAATGCGAAATACATGGAAACTTTTGAGGAGGTGATGGGCAGAGGGACATTAGATATGTTGTAAACTGATGGTGATAGGAGATAAGGTGATAAAAAGGAAAACACTGCTCTTGGAAGGCGATGATAACCAGGAGAAAGTGGTAAGCGGTGCCGAATAAGCAGATGGATTACGAAGATAGACGGCAGTAATACAGGAGGTAAAGGTTAACAACAAACGGTATTAGTTGAACAGCGGCTGTAGACGTGATGGTTTGCGGTGACAGTGAACGTGACCGCGGGCGAACGTGACGCAGGATGTGATGGCGGACGTGAAGGATGGTTTGACGACAGAAGTAACATGGGATGTGACTGCGCAAGTCTTGGCGCGTGACGGTGCAAGTGACGGTGCAAGTGACGGTGCAAGTGACGGTGCAAGTGACGGTGCAAGTGACGGTGCAAGTGACGGTGCAAGTGACGGTGCAAGTGACGGTGCAAGTGACGGTGCAAGTGACGGTGCAAGTGACGGTGCAAGTGACGGTGCAAGTGACGGTGCAAGTGACGGTGCAAGTGACGGTGCAAGTGACGGTGCAAGTGACGGTGCAAGTGACAGTGCAAGTGTCGGTGCAAGTGTCGGTGCAAGTGAAGGTGCAAGTGACGGTGCAAGTGACGGTGCAAGTGACGGTGCAAGTGACGGTGCAAGTGACGGTGCAAGTGACGGTGCAAGTGACGGTGCAAGTGACGGTGCAAGTGACTGTCCAAGTGACTGTGCAAGTGACTGTGCAAGTGATGGTGCAAGTGATGGTGCAAGTGAAGGTGCAAGTGAAGGTGCAAGTGACAATACAAGTGACCGTACAAGTGACCGTACTAGTGACGGTATAAGTGTCCTTACAAATGACCGTACAAATGACCGAACAAATGACCGTTCAAGTGAGCTCACAAGTGACCGTGCAAGTGGCGGTGCAAGTAGCGGTGCAAGTGGCGGTGCAAGTGAAGGTGCAAGTGAAGGTTCAAGTTACGGTAAAAGTGTCTGTTCATGTGATGACATAGGTGACGATACAAGTGACGGCGATAGTAACCAGAGTATTGCTGGCGTACACTGCGAGGTCGGTTGTGGAGACGCCGAGTAATATCGCGCGACGACAAAACGCGCGTTGGCTAGAGAACCTTACAGCAGCGAAGCTCCCCCGTGCGACTCCGCTTGCGCTATCTCTCCCATATTTGCTCGGGCGGCACCCCTTCCCTCCGCCGCCCTCTCCATTTCAGCCGCTCCATTTGTCTCCAAAGGCCACATTCGAAAGCTTTATACCGAAATTCTCCCTCGCGACGCCTCTTCCGCACCGCCTCGCACCGTTGCGCCCGCCCCTTCGGTGACGTCCCTCATTTCCTCGCCGCGACCCGACCCAGCGCACGCCCACCCCCTTCCGGACGCTCCGCGCCTCGGCCGCCGCCTTTCATTGCACGCGCAGCCATCTATGCACTTCGCACCTCTCGCCCCCCCCCCCTGATCTCTGCGCGGGAGACCGGCCTGCGACGCGACCTGCACTGTGAACCTCGCTCTTCGTGCCTAGTTTATTCCCAAAAAACTTACAATAACTGAATGTACGAAAAACGGGTCAATGTTCACTGTATTCAATACTTTACATTCAATTAATCCTTGCCACATAATCAAAAGTATTAACAAAAATAGCTTTTATTGATGATATATAGAAAACAATTATATATAATTAGAAATATTTCACGAAATGGATAAATGAACATTTAAAATTATGTTTACCTTTATTGAGGACATTTATTGGCTTTTGGAAGACAACGAGGAGGCGGGATCGAGTAAAAAGAGGAAGGAGAAGAATGTTTTGGATGAACGCGTGTCGCAATACTCTCTCAACGAACAGTAGTGATAGCGTCAGGAACAAATGAGATGTTTTCTGCTCGAATCCAGTAAATGAGAGGTTGGGTGAAGCGGGCAGGCGGACGTGTTTTGTAAGGGCCGTTTTCATCTGGCCGAAAACCGAGCGTAGGTATAAAAACTGCAACCAATATTTAAGCTTCAAAATCTTCGAACTCCCAGCCATACGATACGTAGGGCATACAAAAACTGACTAGTAGAAAACTCTCTCCTCCAATCTTCAAACATGTAAAAAAAGTATTTCTTTGCGCAAGCACTTACAATTTAGACAGATGCGCCTATCTATAACCATCGACTGTCGCCGAACAAATTTCTTCTATCATTCACCGTGATATCCTCATGCGTTCGCTGACACTGACAGTTGTTGCTCTTCGATTTCTATTGATTTCTTTATTGTGGTTTCAGGAGCTTCTAATTCTTAAACATTGATGCAGATGAGTCGTGATCTTATGAGTAGATGAAAGCAATAACGATGATGGGCTGATGGAATGAGAAGCAGAGAAAACTCCAAAAAACTTGCCTTGTTTGTCAGAAATTTCACATAGGATAATTGACTTGTGGTAGATTGACTGATGTTCTTGAGCACGATGTAGTTAGAGTATTAATTTGTTTTGTTTCGCCGAGTGCAACTGTCGAGGGCTGTCGAGCGACTGTCTCAGGAAGCCGAGGCGAGAAAATGAAAACTATCTACGCTTCCAGAGAAAATCTCTAACACCAAGGTTATTTACTAGGTGATACATCGACTTCACTTAGTAAAATGGGCCAAGAGCTTTCGTTGTAAGAGTCATACGAATGCTTTAGAAAATGAAATCATGTTTGCATTTGTAGATGCTTACCAGGTTTACTATACGTTACCTAGTCTTCCATTTCGGCAAATATAGTGACGTAAATAGTGTAACTTGTATTTTTATTTTGAAAGAAGCATTTCCACTAAGTGTTCGCTAAAGATCACATCCGGAAACAGAAAATGATAAGTCAATACACAGGTAAAAGGCACATTTACAAAAAAAATCAATTTATGTTCTTTCAAATAAAGCAGTGACTAACATGAAACAATGTTGTGGTTGCTATTAACCAGTACTTCGTTGTGATTTAAATATTAATTTATTTCAGTAAAACAGTTTAAATGTTTTCTCTTATTTTATATTATTTTCAACTTCCTTATGTAAAAGATATTTTCAATTATTTTGTACCTTATTTATCTACAAAGATTCAATTATTAACTTTGATCAACTCAGGGTTTGTCTTGTCTGTGTCGGCAATTAATATCTCCCCTCTATTGCCATCTGCACATCTATAATTTGAGATCTTCGTTTCCACACTACTTCCTAGTTATCAACTTTCAGCTGAGCCTCTTCTTCGCCATTATAACGAGAACAGAAACACCATACTTTGTTACGCCCGCCCGTGCTTTTGCCAGCTGTTTGGAGAGTTTTCCTATAATACCGATCAACGGGCCGTGGATAAAGTATCAAAAGAAGCGGAGGATACTTTACCGCGAAATTATTCTCGTTCTTATTGTGTTTATCCAATCGGTGAATATTGCGTGAGTCGAGATAAAGGGCTGTTTGTTCTAGACTTCGATATATGTTTGTTTGTGGAAACGATTTCAATTTCCGACGAATGAAAATAAAAGGGGTGTATTTGTGTTTACCATTGTTGATATAGAAGAAGAACTCCTTTGTGAGAGAGACAATTACTGTCTTTCAATGAGTGCCCATCATTCAAAACGTACTTAAGTAAACTTTGGCTTGGCACTGAAACATAGTTTTACTTCGTCTAAATGTTTTAAATCTTACTGATATGATGAATTATTTTAATAGATGTCATTTATTTTTTTCATTGCGTTGAAAAACTTACTTTTTATTATTGTCTATTGATACAGTAAATAAGTAATGACCAACAGAAGAAACCAAAGTCTTTGATGAAGATCAAAAACATTTTGAGATTGAGTATTACAGTAATCGATTGCTTTACGCAAACTAGTTTGAAATAGTCTTTATTTGAATGATGTGTCAGTAATGCAGATAAAACACCACTAACTAAAATATACAATTTCTGACGAGTGATGATAGAAGATTTGGAATAGTTATTGAACTTACAGATTAAGGCCATTTTACAAAATGATCGAAAGAATGAGCTCTTAACAGCTGTGCTTCATAGAAATGTCACAAGCGGGGAAGGAAATAAATCCGCTGAAAATATTGTAAGAATATTGAAAGTGAAACCCATTGATATTCAAGAGAACAACAATCTTTTGGGCGGCATAAATATATAATTATTATGATACTGTCTTTTATTATAAACAATCATTACTATAAGTTAACCAAACAAAAGACTTTCATTTTGTTTCAAACTTCGATAACTGGGTACGAAAAGGAAAATTGACACATAGAAAATTTCTTTTAAAATAATACTCTACCGTTCCGTGTCCTAAGTAAAATGGCAATGTTGATGATCCCTCATTTCCTTGTAGGATATTTCAGTACTTGAGTATTAAACATTACATCAAGCCTCGTTTTTTTCTTCTCACGCACTTAATTCTGGGTGAAAAGCGTCACCATTCAGGAAGACATCCCAAATCCGCCTCAGCGAGTGGGCGCCGATGCTAGCGCGGTTCGCGGCGGCGCGCGCGGCGCCCGAACTGACTGTGACAGCTGCGCGGGAGCGGGAGCGGCGGGGGCGCCGACCGCCGCACGCCGGCTCGTTCACTGCAGACTGTAATTCTCCACGTCCGTTCTCCTCCCACACCCCAAACGCCCCTCCCTTGCCGCCCTCGCTCGTCATTCCTCCTTTTTCCGGTCGCCGTCTACTTCCGGAATCCCGGCTCCGCCCCACGCAACTCCTCGCCGCCCAATCTACCCTTCCCCACCCCTGCCCTTCTCGGACAGCTCCAACACGCGCTGCCACGCTACGCTCTACCTCGCGACCCTCCGCTCCGCGTCTCACCTCACCACGCTCTGCCCGGCCACGCCTTGCTGCACCACACCCCTCCTCGCCCTACTTTGCCCCGCTCGGACCTATACTTCCCCGCCCGTTTCTGCCTCTCCCAGTTCTGCCAACCCCCCTTCTATCCCACTTCACTCTTCCCCGCTCTCCTCTCTCACTCCTGTTTCTACTGAGTTCGGCCCTGCCCCACTCTACGCCGCTCCACTATGCCTAGCCTTTGTATAGCCCGCTCCGATCTTCGCCGCTCTACTCTCCCCTCCTGTGACAACTGAGCTTGATCTGGCCCCATTCCACCCCGATCCGCTATTCCTAGCCACTTTCTACCCCGCTCTATTCTCCCCTCCTCCTGAGCCTATTTTTCTTTGCCCAGCCACAGTCCAGCTCGCTCCATCTCACCCCCCTCTCCGCTAAGCTCCGCACCAGGCCCCGCCACCCCTTGTATCCCGCCCCGCATCACCCCACCCCACTCGTCCTCGCTTCGCCTCACTTCCTAGCCCAAGCCAGCGTCCACTCGACGCGGCCGCCACCGCCGCCGCTGCCAGCCTTCCGACGGTTTATTGTCTTCCCCTCGATTCACCCCATGCGGTACCGCCTGTCATTTATCGGGTTATCCGTCATATTTCTTCCTGCAGCCTCTCCTCCTCCCCCCCCCCCCCCCCGCCCGCCAGCCGGCCGGCTCTGGCCCCGCCTCCGCTCGCCTTCAATAACCCGCCCGATTAAATCTCCGCCCGCTGCCTCTAATCCGGTTGCGCTCCATCCGATGTTCGTTTGTCTTCGCGACCTGCGCGTGGGCGCGGAGAAAGATGGCGCTCGTGATGCGCTCTCAAGATGGATGCGCGCTACATGGACTTCGGAAGCGGCGATGAAGCCAGAGCGATGTTCGCGATGACGCCGCGGAACGTCGCTCACTCAAATGATGAGATTTCGCGAAAGGAATTTCCTTTTGATCCGTTCTCTGTGACTCCATCAAAAATAAATTATTTGTGTTTCACGACTGCATTATGTATTTTGGATCCTTTCCTACAGTTAATTTAAAATATACAAGATAAAATTTGGTAGACACATAAGCATCACGGATATCTACTACTAAGAAACGTTGTTTTCAAAGATCATGTTTTTGAAACCGTGTTGATGTATGAAGTATTTCTGTTAATATTTTTAAGAGTTCCGTTACTAATTAAAATAGAGTGTATTTCAGAAAAATGTGCGAAAGTCAAAGTAATTTACTCTACCCCGCCCTTGCTGGATTTAAAAACAACAAAAACTCAAACAAGTTCTTTTTTACTTCTTTTAATTTTGTTCCTATTTTTTTAATATTGTTGGTTTTCAATAATATTGCCAATAACTTGTAACAATTGTGGTAAGAAGGCTAACCGAAAGGCGGCTTACTTATTTACAATTCATCTTATGTGTTTATTTCATTTTAAGCCGTATTTACTGATTTTTCAACTATGAAAAATATTTTAAATGTTCAATGTGTATAATAATAAAACTCTACCCAACTATTCGATTCAATTCAACAGGCAATAAATCGGTGTTTCTTATTAAGAATTTTATTTTGAAATCACACGAACATTCAGAGCTACTTTATTTTATTAGTTTATTATTACTTTAGTTTATTTTGATTATCTGCCAAATGTGTAAAATGAGACGAAAACATGAAGTTAAAAAAGAGAAAAAAAGGCGAATGCATTAGGCGATAGCATTTGGCGATAGGATTTGACATCTGCACATGTTGAAGGATGGGGAAAAATAAAGAAGTGTTCAGAAGAGAAAGTAAAAAAAGGCTATTATTAGAGGTGATAGAAAAGAGAGCAAGGAAGAGAATATGAATTATTTTTAGACAAATGAAGTCATAAAGAATATCAAATTTCTAAAAAATAGAAAGGAACTAAAACCTAAATGCATGAGATATGAAGTGAAGAAATACACAGATCTCAAAAGCAAACCGTCGAGTTCAAGTAAATTAGAGCATCGATCTGACCGAGAACATGAAAATGATACTGATTATACTTCAGATACATTGAGCAGTCTCTAGCATTGCAATGACACGGCGAACTCAATTTCCTTTGCCCTCACTGAAGCGCCAACAGTCACCAGCAATTGTGCACGTCTGAGAGCGTCTGAACCTCTCCCGAGAAACAACGTTTTCCGCATCAGAACCGCTCCCGGCACAATCTCTCCTCTATCGTTCTTTGGCAGAGCAGTCTGCATGGCTCCAGCACTATTTCGGGGCGCTCACAGCGCCCTCTCCCGACGCCGCTCCCGCTCGCCAACGCAGCGACGGTGCTGCTAACGGCGGGCGTCATTAGCAAGATGGCCGTGTCAGTTCTTTGTCGCTGACGGAGGAGAGGGCGTCACATCCACCGAGACAACCGCCAGAGAGAGACTTCAAAAAACATTTAAAGTCGAACATTTATGAAAACGAAAAGAAACTAATTTTGACAAATTTATTTACGGTAATGACTTTTCTAAACATTAGTTTTTTTGTGTATTTTAATATATACAATTCAAAGAGAAAAATATAAAATATGCTCTTTACTCTTTCTACGAGAATTATTTCTCTAGTGGAAATACTTTCAATACCTAAACTTAGTGCCAATGTTGTGATGATGATGATGATGATAATAATAATAATAATAATAATAATAATAATAATAATAATAATAATAATAATAATAATAATAATAATAGGGACTTTATTTATGGGCTGAGACTCGGGTCACCCAGACCACGCTTCCGCCTAACCACATAATACAAAAATGTGTAGAGGAAAATAGAACAGTGCATTCAAAACATTTTAAATTATAAATTTTATGAATACGTCTCCATTGTTTTAAATTTCCAAATACTTTATCATATTTAATAATATTTCTTATATCTATATCGACAATACTTTTATTGTGTTCATTTTCAAAGCGAACGCAGGCATTACATTCATTGCCACTCCTTCAATCTCTCCGTTGTTCACAGTGTGCACCTCCTCTGAAATATGCTATGAGCCCCCTCCTCAATTGCATCTACCAGCGCCAAACGTCGAGATTTGCTAGTTAACTGGCTGTATTTAATATGTTCTTATGTTGCCAACGACAAGCTAAAATAGTATTTTTTTCTCGATGACCGCTTATGTTTTTTTAAAGAAGAAACGACTCCCTGAGCAACCTATATATTCACACGTATTAGGTGTGAAATACAGTTTAAGTAACAAGAGTATGCTAGAATGCCTTAGTGCAATGCTGGAACACACACATATATATATATATATATATATATATATATATATATATATATATATATATATTCTAGCTAACCCATCTACGCCCAAACTTACCACCTTCAACAGCAGCACGCATGAGCCGTAAGCGTGTTATCAAGATTTTGCTCGTGAAGCGAGCTTAAAATCTAGGGAGCAGGATCTTCAGGGTGTGAGAAAGGTTTGAACACTCGACACAATAAAATTACAAAGATTGCACACGAACGAGCGTATAATTTACCCATAAACTTTTTAGTGGCATAATTTCATGACAAAAACAAAAAAATATAGAATCACACTTTGACAGAGAATGAGCAGAACACAAATGGAAACCTTAACAACACACACACACATATGAATGAACACATATAATTTACACCAAAATTGAGACTCTGAAATGATTACCCTAATCTACACAGGGAATTCTCTTGGAAAATTAAATGTATCTAAGTCTATGCTATTCTGTTTACATTGCACATGAAACCAAAATTTCAATTTACAATCTCCTGCTTCAAAATATTACATGCAAAAAAAATTGTGTGCAAGTGCCCTACTCTCATTTACAATTTAACTGTGGCTGAAATAACAGAATAATAAATGTCCTAAGTAGAATATTTTATGCAGGCAATAGTGCGTCAAAATGTCTCCTACTATGATACTGCAATTTGTTGCCACCCGTGTCCTCAATTTCTTAACACTTTTTTCCCTGCCGACGTGAACTTGACCTAATTTCGCGCCCTAACCGTTACCGCGTGGACTTTCCACTTTTGGCCTTGATGGTCGTGCGCTGGTCTCTGCGTCGACGCCGCTCGGTCCCAGCTTCTGCGTCGTAAAGAAACGGGATTCGCCTCTGCCGTCTACGCTGTCTTCTTGCGTCCTCTTCCGTTCTTCTTCCTAGTCGATCCGTCTTCTTCCTCGTGCGCCTGGGTCCTCGGCCTCTTCTTCTTCCTCGTCTGCTACCGGCGCCTCTGACTACGCCCACGTTGCGAAAATGTCCCTTGCACTTCACCGAATACTCGTGCAAGTTCCTCGCTCGTTGCTACTTCTACTTTGCTAAACTAGAACTTTTAATGCTTCTCTAACAACGGGTCACTTTTACTTCCCGTGCCGTTAATTGAAGGAATACTTTACTGAATCTGCACTATCTCGCGGACGACTGACTAGAACGTCTGTTCGACGCCGAATACTCCTACCTAGTAGTCGTTGCAGCGGCAAGTAATATCTAAACTAATGTTAGCGAAAGTGTTGGCTCGGCGAGCGGTGATCAAAGTGCTGCTGGCTCGGCGATCGGGAACCCAAAGAGAAGAGCTGCTTACTCGACGAGTGGTGGCAAGAAAAAAGAGAGCTCCCGCTTTCGGGTTCGCGTATATATCGCCCGACGCCTGGGGAAGTTTTAGTGGTGGGGTTTGCTTCCCCTCTCTCAACCCTCCACAAGGAAAACGTTGCTTGCTATTTCGCCACCGTCTAGTACGGGCAACGGATACCAGGCCGCGCGTTTACGAACCTCTGCTTTTCGCGCCTGCTATCCTCGCTGCCTGTGGGTGTTCACACATACGAGACAGTGGCGTTATGGGGTTGCACAATCCCATACCGGCACAATATATATATTTATGAGAGAGAGAGACAGAAAGAGAAAGTGGGAGTGAGAGAGATTGCAATAAATACTTACTGACAATAACAGGGAAATAGTGTCATTTACGGTTTAATTAATGAAATTGTGAATGATGTAGTGATCTTATTTTGCATCAGAGAGAAACTCGGCAAATCAGTTTAGTCTGCATTGATATAATCGGTTAATAATATTAGCTCTATACCGAAGAGCTGTCGTCAGTCAATTACGTAATATGCTGGACGTTTAAGCGCTACACGTTTTCATCTTTATAGCGACTCCTACAATTAGGTAATCCTTCGACTACGTAAATAATTGCTGGGACGCCGAATAAAAGAAAGGGAGAAGAAAATGAAGGAGGAGGAGGACAAATAGAAGTATGATATGAAGAAAATAAGGTAGAAGGGGAAGAAATCAGATTGGTTGTCTCAGCCCAAATCTGCGAACTCTGAATTCATTAAACTAATAACAATTTTCACATTTTTTCATCACTTTCACGTGTGTTATAAATATATTAAGTTAAATATAAATAAGTTAAAAGAGTAAGTTTATTATACACTAGAACATATAGATCGTGACTTCAAATTCCACAAGTATCTGAGAGATTATCCATTGTTAATATGAAAGTTGTTGAAAGAAAAAATATTATTATTACCATTATTAGTTGTGCCAATATTACTATGTATTGATATTACGATTAATAATGATAACTATTATCACTATTATTAGCATTATAATTGTCAAAAATAATAACAAAATAAAATAATGAAAAGATTAGAGGTGTAGTTTTACAACATATTTTTCTGATTATTCTTTAAGCTATATTTGTCTGATCATCTCACTAATGTTCAATAAGCTCACTTTTTATCTCTAGAGAAAATAGATGTTTTGTCATGTTATCCTATCAAGCCCTTTTCTACCTCGCACAACAAAAAAAATCATCTCCGGCCAGTGAGCCTTGAACCTAACCGCCACTTGTCTAACAGGTCTGGAATATTAAAAATAGAAAATGTGAAAACTATAGAAACTAGAAAAGCTGATTTCACTTCTGACTTGCACATAACCTCTTACACCCACCCGGCGTGCCATTCACGTTTCTGTGTATTTGCGGAAACGATTCACGACTGCCAAATTACCACAAAAAGCACTGGCGCTCCCAGATATTCGCGTGAGTTAAAATAAAAATCCTGTAAGTTTATTTTAATATAATATAAGGAAGAAACTAAAAGTGTCACCAGTTGTCACTGCTCTTGCACTGCACAATATGTTATGTAATTGCTATATAGAAGTGGCGTTACCCATGCAGATAAAAATTATGCAGACTGTTGAAGAAACAACTAGCAATGGGACTCTTCTATTATTCTTTTGTAACCACAACGAGAACGTGTGTCTGATTGCCTTGTACTTCTTAGTTGAATTCTCACCGTCCAGCTTCTCCGAATTCGACACCGCACGTTTTAAGGGGTTTCCACCAGTGCTGCTGAATTCTTCGCCTCCCTCCGCCCAACCTCCAGTCGTCGCCCGCACCGCGACCAGCGAAACACCCTGAACCACCCCCACCCCCGCGCCCTCGCCCGGTGCGTCGCGGTCCCGCGCGAATTCGATATCAGCGCCGCCGCCTATCGATTCCCTATAAACAGTTCGCGCCGGGGACGACGACGCGCCCGCCGCGCGGCGAAGGCTGAGGCGGAGGCGGAGGAGACGGAGGAGGAGGAGGCGGAGGAAGAGGGGGAGGCGGAGGAGGAGGGGGAGGGGGAGGGGGAGGGGGAGGAGGAGGAGGCGAAGGCGGAGGCGGAGGTGGAGGCGAAGGCGGAGGCGGAGGCGGAGGAGTAGGCGGAGGCGGAGGCGAATGGGGAGGCGGAGGCGCAGGTGGAGGTGGAGGCGGAGGCGGAGGCGGAGGCGAAGGCGGAGGCGGAGGCGGAGGAGGAGGCGGAGGCGGAGGCGGAGGCGAAGGAGTAGGCGGAGGCGGAGGCGAAGGAGTAGGCGGAGGCGGAGGCGGAGGCGGAGGAGGAGAAGTAGGCGGAGACGGAGGCGGAGGCGGAGGCGTAATGGAGAGTGGCCACGGTGGCTGTGGAGGAGGCTGAGGCGCCGGAGCACGTCGGGTTGTGTTGGTGACGGACCGAGATGGACGTGGTGGCGACGGTGTCAGAGACGACGGTGCTCATGCCAAAGGCAGCGCTGGTGCAGGTGATGAAGAGCGGTGGAAGTGAGAATGGCGGAAGCGGGTGAAGTGGTGCTCTTAGATGAGTTTGAAGAGGATGTAACGTCATGTTGGTGTGTGGAGATGACTATGTGACGGGGTTTTAGCGGAGGTGCTGGGGTTTTGTCGGTGAGGTGGTGCTGAGGCAGCTTTGTTGCGGGGGCGGTAACATTGTGGTGACGGGGTGGTGATGCCGTGATGGTGACATTTGGTGGTGGTGGTGTTGGTGATGTGAAGGGGGTTGTAGGTTTTGGTGCCGTAGTGTTGGCTATGTGTTGGGGGTACGATGAGGTGGTGGTGGTGGTGGTGATATAATAGTTCTCTAGTAGTTGTGGTGGTGGTAGGATGATGGTGAGTTAATGACTTAGTGTGCTTGTGAATGAGCCTATTTTGTGATGGTGGTAGTGATTGAGTGGAGGTAGTGGTGATCGTAGTAATGCTGTGGTGGTGGTGGTAGTTTGGCGGTGGTGGTTTTGTTGGTTATAGTTCTGGAATTCACAGACAAAGTGCAGTGGCGAACGTAATGCCAGCGATGGTAACTTTGTCGAAGGGGGAAGTAAGTTGGTGGCGCTGGTATTGTAAGCGACTCCCCCGTTAAAATCCGCTGCTTCGGCCGTCGATACGCCAGGTGTTAAGTTACTATGTTCTCCATGTTGCTGCTACCATGCCGACATCCAGAGATGACGAGCGTGATAGCCCCTGAGCGTGATCTGTCGCAAGTTGCGGTTCAACGGTACCTCGAATTCACTGCCAAGAGGATTGGAGTAGTGAGTGCTTGCGTCTTGTTCTGACACCTCCGGTAACTCACTCTTGGGGCTTTTATCGTACTTAGAAAAAATAATCGCTTGGAACCAGATGGTCCTATTTTTTTCTGTGATAATCTCGAACACTGGCGTGGAGGAAGTAGTGGCTGCTGATTGTGAATTATCATCGAAAATATAATCCCCAAAATCACTGGTTCCGATGATTTAGCACCTGTTTGTGTATGTGTTTTACTGGATAATTATTATCGAAAGTAAAAATATTATAGTAGCAAATTTTATAGTTTTATTTATAAAAAAATCATTTTAAATGAACTGTCAATTACCGTGTAGATTACACCTTAGTAACGTATATTACTAATTTCCCATACAAGCAGAAATTGAATCTAAAGTATGCAGACTTTAATAAAGGTGTCTACGGTAAAACAATGTGAAGTTCAGATTTTCGATTTCGATGACTGAAAAATGGACAAATTTGATTCTATTATTCCACCTGAACAAACTGAATTATCAGACTCATTGCGTCTCTTTTTATGAGTCTGCTAACGTGATGCGTCATCAAAGTTCCAAGGAAGAGACCGCTCGTCATTAAATATTTGCTATTCACATGTTTTGTTACAATAGTTAATTTGTTGAAGAGTTACACGGGAGTATTTTATTTGTTCTTGAACAATGGCGTGATACGTACAAAAATAATTGTGCTGTTTTCAGACGCATTTTTGTTGCTTCAGACGATTAGTTTAATGAAAGTTTCGAATCTCAAAATATTGTTTATTAAATATTGTAGATACAAATGTTCAACTCACATTGACTTAAATAATGATTATACTCACAGATTGAAAAATAATAATAAGCACGAGAGCGTGCAACCGTTTGCGAATAGAGCGGATACGATGGTCAATACACAAAGAAGTATTTAAATCCCCAGCATGGCAGAGGGTTATTTTAAAACCGCAATCCCCCTAAACATATAGATTAGTGGAATCTAATATAAACAATTTATTTTGCTATTGAACGCACTTTAGGGGTAATTAAAGACGAACTGGAAACGACGCGTCATGAAGTTCACAGTTGTTACCGCAGCTCTACGGGACAGAATCGACAAAGTAATCGGGAAAGTTCTAGGAGTGCGACGAGCACTAGTTTCCCTTGCTTTCAACTCGGAATTGATGTTATAATGAACGTAGTACTCTTCCTAGAAGCGCGCCCGCAGAGTTAATGACATTTCGTTTGCAGTTGCTGCAAAGGGCAGCGAAGTCAATTGAGAAACTCATTGAAGTTTTGATCTTCCTCTCAGAAGCCCTTCTAGACGTTTGTTTCATATCCAAAAATTCTAGTAATTCTTTGTACAATTATTTCATATACATTTATATCTTCTGCTAATATTAGGGCGTACATTCTGAGTTACAGATAATTCACACATAAGACTGATTGAATCTAATTTTATCTTAACACTCGAATACAAAGTGTTGAACAAACAATTTCAATGAACAACAGAAATGAATTATATAAGATGACTAGGAGGTGTTCCGAAGCCAGAAGTGTTGTCGTGTGAATTTGATTTGCGCATTACTAAATAATTTAAAGAATATAAATAAATTTTCATGTTTATATTGTGAAGGTTACTATTTCGAAGCCCTCGATGGCTCGTAGTGTGCTCGCTTTCCACGGCGTAATCTTCAATTCTCGGTCGGGGCAAAAGTTCATTTGTGCGCTTTCCTTGCAATATCCCCAATATCTATTGTGTGATCATGAGAAAGCTCATTTCCTAGGTTGAGAAGACCTCAATACAGTGTAGGAATGGCTGTGTGCTAATCACACGTAAATCGTTAACCCATGGACGCAAGGCCGGGACGCTGCTGGTTAGCCCTAACTCGTAAATAGCTTTTGTACGTATGTACGTGCATACATACCTACATACATGCAAATATTTCTCTTGAAAGTTGGGTAATCAATTCATTGGAAGTAAATCCTTAAGGAGATTGGCTGTTGACAAAAATAAACTTGAGTTGACAAACACAGGACATATTTTCTCTGCCAATAGAAACATATAATTATAGTAGTAATCAATTGAAAATTGCCAGTAAATTGTACGGTGTTCCATGTGGCCACTTTGCCGACACCTTGGGATCACCCGCTCAGCAACAAAGGTGCTGTTTCTTTCGATGTAAATAAAACATAGAATCAAATTAGTCTCCGACGGCGCCTGGAAGAAAGCAGTGTTTAATAAGTGGAATTTACTGTGGACAATAACCACAAATGCCTCCCTAAAGTGGAAAGACTGTAAAAGGTGGAGAAACACAAAACGTATTTACCCTACAACACAATTTGTATAAAGTGTGAGCGTGCGTACGATTGTTATATATGTTTATTTGTTCCAGGAGATTCTAAATTCAAAACAATCATCTCGGATTTAGAGTTGATTTTCAGCAAACCTATTGGTAATATCCCATAATATTCTTTCCAGGAGATTTTCTATCCATCGGTGGTCAACGCGTTCTGCGGAGCAAAGGTTGGATCTGCCTTTTGTTTTCTTGGCGCGTTTCTGCAGAGCGAGGGCCTTGCGTGAAAACGAAAGGCCACGGCTACCGGACGCACCAGCACGTCGCTCTGACCGAGGCCAACGAGCGGAGGCTCGTAATCTGCTTACCCGCCCCCCTCCCTTCCCCCTCCTCATCCCCGGGAAACCACTTCGCACTGTCCCGTCTCGTCACGTTCCTCCCCTCCTCCAAACGCTTTTTATTCGCCCCGCCCTGCCATGCCCCTCCTTCCCACGCCACACAACGCCCCTCCTCGCCACGCCACGCCACGCATCTCATCGTAACGCCATGTCATGACATGCCACGCCCCTCGTCGCTATGCCCCTTCTCGCCGTCGTTCCTCCCCACCACGCCCTGTCATGCTACGCCACGCCACGCTCCTCCTCACCACGCCACATTCCTCCCCGCCTCGCCACGACCCTCCCAGCTACGCCACATTCTTCCTTGCAACGCCACGTCACGCTTCTACTCGTAACGCCACGCGTTTCCCCGTAACAACAAACTCCTGCTTCCCACGCCTCTCCCCTCCCCGCCACACTTCTCCTCGCCACTCCCATCTTCGCCGCGCTCCTTTCAACCAAGCTGCACCGCTCCCCGTCACGCCCCACCCCGCCACAAATCTTTCCACCACGTCCTTCCCCATCATTCCACGGCCCTCTCCGCCACGCCCTTTCTACCACGCCCTTCCTTCTCGCGCAGCCCTTCCTACCACGCAGCGGCCCTTCTCGCTACGCCACGTTACGCCTCAAATCGTAACGCCACGCCCGTTTTCGAAACATCAAACCCCTCCTTGCCACGATACGCCTCTCCCCGTCACGCCACACCACGCCCCTCCTCGCCACTCCACGCCACGCATCTCCTCATAACGCCATTCCCCTCCTCGTCTTGCCACGCCACATCACGCCTCTCCTCATAACATCATGTCCCTCCTCGCCTTGCCACGCCACGCCATTCCTCGCCACGTCCCAACTCGTTTGTTATCGCCATGCAACATCCTTCGTCGCCACGGTTTGTGTACGTCTCGCCACGCCAATCCTCGCCGCGCTACGCTACGACACGCCACGACACGTCATGCCTCACCAAGCCGTGCCGCGCCATGCCATGCCATTTCATGCGACGCTCCGTCTCGACCCGCTCCTCCCCGTACAGCCCCTCTGTCGTCTTTCTCAACTTGATCCTGACAAGGCAGCGCAGGGGCCGTGTTGCGGCCGCTCGCCTAAGTCTGCGACCCTCGCTGCTATTTGTCGTTCGCGCTGCCTCCGCTCACTACATACAAGGTACACGCACGCACTTACTGGACTACATGCGTGCTCGCTCACGAGCCTCACATGTACGAGTACTCGCGCGTGTGCGAGCACACACATATACACACATATTTAACACATGCCTACACAATCGTTAAAGTTTTTTTTATTTTTTATTTAAGGTATTTCCTCCAGTCATGCTATTCATCCACTGAAATCATGTAACACATCCATACTTATTTATCATTCACCTACTGCAAAGAAACCACGTATGTACCATTCCCTACAGCTTCTAAACATCCTCTTTTACTCTTCTCCAGTTTTTAACTCGTCTTCATTGACTCTGAATATTTTTTTGCAAACTGTAACAAATGGTTTATTTTATTTATCACTCAATTTCTCGCTTCAATTACACTATCGTATTTTTGACCACCTCATGTTTCATTGCTCCTCACATTTCCTCTGCCTCTTCCTTACTTCGCTTCCGATTCTTTGTCGTTTCAGCCTACCCAGCCTCTTCCCGTGCCCAGGCCAAAAACTCAATTTTTCTTTGTTTTCTTCCATCTCCCCTCCGCCTTTTTCTAATCCTATATTTCCCTCCCTCAACCCCCTCCTGCCCCGCTCTCCACTGCTCTGCAGGACGTCGCCGCGGCTTCCGCCTCCGCCGCCCCCGCCGCCCCCGCCGCCCCCGCCGCCCCCGCCGCCCCCCGCCGCCCCCGCCGCCCCCACGGCCCCCGCCGCCCCCGCCGCCCCCGCCGCCCCCGAGGGAGCGCAGCCCCCGCCTATGCCAAGAGGATGTGCGGCATCCGCAGCCAAAATCCCTTTTTCACTACGTATTAATGTTAAATTGCCAGCAAGACGGACACATCGCGACGGCCTTGAGCTTAAAGAGATCATTTCCTAAGACCTTATTGCTCGAAATTTGTCGTCACTAGTCGAGTTATTTCTCATGTAATTTTTTCTACTCCGCGTTCATTTATTTTATGAAACAAGACATTCCTGAGTGAATATTTCGAATTGTGTCCAGTATATTTCTAATGTCGTAGAACACTTAATCACGAACCCATATCGTTCTTTACGAGTGTCCATTCCCCTTACAAAATGGAATGGCTCTCATACCCTCTGCAGCTAGTAGATTTTACTACATTTGCAATTATTTACGGATCACTAAATTAATTGTAAGTAGTTTGCAGGAAATTCAACTACATTCTTTCCCGAATAATATATTTTTCGCGTATTTAATTACTAAAAGACAGTGTTTATGTAACAAAATAGGTACAAAAATAGATGTAACCCTCAGGAGCCCACTATCTATCATTTACGCAAATATTACGAAATTCGATTTACTAATAGCTCATATTGCTCCCTAAATAAAAACCTCTTAGTGTTTTAAATAGAATGAAAATATACAATATTCCCAAATGTAATTCACATATACCCAACATAAAACTTAAGACAACTAACATTATAAAAGATTTATCTACTTACTCAAATTACAAAATCAACTTGGTTTAAGGTATTGTAGCGATAAAGATTTCTCCATACGTTTTGAAACGAAATTCAGCGGACTAAAAATTTAAACAAACAGACTCGGCCACCCTGATTTCTACTGGGAACAGATTGCGACATGGCCTCACGCGCGCAACCCCGCTTATCGGACAGCCGTTACCGCCCCCGGCACATTAAGAAAGTCGTTACAGGGTCAGTCGTCGACAGATTCACTGCAAGACGCACGTGTTCGCATGGCCAGCTGCGCGAACCTTTTAGATCGCTCTTGAAATCAACATCCAGGGAATCCCAGAGCGATAAATTCTTTCACGGACAACGCCTGTCTGTGCAAGCATGTTCTAGAAGGAATAGGAAAATTCTGGACGCTCACAGTGGCACAAAAAGTGGAAAGTTCCATGCTTCTCTCGTCGCAATTGGTTGAAATTAATGCGATGCGCCATTTCTTTCGGCCAATAGCGACGCAACTATCATAGGAGCTTGAACATGCGAGAAAATTGGGTGGGGGGAAAAGTTAACCTAATACAATTTCGACCGACAGAAAATCAGAAGACGCAGGGCAGTCGGGGGAGAAACTTCTCTGGTGGGGATATTCTTCGGTCAGAGGCAAGTGCGCCTCTGTTCAACTTACAAAATTCAGAAGGGCCAGAGCATCAGACGGGGCCAGATCTTTTAGACGGGGAACAGTCGGGAGAGAAATTTCTCTGTGGGGGAACTATTCGTCGGAGAGAGACCAGTGTGCCTCTGAAAAACTTATAATTATTCGTCGGAAGGAGCCTGAGTTCTAGGCTGAGGGCAGTTAGGAGAAAAACTTATCTGGGGTGGGCATTATTCGGGCGAATGTGCCTATGTGGGATTTTATTATTTTGCTGCGAGTTTTGAGCATTGTGCCGGCTGCAGTAGACAGAGAAAATTCTCTGGGGTGGGAATTCGTCGTGAAAGAGAGGCGAATGTTTCTCCGAAGGATTGCCAAACTGTCCGAAGTTGTGATCGACAATTATTATAATGAGAACCAGAGGTACGCATAGTTAATTACTACGTTCCTGAGACTGACATCGCCCGGCCACTCCAAGTCTACAAGTCTACCAGTCCCGCTTCGAGTTACTACCAGATCAACCAGACTACCAGACGCCGTTTCAACGCAGCCACGCGTCGCCCCCCTTGTGGTGACGCCACGACCCGACCGCCGGCTGGTGGCTCGGGGGGCCATTGACCTCTGCCGAATTTTTTTGAAGGACGGCAGCCGTTTCCTCGGCCGCGCCGCGCCCATCCCCGGGCGCAGAGACCCTTCTCCAGGCAGTATTATTCAATGGGCATTCGTCCCGTGTAAAGTTTTGCGGCGCCGCGCCATGGCGCAGAGATTTGTAACTTTTGCATTTTACCATTGTAACGTTAATCATAATTCTTCCTAATTTTTAAGCTTTATTCTAAATACTAACGTTTTCATCTTCTTTTTCTATCCACCTAATTTTCAGATTTCTTATTCTATTTACAAGTGTAACTTCCCTGGGGCATTTTAAATTATCTTGCCCAGGAATAAAAGTGATTTTTACCAGTGATCAAAGTGTTTCTTTCATGTTACCAGTATCTGTTTAACGATTCCTTCCATCACCGACTGAGCTAATTTCAGGGCCGCTTACCGGGCGTTCTCTCACGAGACGACCGGGAGTGTTACAGTATGTAAAACGTCTAGTGTGATTTGGCTTTTTTTAGATTAGCTTCAATTTTAAATCCATTGAAAAATAAGTAAAAATTACAATTAATGATCAAAGAAGGGAATTCCTTTCACAAACGCGTAACGCAGCAAAAAATCAGCCACATAAATGGAAATTCTTCGATTATTTAGGCATGTCAAACACACAAAGATCCACTCGCAAAAAGAAAACGAGTCGAAGAAAACACTCGAAAATTTTCAATTCGCCCCATTTCACGAACACACTTCGCTCGCACTTTGATACTTTATCTTCCGAGCATTCCCAACCGACGGAGGTCTCTTATTCTCGCAAGGGCGGCCCGTTCACAGTATATTGCTCTCCTGTCAGCAACGCGCACGGGCGGCTCGGCGCGCGCCTACTTCTTCCAAAGTAGCAGGCAATAAAAGTGAAACGAAGCCAGCGGAGGGGTCCGGGGGGTGGATGGGTGGACTGCGGGCGGTTTGGCACGCGGTCCCATTTCCGGGAGCGCCGAGTTCACGGCGGAAAAATTTCCAACTCGCTCGGAGAAGTCGCACCCGGATGCGCGGCACGCAAAACTCTCCTGCGCGCCAGCCTCCTCGTCTCCGCCCGCGGGTGTCGCCGAGTCGCGAACGACGACCTTGCGAGCGCCTCGCCTGGACTGGTTGACTATTTCGTGTTTCCCGGTACATCAACCAGTTTTACGGTCGTTAGTTTGGACAAAATCGTGCACCTCTACCCAATTTTTGTGTTCTTCCAGAGGGATTGCTCGTGAGCATCTAGGCGTTAGTCTCTATCCACATCCCCGTCCACTGCAAGAACAGTCTAATATGCGGATCCTGACGGAACGCAGATACCCTTCACGGGAACCTCCTCAATTTAGCCTGTGTCAGGACAGTCTGCCAGGTCAGAGCTACTAGCTTTCCAGGCTAGCACCGGAGTCAAATTACGTGCCACTCAAATGTACCGGGACAAGTCCCTCCTCAATTGCCCATGAGTATCGAAAACTGCCACGACAAAGTCAATTGCCGAACTAGGTGCCTCCCGGACTACGTCCGGATGGCTTGGGGACCCCAACCCGCCTCCTCATTTCCACCACCTTGGAACTATCGACATTAGTACCGTCGAAATCTTGGCAACCTGATAAGAGAACGCCGTTAGACTTTTATATATGGGATTGGGACGCATCCCGCGCCCGATCCTGCCCAAAGATCGGTGTCAAAACATCTCACAGCCTTCACATTGAAGCTAACGACGTGAGTACCGTCGAGGAATTCGGGTCCTCTTTCACTAAGGACCTCGGGTCTTGCGACGTCTGCCCCGCCCCCTTCTGCGGAGCGTTAGTACGATATATGTACTGCATGTTATTTTCCACAGTAGATAACGGTGATCTCCCCCCGCTTAATGATGACTTCTCGGCGGGGGATCTGCCCCGGCGCCGATCTACATGTCGGCTTCAGTGATTTTCCCGAACCTTGTATCTTCCACCATCAGCCAAGGTAAGGTGTAAGTTCCCAACGGGTATTTCAACCTGTGGTTATGTTTCTTGTATCTTTCACTAAGGACCTCGGGTCTTGCGACGTCTGCCCCGCCCCCTTCTGCGGAGCGTTAGTACGATATATGTACTGCATGTTATTTTCCACAGTAGATAACGGTGATCTCCCCCCGCTTAATGATGACTTCTCGGCGGGGGATCTGCCCCGGCGCCGATCTACATGTCGGCTTCAGTGATTTTCCCGAACCTTGTATCTTCCACCATCAGCCAAGGTAAGGTGTAAGTTCCCAACGGGTATTTCAACCTGTGGTTATGTTTCTTGTATCTTTCACTAAGGACCTCGGGTCTTGCGACGTCTGCCCCGCCCCCTTCTGCGGAGCGTTAGTACGATATATGTACTGCATGTTATTTTCCACAGTAGATAATGGTGATCTCCCCCCGCTTTATGATGACTTCTCGGCGGGGGATCTGCCCCGGCGCCGATCTACATGTCGGCTTGAGTGATTTTCCCGAACCTTGTATCTTCCACCATCAGCCAAGGTAAGGTGTAAGTTCCCAACGGGTATTTCAACCTGTGGTTATGTTTCTTGTATCTTTCACTAAGGACCTCGGGTCTTGCGACGTCTTCCCCGCCCCCTTCTGCGGAGCGTTAGTACGATATATGTACTGCATGTTATTTTCCACAGTAGATAATGGTGATCTCCCCCCGCTTTATGATGACTTCTCGGCGGGGAATCTGCCCCGGCGCCGATCTACATGTCGGCTTGAGTGATTTTCCCGAACCTTGTATCTTCCACCATCAGCCAAGGTAAGGTGTAAGTTCCCAACGGGTATTTCAACCTGTGGTTATGTTTCTTGTATCTTTCACTAAGGACCTCGGGTCTTGCGACGTCTTCCCCGCCCCCTTCTGCGGAGCGTTAGTACGATATATGTACTGCATGTTATTTTCCACAGTAGATAATGGTGATCTCCCCCCGCTTTATGATGACTTCTCGGCGGGGGATCTGCCCCGGCGCCGATCTACATGTCGGCTTGAGTGATTTTCCCGAACCTTGTATCTTCCACCATCAGCCAAGGTAAGGTGTAAGTTCCCAACGGGTATTTCAACCTGTGGTTATGTTTCTTGTATCTTTCACTAAGGACCTCGGGTCTTGCGACGTCTTCCCCGCCCCCTTCTGCGGAGCGTTAGTACGATATATGTACTGCATGTTATTTTCCACAGTAGATAATGGTGATCTCCCCCCGCTTTATGATGACTTCTCGGCGGGGAATCTGCCCCGGCGCCGATCTACATGTCGGCTTGAGTGATTTTCCCGAACCTTGTATCTTCCACCATCAGCCAAGGTAAGGTGTAAGTTCCCAACGGGTATTTCAACCTGTGGTTATGTTTCTTGTATCTTTCACTAAGGACCTCGGGTCTTGCGACGTCTTCCCCGCCCCCTTCTGCGGAGCGTTAGTACGATATATGTACTGCATGTTATTTTCCACAGTAGATAATGGTGATCTCCCCCCGCTTTATGATGACTTCTCGGCGGGGGATCTGCCCCGGCGCCGATCTACATGTCGGCTTGAGTGATTTTCCCGAACCTTGTATCTTCCACCATCAGCCAAGGTAAGGTGTAAGTTCCCAACGGGTATTTCAACTTGTGGTTATGTAGTGTATATATGCACGGATTATTTCGAGTTTCCAGGCGCGGCAACTCTTATAGTTATTACTCATATGAGTGTGATGAATATTATTTTCACGCACGACTCATGGGGTTTTTCCCAACTCGGTATCTAACATCTAGCTGAAAACCGCCGTCTGGTCTCGTGACATATGTGCTAATGTAGTGCACGAAGGTGTAAGTGGTGTAATTAAGGGGCCAGAAAAATCAAGGAAGGGGAAGGAAAGGTCGCGCGCGGTTCGTGGCCCGTTTGTGAGGGCACTGCTCCGGCATGCGCATGGTATTGATCGGAGAAACCACGGAAAACTACTGATCAGAGCAGCCGACCGCTAGAAGTATTCTCCATACAACGGCTGTATTCGACCGAACAAAGTAGCTAGTGTCGAAAATTCTACCATCATCGCTAATTGAACCCTAAGGCCTGCAGAGGCGCTGCGGTGACAAAAGCGATATCAATTGATGCCCTCAGTCACCACAGATCATCCGCCAGTGAAAATGAACTCCGTATAATTAACTTAAACTCCGTATCCGTATTATTATACTCCGTATCCGTATACTCCGTATCCGTATTATTATTATTATTATTATTATTATTATTATTATTATTATTATTATTATTATTATTATTATTATTATTATAACCGTAACGTTGCCTGCTGCGAGCGAACAGACTGCGAGACTACCTACTGTAACATAACCCCCCCCCCCCCGTCTTCCTGCCCCCGAATTTCACTGTCCGGCTGCCTGTCACGCCGTTGTCCAATAAACCGCGAATCTTCCTCATCGCATATCGCGGTATAACCATCCTCTCCCTGTTCGTCATCCATCCGCTCATTTTATCATTCACGCATTTTAAGCAACTACGAATTTTAGTGCGGATAGAATAGCGTTAAGATTTAAAACAAATGAGACGTATATTTGCTTTGAAAGTGCGTGTTTGGCGCGTGCACATTTTACAGTGAAATTATATTCAATTAAATTATTACTTTATATTCGTTTTGTGTTCCCGCGATAATTGTTTGTTCGTCCGTTCATTCGTTCACCAATACGCTCTACTATTCAGTCCCTCATTTACTTGCACATGCAGTCTCTCGCCCGTAGGTTTCGCTATCCATAAAACCGACTGCTGCACCTCCGGTAAGGTTTTATGTCCAATGGTCAGTAACCTTGTCCCGTATGCCCGTTCATTCTGCCGTCAAACTTTAAACCCGCACTTCCAGAAAAAGAAAGGTCAGAGAAGGAAGGCAGAAAAGGGAGAGTAGAAGGTAGAGAGAGTAGAAAGAAGAGAGGGTAGAAAGAAGAGAGGGTAGAAAGAAGAGAGGGTAGAAAGAAGAGAGGGTAGAAAGAAGAGAGAGTAGAAAGAAGAGAGAGTAGAAAGAAGAGAGAGAGTAGAAAGAAGAGAGAGAGTAGAAAGAAGAGAGAGTAGAAAGAAGAGAGAGTAGAAAGAAGAGAGAGAGTAGAAAGAAGAGAGAGAGTAGAAAGAAGAGAGAGAGTAGAAAGAAGAGAGAGAGTAGAAAGAAGAGAGAGAGTAGAAAGAAGAGAGAGAGTAGAAAGAAGAGAGAGAGTAGAAAGAAGAGAGAGTAGAAAGAAGAGAGAGAGTAGAAAGAAGAGAGAGAGTAGAAAGAAGAGAGAGAGTAGAAAGAAGAGAGAGAGTAGAAAGAAGAGAGAGAGTAGAAAGAAGAGAGAGTAGAAAGAAGAGAGGGAGTAGAAAGAAGAGAGAGAGTAGAAAGAAGAGAGAGTAGAAGGTAGAGAGAGTAGAAAGAAGAGAAAGTAGAAAGAAGAGAGAGAGAGATGGCAAATCAAACAATATGGGCACGCAAACCATTCATTCGCTTGACTGCTCACACATCTGCCGTATCAACGCCAGTCCTGCTGTAGAACAGGCGTAAGGCGATATTATTTATGATAACAAAATTATTTGCATTCCTAAATTTGATATAATTTTTTATAGTGACATTAGAGAAAATGTATACACATTTTCTTTAATAATCACACACCCACGATATCTAATGATCATACACCCACGACAAAAATGTTAATGTATTTTCAGTTGACTGTACAGCACGCAGTACTGCAACACCCAGTAATCAGTGCGTTTGAACCGTTGCTGCCGTTATAAACACGGCGGTGAACTTAAATTCAAATCTGGGCAAGTCCAAGTTCAAATTACGCCAATAAAGTTCTTCAAACCACATAAGACGCTCCCACTCTCACACAACTACACCGGCTAAGGTGCGTTGACTCTGGGCATCATCTGGTGTCACTGTCTGATGCCTCTGATCAAGTGTTCGAGTCCCATCTTTGTCAGGAATTTCGACATTGGCTGGTTAGCTAGGTCTAATTCGGCCGTGGTAGCAAAGAGTCTTCTAGCGGCCGGCTTCTCTGATCAGTAACTTGTTTTGGATTCTACGATCAACGAATACTGAAGCAGTTCCCTAACAAAGGGCCACAGACCGCGCGCTACTTACTTACACACACAGGTACCTGCACTACACTACAACACATCTCGGGAGACCAGTTGGGAGCTTAGAGCTTGTTCGGCTGAGTCGGTGCCCCTTTGGTGGGAGATACCTGGATGGAGAAACCAAACAAGCTGCCGCATATAACATCATCTAGAGGGAGAAGAACATCGTCACCTCCATTAATGAAAACATGTGGTACACTTATGGGACTAATGACAATAGCAGTTGAGCCGACAGTAAACACGAACTAATAAATTAATAACACAATCATATTACTTTACCCAGTGTCGTGTGTTCAATGACAACATTAGCGGGATGAAATTGAAAAAAATCCGTTCATAACTCATACAACTGTATAAAAACTATCTTGATAATGCGCATATGAATCGGCTACCAACATTACACACATTTCAGACATTGGCCGTATCATATAAGAATGAAGAAAAATCTCACAATAAAATCTAAAAAACGTGTACAGATAAAAATGGTGATGTGCAGTGTTTTCTCAGAACAAATGTTTAAGTAATGACATGTACAAAAAGAACTCTAATTACAATGCCGGTAACATTGACATTGCACTAAATAATTACAAAGCCGGTAACGTTGACATTGCACTAAAAAAGTGAAGATTCTTTTAGTTTCAACATAAAATAATTATTTCTCAGTAACTTGGTTATTTCTTTATATAGTTCCACGCACACAATTCAAAACGTAACGTTTCTATACTCCTATTTTCGATTCTCTTTTCCTTTCTTTCTCTCCCCTCCTCTTCCTTTCTGTCTCCTTCCCACTGCACCCCGCTCAAACCCACATCAACATTCTCCTACACACCGTGCAAACCGCGAATGCGCCCATTATCTGCGATCCGTTCGCTCCACAAGCGCCGCCGTCCAGACGTCCAGTCGCCAAACGTATCCAGCTGCCGCTGCCCGCCCGCCCGGCCGTTCATTGTCCCTTCGTCCGCCGCGCGGCCGCCACCGCCACCGCCACCGCCGCGGGGGTGGAGGAGGGGGGGGGAGCGACGCCGCTCGCAAATGAGCGCCGACGCGACGTGCGCTGCGCGGCGCCCGGGCCAAATACGTCAGCTTCGGTGACATTCGTAGGCTTCGTTCAAGCTGCGGCGATATCTCGCCTCTCGGCGGATGGGCGTTCTTGGACAAACAACTGAAGCAGTGAGTCTCTGCCATTTGCGCTTCACGAATTCCTAAATATTTATATTTAGAACACTGTGGATTTGCGTTTAGAATGGTATTTGAGCATTTTAATACAACAAATTTCCTGATTTTTTTAAAGAAAATTAGTGAGCCTCAGATGTGCTATTGAACGTTTTTAGTAAAAACACAAAATTTTAATGTATTAAAATTAATAGAATGGGAATTAATCTTACGTCATTTTCTCGACATTTGCAGGCTTCGTTCAAGCTGCTGCGATAACTCTTCTCTAGGCGGCTGGGCGTTCTTGGACAAACAACTGAAGCAGTGAGTCTCTGCCTTTTGCGCTTCACGACTTCCTAAATATTTATATTTAGAACACTGTGGATTTGCGTTTAAAATGATATTTGAGCTTTTTAAACAATGTTTCGCCACTTTTTCTTCAAAAGAAAATTTGTGGGCGTCATATGTGTTATCTCTTACCATTATTGAACGTTTTTAATAAAAACACAAAATATTTAAACCTTAAAATTACGAGTAAAACAATGAACGCTAATCTTCCGTCGTTTTTCATTATTTCGTTTCGTTATGCAAGAACGTCTTCAGGACTGGCGATGGTGTTGAGTTGCATGAGTTTTAATCGATCTCTTAAAAGCAGGGAAGTGCAGGGAAACGTGTATGCGTGTGTGGTTTTAGTTAACAAATAAATGATAATGATTTTGAAATTCAAGGATTGAACGATTTTAAATGACACAATAGTGAATTATACTGTATATTCACGGAATGTTTCTGCAATAGTTTGAAACATGGGACTCTTCACAAAATATCAGTGGTTATGATTATCCTTTCTGAATTGAAAACTTATTTCGAACAGAAATATTTTCGCCTTTCAAAAATTCGCAGTGGAAAGTGCGAAAAACATTACGAAAAACATTACGAAAAACATGGTATCTGAGAATATGCAAGATGTTTTTTTCTACAGTTTCTTTCCGAATACTAAACATCTTTATAGCATTATATTCATCTCAGCAATTACTTAAGAATAGTGGTAGAAAATTGTTTTCAAAAACCAAATTGTATCAAAATCTCAAAAATTTGTAGTAAGAAGATGTCAAACTCAAAAACAAAACAAATTATTTTCCACATCATGTACAATTTGGCACAAACCGCATACAAATACTGACAACTAAACAATTTTTAATATCTGGGGAACTTGGGGAAACTTGGTTTTATTAGAACTTCCTGTATCTAATAAAAGGAGGCAATGAAAAGAATAACATACTTCAAATAAAAAGGGTTCTCCAAAATTCATTTTGGAGGAAAAAAATACTTATTGCAACGTAATTGGAATAATTTTAGATTCATAAATCAAAAATGTAAACATTAATTTTACATTCAAGACATATTTACCAGGAAACAATATCACGAATATTAATTGCGATATTTCTCGAGTCAACTGCAGATCAAACTACCAATATTTTGATATTTTTTTACAGACTATTTGATATATCTACCTTCACAATCTGTGAACGCTACCTGCTTTCCTTTTTCGAGTAGCACCGCTTCATTTTCTCCACCTTCAACCTCTCCGGACATTCTCGCGCCGAAAAGCCGTCTCTTTGTGAGCGAATCCTTCGAGCTCAATCTTCATCTTCTCCCCAGCTTCTCAGCCCGTTCCTCTCTTCTTCACCCTGCTCGCGTCTGCCATTCCTGACTTGTCCTACACATCTCCACGACTGCATCACACCTCCCCCCCCTCAGTCCCGAAGCGAAGTAGCTCCTCGCCGTTGCTTCGGCTCCCTCCTCGCCCCGCGCCTGCCGCGCCGCTTCCTTCAGCGTTACCTTCTCTCCCGGCACTCCCTGCCATGCCGCCCCCTGCCCCGCCCCCTTTCCATCCCTGTCACGCCCCGGCCCGGCCCGGCCCGCCACCGCCCCGCCCCTCCCCTCCACTCCATGCCCCTCCCCGCCCCGCGCAGCCCCGCCCCGCACCGCGCAGCCCCGCCCCGCCGCGCCCAGCATGGCCCCTCACCGCCCCTCACCGCCCCTCACCGCCCCTCACCGCCCCTCAGCGCCCCTCAGCGCCCCTCAGCGCCCCTCAGCGCCCCTCAGCGCCCCTCAGCGCCCCTCAGCGCCCCTCAGCGCCCCTCAGCGCCCCTCAGCGCCCCTCAGCGCCCCTCAGCGCCCCTCAGCGCCCCTCAGCGCCCCTCAGCGCCCCTCAGCGCCCCTCAGCGCCCCTCAGCGCCCCTCAGCGCCCCTCAGCGCCCCTCAGCGCCCCTCAGCGCCCCTCAGCGCCCCTCAGCGCCCCTCAGCGCCCCTCAGCGCCCCTCAGCGCCCCTCAGCGCCCCTCAGCGCCCCTCAGCGCCCCTCAGCGCCCCTCAGCGCCCCTCAGCGCCCCTCAGCGCCCCTCAGCGCCCCTCAGCGCCCCTCAGCGCCCCTCAGCGCCCCTCACCGCCCCTCACCGCCCCTCACCGCCCCTCACCGCCCCTCACCGCCCCTCACCGCCCCTCACCGCCCCTCACCGCCCCTCACCGCCCCTCACCGCCCCTCACCGCCCCTCAGCGCCCCTCAGCGCCCCTCAGCGCCCCTCAGCGCCCCTCACCGCCCCTCACCGCCCCGCCCCGCCCCGCCCTCCGCTCCGCGCGCTGGCCGCCGCGGCCGAGAGCGCGCCGCGAAGACGAAGCGGCCGATTCGTCTTCAGCAGGAAATAAAAACGTTTAAAGGCCGGAGAAGCAATGCATTATTCTACAGTGATTCTTCTGCAGGCGATAAATTCCGCCCGCGGGAAATAAAGTTATGAGGGACGCGACTCGAGAAGGCGCGGGCGGGACGGGGACGCCGCTCGGAAAGCGAGAGGCGGCGAGGTGACATGGGTGGTGCCAGACGCACCTTTGTCCTCGACGTTCCCCATCACGACGAACCGAGGGGGTTGGCAGCGGGAATAGTGGCGGAAACGCAGCGAAATCCCGTTGAGTGTTGCCAGGGGCTGTGCTGTATGGCGGTGGCGGACCGCGACGTCAGCAATGGCAGGGGCTCGAGGGAGCCGGCGGCTATGGATTTGACGGTGGGGCCGGCGAAGGCGACGAGATGGCAGAGGCGGCAAGTGTGCGTCCGTGTCGAGAGGGCTACAGAAGAGGCAAGATTGGTGGGAATAACAGTATCGCTGAGGTATGAGAGAGTGAAAGGGGCGGCGTGGATCAAGTAGAGGTTTTTGATAGCATTAGGGTGTTGGGAGCTCCGGAGGAGGTGGGAGCAGGGCAATGGCGTGAAGGCGGGAGCAGCGGAGAGAAAGTGGGCGTTCTGACCGTTAGAAGCGTTCGGAGCGTTAGGGACGTTAGAATCCTTAGGCTGGTTGGGAGAAATGTGGGCGTTGGTGGCGTTGGGGGCGTTGGGGGCGTTGGGGACGTTGGGGGCGTTGGGGACGTTGGGGGCGTTGGGGGCGTTGGGGGCGATGGGGGCGTTGCAGACGTGGGGGACGTTGGAGGTATTGGAGGCATTGGGAGCGTTGTAGGCGTTGGGGGCGTTGGGGGGGTTTGGGGGCGTTGGGAGCGTTGGAGGCGTTAGATGCGTTAAGGGCGTTGACGGCATTGGCCGCGTGGTAGCGTAAGGCGTTAAGACATTGAGGAGTTCGTTCGTTGGGCCGGCGTGGGAGACGGCAGGGACAAGAGGGAGTTGGAAGAGTACGTGGGCGACGGGGGGGCATGAGAGCGAGGGGAAGACGGCGTCGGCGGGGAGGTGTGGACGGCGCGGACGACGGACGGGCGAGGGCCGGGGGGCGGCGACGAAGCTCCGTTCGCAAGTCACCTCTGAGCGCGGGTGATGTATCGCCTGGCGTCCGGCGGGTGACGTGCGAGGGTGGGCCAGAGCCGAGCGTCTGTCGCGCGGAGGGCAAGGGGCTAAAGAAGGATTCCCGGCCGAACAAGTGCTTCGGGGTCCGTCATCTTAGAAGAATCAAAACTTGGTAAAGAAAAGAGCCAATGTGAATCTCTGGGCAAGCAAATCCTTAATAGAATACTTTGACTTCAAGCTAATCATGTCACGTGATCAATACATGCGATTAATTAAACATAATCAATAATAAAATTATTGTTTTATTCACTTTTTGATGCTAACTTTCATCTGAATATCAAAATAAGAAAATTACGTGCTTCCAAAATACAGGGAAAACGCAAAGACAACTAATTTAGAAAACTGAGGTTCATAATGCCATTACCCGTTTGATAATTTTGTGGCATATATATTGCAACTTACAGATAGAATTTTGTTTATTTATTCAGTCACAACTTGTAATACCCGTCGTGAATCGTGTCTCGTGGTATTTAGGGGCACTTTGCTAGGGGAAATCCTAAATATAATAAAGACAACAGTACTAAAAATAACACAAAGCTTATCTTTAAAAATCATTTAAGAAAAGGAAATGTGCAAATAGGTGTATTTGTAATAGGAACACAGTGCACCCAAAATATTACACTCACAAGTTTTCTTATTTTTAACGAACTCTTACACGGGCACATTTCTTCACATTCCATCTAAAATAATGACACAAAAGAACTCGTACTCGTGCGCCTTCAATCACGAGCTTAACAACACATCCTTTCGCCTCTATTCGGGTTTCTTTCTGCCCCACACCGCACTGCGCATTGCATGGAAAAACCAATCCTCCGTCCTAATTCACAATCGGGCTGCAGCAACAGCGACGAGCGAGCGAGGAAGAGGGAGAGGGAGAGAGAGAGAGACAGACAGACAGAGACAGAGAGAGAGAGAGAGGGCGAGAGAAGGGGAGAGAAAGAAATGACTCTCATTCTGTGCCCCCTAGGCAACAACCGTCCTCTACTTAGCGCCCCCTCCCTCGCCACGTCACTCCCCGCTCTCTCTTCTCCCACAAGCCCCGAAACTCCCCGCTCCATCGCAGTTCGCTGCACCCCGCTCCTCCGCGTTCTGCTCGTCCCGACCCGAACCATTGCGTCCTTCCCCGACCCCCCTCAGTATCCCATGCTTCGGCACCATCCCTTCTTTCCAGTCCATCTGCCCCGTTGCCGTCCAGTGCCTCCCCGCCCCGCCCCATTTCGCTGCGCCCCGCTCCTCTCCGTTCCGCTTCGTCCCAAACCATCACGATTCTCCCCGATCCTCCCCGTCTCTCCTGCTCCGCCACTACACGTTCTTTCCCAGCCCATCTGACTTCTCCCCGCCCCGCTCCTCCCCGCCCACGGCCGCCGCACCGTCACTTCACCCGCGCGGGCAGCCCCGGCCGCCTCAAACGCATTTCGGACTCGTCGTCGGTTTGTTGCGACCTCTCTCAGCGCGACCGCCAGCCTCCCGCCGCCGGCCCCGTCCCTTCCCACGCCTTCGCCGCAGACCTTCCGCCCCCGCCGCCCCCGGCCGCCGCCGCCGCGCTAATTAGGGCGACGTGCGGCCACCACCCCGCCCCCGCCCCCGCTTTGCCATCGTCGGGCGCTGCGGCGCTGCGGATGTGAATTAGGCGCGGATTGTGTCGGCAGCTGCCGCCGCCCCACCCCCGTCCGCTGCGGCGCCCCACGTCTTCCGCCCCCAGCCCCACCCCCGCCGCCGCCGCCGGCGCCGGCGCTCGAAGCGCGACTTCGGCCCGGTTTGTTTGCACGCGGACGTTTTGATGGAGCGCGCCAGGCGGCGCACGCGGCGGTGCGGGCGGGGGTGGAGAAGGATGGAGACGAAGTGGAGGAGGTAACGACAAGAGCGGTGGTGGTGGCGGAAGCATCGCATCGGCAAAACGGGAAGGTGCACGGGACGGCGGAAAGTGACGGTTAGTTTGGATTGGAGGCGACGACGGTCAAAACAGAGACGCGGGTGTTGAAGGAGGAAGAAATCAAAAAATAGGCGGATGAAGATTAATAGAACGTGTAAGAGGTGGGGGAGGTGATGGCAGCGGTGGTTGCGGAAGAGTAGGCGGCGTGCCAATGGTGTAGGTGGATTTGGGGGCGGAGGCAGAGGTAGGCGGAAGCTAAGCGAAAAGAGGGAGTGAAGGTGCCAGCTAGAAGGACATCAACTTTCTTGAAGGTGCGAAGGAAGAGGTATTGTGACGGTAATGTCTCCATCCTAAGACACGAGAATAAGGACATGACATTCACTTCTATACACCTGCCTCGCCACGTACTTTTAAGTTCTTAAATAGTGAGAAGCTTGTATTTAATTGTGGTAGCGAATGAATATTATGTTATATTGTTTGTCACATTATTTCATGAAATAATACTTTACTTTGAATGTGATACAATTATTTGTCGTGAAATCAATTTCAAAAGCAACGATAGCGTTGCAAGTTATCTATATATTTCAGAATAATAACAAAAGAATAGAAAAAAATGCCAATATATGAACACTTGGCGCGAAAAACAAGGCTGTATTGAGTAAAATTCTTGAAAGTAATACTGTTAATGTTGAGGAAATGGCCTTATTCTAACGTTCATGAAAAATGTATGTCTATGTACATAGGTCCCAAACAGTGATAAACAATTACCACGGGAAGAGATAGCGAAATTTTTTTATTCGTCGCAAATAGCTTGTTTATACAGTCTTAAAAAATCAGAAACCTATTTAATTACCGATCGATAGTAGCCCACTGAATGATTCATTTGTACATAAGGTTCATTTACATTTTCCGACTTATTGTTTTTCACAGTTGCGATTTGTAGACGCTGACGTAGAATTGTCAAAGCACTAAGGAGAAACCAATGTTGATAGTGGGTAAATACCTTGTTCATTGTTGCATTTTTTCGACTAACGTTTTGAAGTTTGACATAGAAAAAAATGCATTGCTCTCATCTCATTCGCTATGACGATTTGGTCGATAGCTGGATTGTTTGGCATGTTTTCGTCGTTTTAAATATATCTCTGCTATCCTCCTATCTACTTGTTAAATAAATTTAAACGTAGAAATGGATAAATTTAAGTGTTCTTATCAAGTTTATTTTTTGTCTATCTTTTACTGATTTCTCGGATTTATGAATGTCATTTGTCATGGAATGCTATTTAAACTTGTTTTTTGTGAGTCATCTCGCATTCTTTTATCATCTCGTGTCTTCTTAGAATAGACCCCTTGGGACGAGCACTAAGGTAGAAACGTCATCATCTCGTACACCACATCGTCATTTGAAAGGATGCTTACGTAGCGCAGACAACACAGAAGGACGTCGCTGTTACGCAACAGGACGTCGCTGTTACGCAACATGGAGACGTTATGCAATCGGCACAGATTGGGTGGCACCCACGCTGTACAGCGAAACCAAGGCAGAGCAGAGAAAGCCGATAATTACTCCGAAAGCGCGAAGGGCAGCGAGCAGGAGCCGGTGGGCGGGACAGGGCGGAGAGAAACTTCCAGAAGGGTCAGCGGTGCAGTGCTCTCAGCACTAAGTCGCTGACCTCATGGATTCGGTGCGCGGTAGAAAGCTGAAAGGACGGCGCAGGGGGCGGGACCCGCCAGGCACTAGGGGACCGGGGCCCAAGGCGAAAGCAGAAGCGGGAGGGAGGGGGTGAGGCCGTGAGGATGGGGTGTAAGGAGTGAGGGGAAACCTATGGGTGCGAGGTGGAGTTGTAAGGGGCGGTCTTGTGGCTGAGGAGAGGGAGTTACCTGCGGCAAGCACGGCAGCAGTGTGTGGAGGGGAGGTGAACTGGGAGGTGAGGTGGTGTGGGAACAGCAGCGAGGACGGAGGGTCGGAGGCTTCAGTTTAGTGAAGAGGCGATGGAGGGGCGAACGGGTCGGCGTCCTCAGTAACGGGGGAGGAACTGGGCCAGGTAGAATGGTAGTGTGAGCCGTGTGGGCGGTGCAGTAGGCGTAGCAGATTGTTGGTGCAAGGGGCGGTGCTAGGTGCTGTTCTGGTGGCGGTGCAAGAGATGGCGCAGGGGGCAGGAGGTGCAGGAAGGCGGTGTTGGGGGGCGCGGGGGCGGCGCGGGGGCGGCGCGGGGGCGGCGCGGGGGCGGCGCGGGGGCGGCGCGGGGGCGGCGCGGGGGCGGCGCGGGGGCGGCGCGGGGGCGGCGCGGGGGCGGCGCGGGGGCGGCGTGGAGTCCGTCGTTGGCGCGGCGCCTGGCCTCCGCCGTCGCTCGCCGCGAGGCATTTGTATGGAAATGCCCCCAGGCCGGCGAGAGCCGCGGCGCGGTGCGGCGCTGCGCCCCGGATAGAATTAAGGCAATCCGAGGGCGGCCGTCGCGATTTCCATGCCGGGCGTGGCGTTTATGGCTTCCGCGCCGCCCCCGAGGCGACGCGTGTCGTGCGCGGGCGCGCGCGGAAGGCGCGGGGCGGAAGGCGGAAGGTGCCGGCGCTTGAGGGCGCTCTCGGCGCGAAATGGAATTGCGCCCCCTGAGGAGGACGCGGGCAGATATGCCGGTGCTTCACTGCGCAACCTCATCATATATGCTTTCAACACATGATAAATAGCCAGGAGCTCTGTTTAATTTTACGCATTATCATTTAAGGCCGTAATAGCTATTACTGCCCTTGAGGCACTGCGAAGAAATTAACAGCACCTTTTGCAGACGTAGTCGATAGTGGAGAATGGAGAGTCAATCGAGTTTGTTATTTGTGTATTGGCTTAGTGGCGTTCAATTTTTTTTTATTTCTATTTTTGGTATGTAAAATTAAGATCAATAAGAATATCCTTTAATTGCCTTTTCTCTAATAAAATTACTCCTTTACTACCAATCACTTTGTTTTCATTCGTCGAAACGAATCCCAATCTTTGGGAACGATTGTTCACTCACTTGTTTGGTTGCGTCATGTTTCACAGTGTAGTATACGAAACATAAATTAATAATCCTGCTACCGGAAATTAGTATAACCACTCCTTGAAAATAAAATACTTGTTTTTCATACGAACTAATACATACGTAAATGTAAATAAACATTGAACAATTGAAGTTTAATTATTTACTTCGAATATTCAATAACATTTTTCGAAAGTAAGTTTATTATTCTAATACTGTTAACTGTTGAAAATAACATTTAAATTAGGGTACCACTACAATTCAATGTCTAAAACGTAAACACTCAATACTGTGACTGTGTAGCAATGAATGATATGATTTCTTTTTATCAAGTTTGTCTTAACATACTTTAACGTAATTCTGTTCTTCCTATCTGATCGCAATCTTTAGCTCGCAAGAAAATCGTCTTCCTGGACAGATGCTGGAGTAGACCGGCAACGATATACTAATTAAATATTATCTCTAGTTCTCAGACAAACATTTAGAATACATTTTTTAGGTACGTCATGGTTTTGCCACTGAATAACCAATCTCTTCGTATGGTTAATATGCAGACATGAACATATTGATTTCCATTTAATAATCCTGTGCGAGGTAACATGTACTGAGACAGGAATACGTTTTAATATGCGCGGAAGAGCGCGCAGCTTTTCAAAAATGTGAGTGATGGTAGTTTCCTTCTTTCATAAATTTTCTGAATTTTCTGAAATTCTTTCAAAAATTTTCTGAATTTCCTAAAATTCTTTCAAAAATTTAATAAATTTGCACGATACGAGAAAAACAAGGATTTTTTTATTGTTGAAAAGAATATGAGGACAATTGAGGCACACGGATGAAAAAATAACGTCTAGGCAAAACACTAGGTTGTCCGTACTTCCACCTCGATGCCTGAGCATTTTTAGGGTTTCTGGGAATGAATGTTACGTTTCAGATACTGTATTTCTCTGGAACTTGGGCGTTCCACTACGCATTGAAAAAAATCTAGTGAATAAAAGTGCTACGAAAGGCTTTTAGGCCGTTGGTTTGTGTCAAAGTAACAGTTTGTAAAGGATCTACATATCGCACCTCCAATAGAAAAGTGACACAAGTGCAAATTTCTGATTTCTCAGAAATTGCAATTTTAAGTTTCGTAGTTCTGTAATACTCGTTATAGATTGTACCAAATATTCACCTTCTAGCGGACAGTAATTGAATTCAAAATCAACTTCAAAATAGTAGCAGTACCTCTCGGTAACCTCTTATCAGCTTTTTGCTGAAAAATGATGATTTCGCACTTGTGTCACTATTCTATTGGAGGTGCGATATAATATCAATCACAGTACAAGTACGACACCTTTCCATATGACGATTTACTTCATTACCACAGTGCAACAGTCCAAATGAATTCCATTTGGTGCATGCAATGTCCATTTGGTCATTCTTCATCAGTAACCACACAAAAGTATTGACAATGACTGAAAAACAGTTCAAAACTTCTTCATTTACTTCACTTCATAAATAATATCTCCTGAACATTAAGCTTAATTGAACGAGTATTAAACGATAAGAAAATAAATTACGAAAAATAACTGTTCTCATTCATCGTCGTACTTATATTCAGGAGGTCTACTACGTTAGAAGTTAAATCATTGAAACGGCGTGTAATATAATATGTATTTGAAAGACTCTAAAAACAGTTGTGTCGAAGGGTCAGAAAAAGAAAAAAAATATATTTTTAATTCTCTCTCTTCTGTATGATGTGTGAATTTTGGGCTAATCACCTATGAACATTAGTTGAGTAGATTATGAACTTCGATTCGCAACAAAAATCAACGTAAGAATACCTAAGCAGCTTGGGAAATTGGCATTTCTCCTATTTTTTTTCTTGTACTTCACTACTCAATCATTGAGCTCGAGCAGTGTCTCTTGGTCATTAGACATTTTAATAGAAATACTTAAATTAAAATTAATTTTTGTAAAATTATTAATGTTCATTTGTAGTTCTTCGATGCACTGAAACAGTTGTCCTCTCTGCGGGTTACGCTCACAAGGAGCTTCCGGAAACAGGGTCATCCCAAGACACGCTTTAACAACAGACATTCCACGCTTGTCTTCAAATTACCAAGTCATCCTTCAACGTCGTCATTAACCTGAAGAAGAAACTCATTATTATGCACAAGAGGCTACTTCAGCTCTTCGCGATCGCATTACGTTTGGCAAACAAGCAAGCGAAATGATGGCCTCTTGCCAAATTGCGTAATAACGCACTCGGGAGCGGTGGGGGCGGACGACCTGGAAGCCGAGGGCGGCGCGGCGGCGCAATCTGGGGGCGGCCGCAGGACACGCGAAACCCGTCGCCCGCGGGCCCCGCCCCCGCCGTCGCTCTCGCCCCACACAGAGGCCCTGGTCGTCACCGTCGCCGTCGCCCCTTCCCAGTCGCTCCACATTCGCCCCCCCTCGCCCCACCGTCGTCTCCCCCGTCGTCTCCCCCGTCGTCTCCCCCGTCGTCTCCCCCGTCGTCTCCCCCGTCGTCTCCCCCGTCGTCTCCCCCGTCGTCTCCCCCGTCGTCTCCCCCGTCGTCTCCCCCGTCGTCTCCCCCGTCGTCTCCCCCGTCGTCTCCCCCGTCGTCTCCCCCGTCGTCTCCCCCGTCGTCTCCCCCGTCGTCTCCCCCGTCGTCTCCCCCGTCGTCTCCCCCGTCGTCTCCCCCGTCGTCTCCCCCGTCGTCTCCCCCGTCGTCTCCCCCGTCGTCTCCCCCGTCGTCTCCCCCGTCGTCTCCCCCGTCGTCTCCCCCGTCGTCTCCCCCGTCGTCTCCCCCGTCGTCTCCCCCGTCGTCTCCCCCGTCGTCTCCCCCGTCGTCTCCCCCGTCGTCTCCCCCGTCGTCTCCCCCGTCGTCTCCCCCGTCGTCTCCCCCGTCGTCTCCCCCGTCGTCTCCCCCGTCGTCTCCCCCGTCGTTTCCCCCGTCGTTTCCCCCGTCGTTTCCCCCCTCGTTTCCCCCGTCGTCTCCCCCGTCGTCTCCCCCGTCGTCTCCCCCGTCGTCTCCCCCGTCGTCTCCCCCGTCGTCTCCCCCGTCGTCTCCCCCGTCGTCTCCCCCGTCGTCTCCCCCGTCGTTTCCCCCGTCGTTTCCCCCGTCGTTTCCCCCTCGTTTCCCCTCGTTTCCCCCGTCGGCTCCCCCGTCGTCTCCCCCGTCGTCTCCCCCGTCGTCTCCCCCGTCGTCTCCCCCGTCGTCTCCCCCGTCGTCTCCCCCGTCGTCTCCCCTGTCGTCTCCCCCGTCGTCTCCCCCGTCGTTTCCCCCGTCGTTTCCCCCTCGTTTCCCCCGTCGGCTCCCCCGTCGGCTCCCCCGTCGTCTCCCCCGTCGTCTCCCCCGTCGTCTCCCCCGTCGTCTCCCCCGTCGTCTCCCCCGTCGTCGCCCCCGTCGTCGCCCCCGTCGTCGCCCCTCCCTTGTCCCCCCCCTCGTCGCCACACCCGTCGTTCCCCCCGTTGTCGTCCCTCCCGTCGTCGCCCACCGTTGCCACCGCCCAGCTTCCACCTTCGCCGACGCCCCTGCCCCGCCACCCCCGCTCTCCTCACCGCTCCCACCTCCGCCCCCCGCCGTTACCACAGCCCCCCGCCGTCGCCACCGCCCCACCGCAATATGCGTCAAAGCGGTGGGGCTGCCAGGCCCCGCGGCGACAAGGCACAGGGGACGGAGACGGACGGGCAGATTGACAGCGATCAGAGGCACGGCAGCGGCCGGGGCTACACCCTGCTAGACGCATTACGGTAGGGTGAGGATACCTCCAATTCATTCCTATTCCTCGCTGCAGCTTTAGTAACTGCCGGCGTGAAAATAAAACTTTAAATAAATACGTTGAACGTATTAAAAGTGGTGCATCGGGTTAGTTTCAAAGAAGAAAATCCCCAGAATATGTTATAGAGGACTGGGGGAGGAATATGTTATAAATTAACTGAAATAATAAAAATTGGCACGAAGTAACGCACGGTATAATAGTGAAACAACTTCGATAGAATACATACCGATAATAATAAATCTCAAGTTGCTCTAGAAAACAATGACTAGTTGATAATCATGGAATATCATGAAATACCATTTTCAATTGGCCTAGATTGCCGAATCATGTGATTCAAAAATATATGAAGACGCAAAGAAAGGAAGGGAAGAAAAAAAAGAAAGAACAAACAGAAATTTGTTCTTTTCTTCGAGGATATTAAAATTAGAGGTGGAAAAAGAAAGAAAGGGTAAAAAGGAAGAACATACCTGGATTCACATTTGGAGAAAACACGGGCGAATGAATGGTCTGAGAGAGAAATTGAAAAAAGCTTGATTAAAATGCGCTCAAAACCGAGCAACGGGGCGATGTCATTGACAACGCGAGCCCAGTAGGAAACAATTCACCACGGAAAGATCGAAGCCCCACTGGGGAGAACCGCTCAGCGAGCAGAGAGGGCACTGACTGCTGGAACACAACGCCCGCCTGTCGCCGCCCGGTGGACACAAGCGGGTCGGGATGGGACGGGACGGGGCGGGATGGCGGCGGGAGGGTGACGACGAGGCCCGGGCGTAATGAGTTCTGTCGGTGGCGCGGGAGCGGCGTGGCGCGGCGCGGCGCGGCTCGGCCCGGCGCCAGAGCGCGCCACCGGACGCGCCGACCGCAGGCGCGGCGGCGATGGGAGCGGCGGCAGGTCAAACGCCCGACGCGCCGCGGCGGCAATACCCCGAGCCGACGACGCCACCGACCCGTCGGCGGCTCAAAGTGATCGCGCGTGATTCACGCGTTTCCTCGAACTTGCCCCTCACGCCATTCTGTTCTCAACCGATTCACCGCAACACGCCAGTGCACCACGTCCGTGCGTCACGTCTTTGTAACACGTCTTAAGAGTAAGTTCTTGCACCACGTCTTTGCAACACGCCCATGCCACATGGACATGCAACACGTCCTTGCAACACGTCCTTGCAACACGTCCTTGCAACACGTCCTTGCAACACGTCCTTGCAACACGTCCTTGCAACACGTCCTTGCAACACGTCCTTGCAACACGTCCTTGCAACACGTCCTTGCAACACGTCCTTGCAACACGTCCTTGCAACACGTCCTTGCAACACGTCCTTGCAACACGTCCATGCAAAGCCATTACAAACATCACCTTTCAACACCACTTTGCAAAACATCCTTGCAATACCATCTCGCATCAAGTCCTCTCACCACATCTCCGCCACACGTCCACGCCACTTGGTCAATCGAAATCCGCCACCCGACCTCGCAACCGCATTCCACAACTCATTCCCATTCCTCGCAGCTTCCCTTCTCCCCCCCTCGCATCGCTTTCCGGCCCTGTCCACTCCCGCCGCGCAATGACGTGACGTCGCATGTTCCAGCCGCGCCGAGCGCCTGCTCAGCCCCCGACGGCAGCGCTCCTCAATAATCCCCATGCCGATGGCACGGCATCTGTTGGCCCGGCAGGCAGCGTCCCGGACCGAATGTCTCCATTCATTTTGGCAGCTTGCGCGATTTGCAAGCGACAAGCAGCTTGCTCCGCAGATTGCCAATGGGAGCAAAATGTGGAAAGAAAAGTCATCAAAGGAAATGTGCAATTTTGCCGAGTTACTGTTAAATTAAAAAGTAGCAAATACAATGAGTAAAGAAATGTGGTTCATTTAAATGTACAAGTAGATATATTGTTCAGAATTAAAGAAATAAAATGTCGATGCTTGTTGCTAATTTTTCGTCTGAAAAACACAATTCGTATTATGTGATTTGGAACTGAGGCTTTCGCATGTAATCAATAGTATCTGGCTTATGAACGTTTTATATGAAAATTAATTGTAATTTCTGTATTTACACGAAGAAACGCTGCAGGTCATAACTTACGACTAATAATGTCATAGAAATTTGTTGCCTGTTCCAGAAGCCACTTCCAATATAGAGAGCATTTCTCCCTCTCCCGTATTAAAGCCCAATAATCTCGATTTCATTCCAAGTTTAGATATCTACATTAGAATGCTTAATATATTCAATTCAGAAATTTTCCCGATAGGAATAAAGGAGGACAAATATTACTACCTTAAAAGTGCCGTAAAGTTTATTTTCTTTCGCAGTAGTTCAGAAGGAAATGAAAGCTAATGTTGTCTGAAACAAGATATAAACACGTTGTGTACTTTGCTATCATCATCAACTACCATAAAATACAGTTACAAATGCAAATGTATATTGATGATATCATAACAAAGATAATGGTCAGTTGTATATTAGACCCATAATATGTTTTCATGTTATCAAATGTTTCTACATCAATCTTCAATATTACCTAGGAACATATTTACATTACATCCACCATGCATTTCGCTTTATAGATGATCGTATGACGTTTAAAACTACGTTGCGATTCATATTTGTTATCTCCAATACATTCGTACTAAAATTTCTGGAAGCTACTAGAATTTATTTTCACACTAATGAAAGATCCATCAATTAAATGTAGTATTATAAAAGCAAAAAAGAGATTGAACAGACTATTTTAAATATACAAAGAATGTCATCTTCAATTTTAATTAATATCAAGTTCTCTCGTAGTCAAGTGCATTCTAAGAGCCCAACTCAAGTCTTAGAAAAGTATACTCACATACATTCAGGCGCAAGTTTCTCTTCAGTAACTCAGCGTACTTACCTGAAACAAAATAAAAACATGTTAATCACTTACATAAAACCATTTACTTTTACAATAATAATGTATGGTGAATAAAATATATGTTTTGTCTAACAAATAACTATACCTAGAAAATATACTTAATTTCTCTTCAAGATCACAACATGACACCAATCCGACGCAAAAGCAAATTATCCCAAATTTCTCATATTTTTACCATAGCATGTTATGACATAGTGTAGCAGGGTGTTAGGCAAACCAAATAATCACCCTGTACAGTTTATGTATTCAATATACCTATTCTCTTTACCATCGCATGTTATGACATAGTGTAGCAGGGTGTTAGGCAAACCAAATAATCATCCTGTACAGTTTATGTATTCAATATACCTATTATCTTCTTATTATATTATATTATATGCAGGCATGAAATACAATAGGTCACAATATCGAGATGAAGTGCACCAAATATAAGTCGAGGAGAGACGAAACAAATCCAGCCGAATAGGCACACACATTCTAATATGGATGATGAAATTACTGCTGATATAAAGAGTTTAAGAGTAAATCAAATGAAAGTAAGGGTATATAAACAATAAACAATGCAGACATATCACAATTTCACTTACAATAACCGAGGGCCGAAGAATGTTTCCAAAGTTGAAATGTCAGAGGATGATTATCACATTTTAAAAACATTAAATTTAAGTTTTAGAAGAGAAGAAGTAGAGGTTTTGTTTCTGAATCTAATTGTCCTAATTAATAGTCAATTTAAGGAATACATGAATATCTATACCTTTCGGTTTTAGAGTATCTGCACATAATATGTAAGTCTCGTGCAGTAAAAAAGGTTAATATGAGTTCTTACTCTCCGACACTAGATGTTGCTAGTTTGCGATGCATGTAATTCCGAGAAGGATTCATTGTAAAAAAATGTAGGCAGTTAAATTTAGCATTATTGCTATTAAATTCTTTTTATAGCAACATTACACAGAATTATATATTTTGAGGTAACGTAAGAAATACTAAGAAATACGTAACGAATAGGTAAATAGGTAACGTAAGAAATACTCGTAGTTATACATTAACCTATTCGCTGCGTAAAGTATTGTCTTGTCTTGTTCCATTTATCATAGAACGTAGTAAAGGTTCACTTGTGTGTGTTTGTGAGCGTGTATATTGTGAAACTAGTAATTCAGGAAACTATTTCTATGTAACATGATATTTGTCAGAAAATGACACACCACATTTTATTGATGACGTTGTAGAAAACATTACAACATTAACAAAAGAAACGTATTTTCTCAGGAACTGAACGAATTGAACAAACGATCTACGAAAGCAATACATTTTGAGTTTGGTCAATTGGATAACCCGAAACGCGATTTGCCATTTCATGTTGCGCACATTTGATGTAAATGAAGAGTGAATGACAGCCTTCTGAAAAAGAGGTCTCTGTGAGCACAGAGACATTAAATAATATTCCAATCCCTTTGTGGTAAACCAACCATTATCAAACTGAAATGCAAATTGAAAGCTGTTCACGGCACCCCAGTTCTTATATAAGTGACACTGTTGACATTGTCACATGTTACACGTAGTACTGTAGTCACAGTGAGGAGTTGTGAGGTACTGTATGTCAATGTCATTGGATACTATAACTCAAATCTCGTGTGTGGTGCCTTACTAGAATTTGTGTAAGTCATAATGAACCAGTAATGCACTCGGAAACGGTAAACTAAAGCATGATTCATTTTTTCCTTATTATCTTGTCATTCTCTACAAAGTAATATTAACAAAAACAACACACATTCAAAATAAAATTTGATAAAACGTGCGTGGACATTAGATGCTTAATAATTAAGCTTTGGGTGGCAAATATCTAGTATTTTGCATTGCCTCGACACCAAAATTAATATAATTTAAAGCCGTGTCCATATGCATGTATGTATGTACTTTAGAAGCACAGCTCTTAATGAGTCTACCAGCAGCGTTCGGGACTTGCGGCCATGGATTAAGGGGTACGTATGGTTAGCACAGAGCCATGCCGTGACCATATACGTGACCAATATTTAGTTTTCTCCAAAATGTGCGCACCAAAATTCGCTCCTCGGTCATAATTTATCAGTAGTTTCGGCGCCTTACCATAGAGCATGTGTGCACATGTAAGAAGTCGATGGAGGCTGTAGTTCATAACTCGTGGACATGGCTTGATAGATTCGACCGTCTGTATGTCTTAAAGGACAAACTTTTGGAGAGAGAAATACTATGGGAGAAAACTTTTTCCCCACTTTTAACCACTTCATCACTCTGTGTACTTTCCTTCTTTACTAAATGCGCAGATAAAACGCGAGTCTCAGTAGTAATTGGCAGAAAATCAGAGGCGGTAAGGCAGACGTGTCACGTGCTCTTGGGGAATTTGAAGAAACATGACAGGGACGCAAATTCTATGCTTGCCATGGACACCAGAATACATAAATACGCCCCTACAGAAGATGATAATTCTTCACGTAAACGAGCTGGAAGCGCAGAGCCTGCCACCGCTCAGCGTATCTGCTGTCCCGGATGACAACGCACCTCATCGGGATCAACGACACTCTCAGCAGAACTTTCTCCGAGTTTTCAACAATTAACCTTAGAGGTCAGTTCAGTGGCAGCAGTTTTTATTGTGTTGCTCTCTGACACTAGATGTTCATGGTTGTGAAAAATGCATATGTACCATTGTAATAATAATTCATGTTATGCCACAACGTGAATAGTTGATGAAATGTAACAACACGCCATGCAGCGTTTGATTCTGTGTACAAAAAGAAGAGAAAACTCTTTTTTCAACATTTTGTTACGATGAATTATGTTTCCCAGATCGGAGCAATTGTACCCCAAGCTTTACTCAAAGAATTGCTTTTCTACATATTATATTTTAAAGTATGAATTTAGCTGTTTATTTAATATAATAATAATAATAATAATAATAATAACAATGCAACGATAAAGTTGCATAATAAAATGGTAATGATAAAGTGTTTCAACAAGTGTGTATTAAGAACGTTTCTTAAAGTAAAGTTTAATTGATTAATTGGTTGATTAGTAAGTCCGGGTGCGTCAACTGCTAAGATCTCGTAAGTGTAGTACATGTTTATACCGCTGGAGGTGACGATGTTCGTATCTCGGTGGATGGCGAAATCCGGGGCCGACCTACGTCGACTTGTGAGGATTTCCCCCTAATCAGGTATCTCCCGCCAGCGGGGCACCGCCCCAGCCGGGACAACCTCGTTTAAATGTTCTCCCGACAAGTGAGGTAGAAAGTGTAGTGAATCTAAGTGTGTGAGGTGGTGAATTTAAGGGATGAGGATAGGAAAAGGAAGACGAAGGAAGGAAGGGAAGATCGCGCGCGTCCGTGGCCCGTCTGTTAAAGTACAGCTCCGGCATTCGCCTGGCGTTGATCGGAATAAACATGGAAAAGATCAGAGCAGCATGCCGCTCGAGCTTAAATTCGACCTGTCTACGTAGCTACTGTCGAAATTCCGGCTACCGTCGGGACAGAAACCCTATGACCTCCCGGTCAGAGACACTGCAATACCATCAATTGATATCCGGAACCACCTAAGCTGGTGGACAGCTTCAAGTAGCAGACACTTCTTTCCCAACAATTACTGCATGGAGTCATGAAGAGCGAAGATGTAGCAATCCTACGCCAGCTAAATTGCTCATTTGCCACTCCGACACGATCGATATCTTTTCATCCGGCCGCATATGTAACACCGGTTCCACAACTCGTCATCCACCACTCACGAACGGCCGTATCCATCTCCGGCCGCCGGTCGTCGCTCGCTGGCGTAGTCGTCCCCGGCGGTAGCCACGGCGGCGGCGGCGGTGGCGGCGGCGTCTGATAAAGCGACAACGACGCGACCCCGCCCCCATCCCGGCGACCCGCCGCCAAACTTCCAGAGTTGCCCCGCGACGCCGGCAGGGGCGCGGGCGGCGGGCGCGGGCGGGCGTGGGCGGGGCCGCGACGGATTGAGACGGATGATGACCGATTGCCGTTGTCCGGTTAATTGTTAATGGGCGATAACAGTGCGGCGGCGGCGGTGCGGGCGGCGCGGGCGGCGCGGGCGGCCGCGCTCTCCGCTAGTTACACGGTCGGCCGCGCGCCGGCGAAGCGCTCCACAGCCCATTACAGACAGCTGACGGCCGCTTTCGTTGCGCGCGGCCCGTCGCTGGAGGGCGCTACTGGCGTTCGAGGGTCGTTCTGGCGGAGGGGGTGAGGTTTATAGGGGCGCGCGCGGCGCGGAAGAGGCGAACCATGAAGTGTAAACACGCGCGCTACTTTTTAATTGTCGGCGAGATCGAAGGAGGGAAAAAATGACGCGTGTTGAGCATGATATATTTACTAGCAAAGCTGGGGTGTACGCGTTCTGTCCGGACCCGCTGAAGTGGAACAAAACTACATGCTGCTTGGAAACAAAATTGCGTGATGATGAAAATTACATGAGCACTCGCCAGTCAAATGAAACTGTTATAAATTATGTAAAAATTACGATTCAATGTTGAGTTTTTCCAAAATTTGATTGTAATAACAAACTTGATTTAGAAATTTAACTGGTTGTTCTCAGCATGAAGCAAGCGTGTAGCTGTAGTGCAATTGCCAGGATGTCTGTGGTGGTATTCACAAAAGGAGAACAGCGTACTGTTATTTATTTTTTTGTGCAGGTATGTAGTGAAAACTACCAATACTCATCGTCAAGTGAAAATGACGTTTGATTATGATCTTTTCCAAGTCGAATATGAACATGCCAAATAATGATATGATATTATGATAAATGATATCGATATGATATTATATTCGTGGCAGTCGTTACTGAATTGCGTCAGGTCAGAAGAGGTGAAGTATGCGGGCACACCCCACTGTTACAGGCACTTGGGCACTTCACAAACTGCGATGCTGCACTACACATAAACTAGAATGCATTTTCTGGTGTTTGTTTTTCGAATAAATTGCGTGTTAAACTTGTTTTAGTGTTTTTGTGACTAATTATTTTGTATCCTTTAAATGTTTTAATAATTTAATGTTTATTTTTTTCTGAAATATTTTCAAATATTGTTTTTTAAGATGCAGTAAAATGTAAACTTTTCTCTTCAGAATATTGAAAGCACATATTAAGAATAGATTATAAAAGACAAATTACTGCATTGCCTCATGTCCAAAGTTCCCGATTGGTACGTTATAATATAACAGATTTCGAATAATGCTAAAATGAAAACAATACGCTCAGAGGGAGGTCATGCTTTTTAAAAACCTTTATAATGTAGCCTGAAAAACACAATTTGCTCCAATAAATTTGCATAAGAAGTACACGCAGTTATACAAGATGTCTTACATTACAAAGCTTGTTAGAACCTCAGCGGATCGACATCTCAAACTCTGTTAAATCATTTCACAGTATTTATAAACAGAGATAATTGTGGGCGACTTGTCACGAGCTACGCTACTTCTTTTAGAGGTTTGAGAAATATCTAATTAATCCTCTTGATATTATAATAAAAATAATAATAATAATAATAATAATAATAATAATAATAATTATTATTATTATTATTATTATTATTATTGAGCATTTATTTTGGTTCTGGAGTAAATGATTTCGAATCGGTAAATTGATGTTACTGATTATTGTTACTGATTATTATAATAATTTTCTTCCTAATGTTTCATTTCTTCTCTACCTACCCTTCATATTTAATTTCTTTCCCACCGGAAAGAACAATATTTATACATTCAAACAAAACTTCCATTGTAGGTATACTCAAGAATACTATGTTTCCTCATTTTCACCCTTCCTGTCTCTGTTTTTAACAGCACATCAGTTCATTTCATTGCACCAAAATAACTGCCATATTACCTTACATATATAAAGACACTTTGCTGTGTAATACTTGTGCTTATTTCTTTTTCACACGCCGTAGTCTTCTATTCCAGTTTCATACATCCACAATCAGCCAATCTTCTTTTAACCAATAATATTTATCCTTTCTTATTCCGTTCCTTTTCTCTTATTTATTAAGTACACAATTATGTCTTGTTCTCAATTTGTTTCTCCATACTTAACAGCAATATTCACTTCTTACGCCTTCGTCTTCGAGTCGCGGTTCATTCTTTGTCCTTGTCCTTCCTTCCATGTCCGGTGTTGACACGGTCTGCATCCGTGGCTCAATTTTGCCGCCGTGGGTTAGATGGCCATCTTGAGAACGCGCGCCGTGCATCAAAGAAAAAAACATCTGACAAAAAATTCAGCAAGGAAGGGGGAAAACGTCAACAGCATTTGTATTGTTTCTTCTCGTCTAAACTATAAACCTCGTTCCACAAACTTCCGCGTATTCTTCACAAAAGAAATGACGACTTATTAGAAGAAACAATGCATTAAACCTTAACAATACAAGACCTTTAAGCAATTCACTTAAATAAACTCTTGACAGTGATTTCAATTGCAATTTAAGAAATGATCTAAGATATTATTGTTTGTATATTCAATTGTTACAGTATTAACTTTATTTTAACGTAAAACATCTAATAAACTGAAAGTATATAAAATTAAATTTAGAACAGTAACTCACTGCTAAGTTGACATAGAATATACGTAAATAATACAACGTACGAGAATACAACGTAAATAAAAGATAAGAAATTCTACGATCAAATACAACTTTCGAGAAATTTAAATTAATACTAAAATAATAGTGTTACCATCTCTTCATGTGCATTAGAAGAGCAATAGATGATGCGATGACGATTTATTTTCAACACATACAAATTGAGGAGTAGATAATTGGTTTGTAGTTTCAATTGCAATACAGAAATACACATATAATAATAATAATAATAATAATAATAATAATAATAATAATAATGAATACACCTTAATAAAATGTTCAATGAATAATATTATCCATAATTTATCCTCATGACGGTAACAATTAAAATTAAATACCAATCAGAATATCGCCCACAAGCATCCTCCAAGAAATAGTTTCAATTTGACCTGACTATTTAGATAGATCAGAAATAAACCATCGTAACTAGAACCCCAGATTTCCGAACAGAGCCCCCTGCAAAGGCAACTGCCTCTGAAGCACCTTAGTCGGTCATCTACGCACACGTCTCATGAATTAAAAGAATAAGAAGGCGTAACGCGGCAATGCGTCTGTGGAAGTCATTCATTGCGTCACGTGTGAGGAGGCATGCACCGCAAATTGACCACCACAGTCCCATTCCCACGCGCGCGCGTGTGCGTGTGGATGTGTGAGTATGTGTGTATCTGTGTATGTGTGTATGCGTGTATCTGTGTATGTGTGTATGCGTGTATCTGTGTATGTGTGTATGTGTGTGTATGTATGTGTGTATGTATGTGTGTGTATGTGTGTATGTATGTGTGTATGTGTGTATATGTGTGCATGTGTGTATATGTATGTGTGTATATGTGTGCATGTGTGTAGTATGTGTGTAGTATGTGTGTGTATGTGTGTGTAGAGTGGGGGCGTGGCTTCGCGCCGCCTCTTTCCAGGTCGCGCGCTGCTCGCTGACTCGCCGACCGGCGCGATCACCCGCCGCCCCCACCGCCGCCGCGGGCGCGGGCGATTTTCCGGCCGGCCTCGTCACGCGTGCGCGCCACGCACGCGCTGCCCGTCGGCGCGCGGTAAACAGGGTTAATTAAACTTCATGTGCAATTTACATCCAAATGCACGCCCCCTCTTTATTAAATTGCTGTTTAATTGAAGCGCCGCCCCGGCGCCGCCCTTGGGGTACGCCGCTTTTTCACCTCGATCGCAGCGGAGACTGCTTAGATGGGCCGATTGGCGAGGCGCGGAGTAAGACGGAGTGACTTGCGAGCGCAAACGTGGCTGGCCGCCATGATAATCGAAATAACCTCTCACACTGACGGACAACTTACTCAACTGTCATAGGGGATATGAAAACAAATTGCATGATATTTCATTGTTATATCGACGTTGATGGTAGACAATATCCAAAATAGAAAAACAAATAAAAATGTTACAGGAGGATGTAAAAAAAATTGGTGTTGATAATGTTCAATTGACTAAGTTTTAGGCATACCACACTTTCTATATAATAATATTAAATATTTATTTATTCTAATATTTTTCTGAAATTTACAAAAACTGACCCATGTAGCTCTTACCAAGTACGAGGTATTATATTATCAAGAAATTGTAAAGGCCGCATAGGATGTCTTTATTTTTTTATTTTAATAATTAAAAAATTTCTAGTTCTATTTCAAACTTTCTTATGAAACTATTGAACCAAAAAAAATTCAATCATTGCTACCAAAAGGTAAAAGTCGCCAGTTCCGTCAAATCGGGATGTTGTCCTTTATCAATGACGGTATATTCTTTTCACGTGTATTACGAAATGGAACAGCAAAGTAGGCCAAAGCCATATTTTCAAAAAATGGTATTTCGGTGGGGAATTACGCTGGTAGGTACACACAAAAAGAACCTCCAAGACTGCCGGGCAACGTGCATTGTGCTAATTTGGAATATGAAAACGTATGGAATGGTATTTCATTTTTATATATTCCTTCTTCTTCTTCTTTACTTCACGGGTTAGGCTTACTCCTGTTCCGCCTCCACTGTATCTTTCCGTCCTTTCTTGGGTCTTCCCACATCTCTTGTTATAAATAGATACCTCTATATACCTTCGCCGAAGATCTTTAGCGAAAGTGGATTGAGGCGCCTCCAAGGCTAGATGGAACCCATAGGCGCAATGAAGGCAACTATCTAGGGCAGAGCCCCCCACAGGAAACAAGTGGGGCAGAATGCTTCACGTCGGCGACCTCGACGTCTGCCTACTTATCTGTGGGCTGCTAATTCACAGTAAGGAACCATAAACAACTCGCAATCTCCACTGTAAGCCGAAGAATTACATACGACGACCAAAACACGCCAAGTATAAGAGAAAAGGAATTGCTTTACATATATTCCTTTCGTATTTATTAAGAAATGGCACAGCAAACTAAGCAATGTTTTCAAGAAATAGCATTTCGATGAGAGATTACGCTGGTAGGTACACACAAGAAAATTTACTAAACGTATAATTACTGTCTTGGAATAACTAATATGAAGAGATCGTTTTATACAATTTAGAGGAACTACTATGAAAAGTGAATTTACCCACTTTTCTGTAACATGTTCCCCAAATGAGTGTTTCCATTGATCTTATCACAACTGCTCTTATTTACACACAGTAGTATATGATGTTGTAGTATTCAACTTCAATTTTTGATTTCATTGGCTGGCAACGATAGAATTATGTATTAATATTGGATACTTCATTGTGTCAGTGCGGTGAACATATTGTACACGCATTTTGATGGTTTCATTGTGAGCACTTATTACCAACGAAAAATTCATATAAATAATTATACTTATTTAATCATATTACAGGAATGATGTTGGCTATAATTGTCAGTAATTTATTCCTTTTACGAAGAGAGTCCAAATATTTATACACTCAAAAATACCCGGAAATATAAAATACATATTAAAACCTTATTTAAATAAATAGTAAACGGCAATTATTTGCTCACTTGATTTGAAAATAAATTGAAAAAAGCAGATTCATATTATTGAAATATTTGAAGTTTACTGCAGTGAATAATTTTCATCCTATCAGAAAACCTATCAATTTTTGCCAAGACTTTTAAAATAAATTTAACAAAATTAATATCGCATTTTGAAAAATGGAACGTAAAAGTCATATTGTTTTCATGCTATTTTGTTTTGTCTGTAAACCGACGTGCTAATGTGATATCAACAAAAAATGAGAGAGTTAATATTTTAGGGCATGTTATCCGCACAAGTTAATTTACAGATCCTTCAAATAAGTTGATCTGAAATGAAAACAGAGGTATGTTCAAATGAATGAAATTCTAAGTGTACAAGAAAACAATCTATATTAAAAAGACAGAGGTCACGCATTTACTCTTATCTAGCTAATGATTAACATAAATGTAATTCTGTTTATCTGATTATATTGACCTATGCCAAACATAGAACATGTAAACATAAAAATAAAATGGAAAGAAAATCACACTTTTCAGAGACGGTAAGTTCAATTTTATTAGGTATATGTGTAAAGAGGAACAGGATATATCGGATTCCGAAAGAAGAGACTAATTGTACATCGTAGCTTACTTCTGTATTTCACGGCAACGGCAACGTATTAAGAGTTTGGAAAGCGTTTAAAGCAACGCTCACCTGGAAAGGAGGCCCGCGCTAAAAGGATTAGAACGCGGGGTCCAGACCCCGTCAAAGCGGCCCAGCTGTACCTCTTCCTCCCGAGATTAACTTGTTGCCCCTAATTGCGTTCGCTTCGGCGACGTATCGGGTTTTCTTGCCAGCGCAGCGCGCAGCCCAGAACGCGGCGACGTTGCCCTCCCCCTCCCTCCCCCCCGCCCGCGCCCCCGCACTGGACCGCTCCCTCGCACCCGCCCCGATCCCACTCCACTCCACTCACGCCTACGCCTTCGCCCTCGCCACCGGCTGCACCGCTAGGTCACCTTACATTTCTTTCACCCTCGCATTCGCTCTCTGCCTGGCTTTCGCCTTGGCATTCGCCTCTCCCCAGCTTCCCTCTAGCACGCCTATCTCTCTCTCTCTCTCTCTCTCCACCCCTTTCGCTCTCGCCTCTCACTCTCAATCGCCTCCCTCTCTCAATCGCCTCCCTCTCTCAATCGCCTCCCTCTCTCAATCGCCTCCCTCTCTCAATCGCCTCCCTCTCTCAATCGCCTCCCTCTCTCAATCGCCTCCCTCTCTCAATCGCCTCCCTCTCTCAATTGCCTCCCTCTCTCAATCGCCTCCCTCTCTCAATCGCCTCCCTCTCTCAATCGCCTCCCTCTCTCAATCGCCTCCCTCTCTCAATCGCCTCCCTCTCTCAATCGCCTCCCTCTCTCAATCGCCTCCCTCTCTCAATCGCCTCCCTCTCTCAATCGCCTCCTCTCTCAATCGCCTCCTCTCTCACCTCTCTCTTGCCTCCCCTCTCTCCCTCTCTCGCCATCCCTCTCTCTCGCCTTCCCTATCTCTCTCGCCTTCCCTATCTCTCTTGCCTTCCTTCTCTCTCTCGCCTTCCCCTCTCTCTCTTTATCGCCTTCCCCTCTCTCTCTTTATCGCCTTCCCCTCTCTCTCTTTAACGCCTTCCCCTCTCTCTCTTTATCGCCTTCCCCTCTCTCTCTCTTTATCGCCTTCCCCTCTCTCTCTTTATCGCCTTCCCCTCTCTCTCTTTATCGCCTTCCCCTCTCTCTTTATCGCCTTCCCCTCTCTCTCTCTCTTTATCGCCCTCTCTCTCTCTTTATCGCCTTCCCCTCTCTCTTTATCGCCTTCCCCTCTCTCTCTTTATCGCCTTCCCCTCTCTCTCTATCGCCTTCCCCTCTCTCTCTATCGCCTTCCCCTCTCTCTCTATCGCCTTCCCCTCTCTCTCTATCGCCTTCCCCTCTCTCTCTATCGCCTTTCCTCTCTCTCTATCGCCTTCCCTCTCTCTCTATCGCCTTCCCTCTCTCTCTTGCCTTCCCTCTCTCTATCGCCTTCCCTCTCTCTCTCTATCGCCTTCTCTCTCTTGCCTTCCCTCTCTCTCTCGCCTTCCCCCTCTCTCTCGCCACCCCATTTTCTCTCTCGCCTTCACCATCTCACTCCATCTCTTGCCGTAGCCCACGCTTTTTACTCTCATCTTCAATTTCACCTTTGTCTTTATTTTCGCATCATCTCTCAACCACGCCTTCGCCCTCACTTTTCGATCCCTATCCCTCGACCTTTTTGCCTCGTCCTCCCCGTCTCAGCCCAACTCTCACCATTGCAGTCAACATGATCCCCAGCGCACCTAACATTACAAATGCCCCTTCCATTACTCTCATGCCTCTTCTTTTCGTTCTTCTTTTGAATATTACATCCACCTATTAATGTGTACTTTCACCCTTCTACATTTCCCCCTCTCTCTCCTCCTTCAAATTTTCCTTACTGCCTTCAGAATTATCGCAGAGAGGTGGAATTGACTGTTGCAAAGGCTCCACTTCAAGTGACATCCCTCTCAAATGGAACAAATACCAACGATATCAAAACTATGCTGAGCCACCAACGCTATCTGCCCCAACACTAACACCATCGGTATTGCGTCCAACGGAGGAAATATTGCTAACTTCATGAACACTATCACTCTAAACTCTAACTCTTACTCTACAGACACCAACTCCACCTACGCTACCTACACTAACACCATCAAAACGAACAAAACCATCGCATACACACAACAAACCACTACCACCACCAAAATCACATGGAATAACTTTCACAAACACTATCATTTCCATCTCTCCACTACTACGTAAACCAATCGCGCCAACCTCAAGAACACCACCAAGGCCTGCAACCCCATCAATGGAACCAACCCAATCACACCAGCAATACGAGCAACGCTATTGCGAATACGTCAACAACACATCGCCTTCATCGCCACCACCATCACCACCACCACCACCACCATCACCACAACCACTAGTACTAACATCTAATAAATACAAACACCACCATCCCTCCACAACTATGTAAATCAATCCCACCACTCTAAAGAACTTCAAGACCTCCAACGCCAAAAACGCCTGCGACACCTACAACTCGAGGACATACGCAACTCGAGCAACACTATCGCCAACACGGCAACAACTCACCGCCAATACTACCGATATCACCATCCCCGAATAACGTCACCGCCACCCGCCACAACCAGCGAACGCCCGAGGTGTGACCCGCTGGGGGCGGGCCGGAGGCGCCGCCCTGAGGGAGGCCGGAAGAGGGACCAAACACGGTTTCGCCGCCTCAGCCCTTCGCAACATCAAAATTGCCGGCAATTAGCTCTTGTTAGCCGGACTCTCGGGCGGCGGCAATGTTTTTTCCGTCTCCTTTTCCGGAGCCCCCCCCCCGCCTCATCCCCACCCCTCGCGACCTCTTCGCCCCGGGGACACCCCCGCGCGCCGCCGGTGGGGGGAGGGGGAGGGGGAGGGGAATCGGGGAGGGGTGGTTCCGCAGCGGCAGCGGCGAAAATTAATTTTTACTGCGTCCTAATCCGTGGAACAATGGCGACCGCTCGTGCCGTGGTTGAGGGGGAGGGGGAGGGTTCAAGGCACCGGGCCGGGGCGGGGAGTGGGGTGATAAAAGAGGTCGCGGCGGACGAAGGCAGAGATTGGGGGAAGTAATTGAGGAACAGTTCGGTGATTAAGCTGAAGACAGGATGACTGTATCATTATACTGAGCAATTTAACGTTATGTTTTTGCAACACATGTGAAGTTTATTGAAGGTGAAAATTATAAACAAAATATATATGTATAAATTATACTAAACGTAATAAAAGTATAAATCTGAGAAAATTGAATTTATTTTTCTCGTTATTTTCGAGTTAGTTGTGCGGTAATTGTGGTGTATGTGTGTGTGTGTGCCACGGTAAATCATACCCATTACGTAGTTTTGGTTAGCTAATAGGTAGCTGTCAGGTAGGGATTGAGGGAAACAGATGAAATTCATTTGTAAACAAACTTATCCTTCTCGAGGAGTGAAGCACCAGGTTTTTCTGACACTTAATTCCAATGTTCTACCTCATCTTACCGTTAACCTGTTTGGTGAACACCAAATTTAGAAATATTTGAGGAATTTTGGTATATTTTGAACTACTTTAAAGCGCAGGAATTGTTATTACAGTATTTGCATAATCGGAAAGCTGAGAGATTATAGAAATTAAAGAAATTCTCAGGCAACTAAATGTTTAAGCATCATGTATCACGGAACCATGAAATTGTGAAATAGTTCGATGATCTTCCGATGTCTTTCCACATATTATACTATTTTGCGTTGCTTAATTAGACAACTGTTCAAATATGCATTCAAAAGTATATACGCTCTAATATCACATGGTATCAACATGGTTTCCAAGCTGTGGACGTTGGAAGAAAGTTGGAAGAAAGATCGGAAGAAGATAAAATCTACGTCGGCAAGGTTTGTAAACATTTGCATACTGTGCATTTACATACATTACATTGCATTTACATACAACGTGCATACTGAGATTGTATTCCTACGTAACTACAGATCCATTCCAATCAGCATCATTCTGCATGGCAGGAGTCACTGTAAGTGTGTCCATTATAAGAACTTGGTCAGCTCGAGCAACTGATTTCTCAACGCTTTGAAGCCCATCACTGATGAATGCTATTAGCAGTCTGAGTTAACTGATCAACATTGGAAGGTGACCCGACTTAAAATTCGAAAGTTCAAGAACTCCCAAGCGTCTTCCCTAATTATCAAATGGTCTCAGGAGGTAGTACGTATCTCGCAAACGTGCACAACGTTTTTGGACACGGAATGTAAGGAATTTATAAAATTACTTAACACACTTCATACGTCACATTGTGCTATATGCACCACGGTGGGCAAGTCGATTCGGTTACTTCCACTAAAGGAGGTCCCTAGTGTTTAGTCCAACCCCATCTACTCGGTTGCACTAATTTACCGTCTGCCTGGAATCCGGATACTACGGAACACTGTGCCCTTCATGGAATGTCTCGAAACTTCACTGTGAGTAGAGCCACCCTGCCAGCACAGAACTACCATCCTTCCAGGTTGGTGTCGGAGTCGAATTAAGCACTATTCACAGTGTGCCGGAACACATATTTCTCCAAAGCCCGTGAGTATCGGGCACTGCCACGACAAAGCCAAGAGCCTAACTGGGGCCATCCACAAGAACCGGACGGTTTGGAGCGCCAAACCTGTGTATACACTACGCGTACCTCAGCCCTTTTGTCGTGAGTACCGGCGAAAATCCGGTATTGGGAATATAGTAAAAATATAGTATTGGGGAGATACATTTCAATATCCTGCCAGGACTTTTGTCTCTACGCCACAAGACTGCAGCCCAATTTCCTTCGGCGGGGTACCATTTTTTCAGGCGTGTGTGCTGTAAGTACATCCGCCTGTGGCGCTGTGACGTCACATTTGCAGGGCTTCCGCGCCGCGGCCGCCAATCAGGCCGCCAATCAATCCCCAGAGGTCGTGCCCTATACCCTCGTCAACACTGGAAGAGTAATCGGGTAAAACGCACACAAACACCCGGCTGTCGGTCGCCACGCACAGCTCTTGCTCTTCCGCTGCTGTCTATTCCCTAGCTCCTACCTGTCCATCTTTCCACCGCTGTCCATCGCTCTCAACCCCCATTCCTACCTCCGGCCAGGACACGCGTTCCGAGCCCCACGTGGAGCTCAAACTCTTGGCCTTCAATGCGTTTGCTCCCACACTATCTTATTAGCTGTGAACGCAATAATTAGAAGGACCGTCTACAAAGTTTCCCCTGTAAGAATATACGTGATCATAAAAGTAAACAAATGGAATTTCAAATGTAAAATATGTGCGAATGCAACTTTATTCACCTCAATATTATCAATAAATCATTCACTGTGGCTAGGAAAGCGGGACGCGAGCGCGGAGCGGGAGGAGTGCGTCATGGTGGGCGTGCTTACTGGTGGGGGCGCATTGGCAGATATGTAGGCATGTGGGTGGGTGGGAGAGTGGGCTAGTTGGTGTGGATGGGTGTGGGTGAGTGGGGCTTGGGCTTGTTGATGTGGATGGGTGTGGGTGATAGTGGGCGTGTGGGAATGCGTGAGGGTAGGCAGGTGGACGTAAAGGCGAGTGGGGCGAAGCCGGGTGGAGAGGGGCGGAGAGGGGCGAGGTGAGTTAGAGATGCGGGGACAGGCGTGGTAGGGAGAGTTGGGGTGGGGTGAGGTAGGGTGAGGAGGGCGGGTGGCAGAATAGAGTGGAGGTGGGGTGAGGAGCGGGATACGATGTGATTACGAGTGAGGCAGGGAGGGGCGTGGTGGTTGGGCGAGCGGGGTGAGCGGGTGGAGGAGAGGGCGGGACAGACAGCGGTCGAGGGGCGGTGAAGGCCGACCGCCGAGTGTTTGTGTACGTTTTAGCCGATTACTCTTTCAGTGTTGACGGGGGCACCGCACGCGCCCTGCGACCTGATTGGCGGCCACAACCGATGTGCTCAACAAATGGACTCACCGCATCAGGTTAGTAGTCGCCATTAGTTGCAGCCGGTGGCGAACACACTTAACGTACTCAGACTCACAAGAGATTTCTCGTAATTCATTTTTAAATGCAACTAAAGCTACTATATGTATAAAGTCATTAGGATGAGGTAGTGCAAATAACAAAGTTGAAGTTTCTACACTAATATTCACAACAAAGTCCGTTATTTTTATGTTTTTCGTGGGTTGTTCAATCCTTTTTGTAACAGCACCACCTCTTTAAATAAGCACATAAATAATAAAAATCTTTATTTGGAATAAGGGCATTCATAAGCCATCAGTAGTTGCCAGGAATTTGCTTTCAATGTCCTTATCGGAAGCTAGCTGTTAATACTGGCTGTTCAAATCAGTTTGGTATCATTTGGTCGATACAACAGTACAGATTTAAGAAAAAATATGGTATTAGCGATTCCTTTGTTTATTGGAGTTCACAAGAAGGAACTTGTTTTCACGCTCTCGAAAGACAAGTAGTTATTGCAGGCTTAAGATATCCAAGAGCACAATCGCTCACAAAGAGATTGAGGAGGAAAGTTTTGTTGGGCAATGAACAGAGCCGATAGGAAGAAACTGATGTTCTTACTGATCGCTTTACTCCATTTTTTCAGCTCATTTGTTCTTATTTTTAGTTGTAGTGGCGTGCTGATAACTATCTACATTTTAGGGTCGACGTAACTGGTAAGGTTTTTGTGGTTGTCTACGTATATCTTTTCGAGAGTCTCTGCCAACGTCGCAACATTTCTATTCCTAAGTTTTTGCAAGAGCTAGAGGTTGAAGCTAGAGGCTGAAGTAGTAGATCGCAATATTAAAAGGAACGTTAAATGTTACAAATACTCTCGGAATACATGACATTTTCACTTAACATTCTTGCCGTCCTTAAGAATCACGAGCGTGTCGTACAAAGCAAGCAGGTATAATGGAAGAAAATCCTTCTGCTCCTTGGTTTCCCTTCTTAATGTAAGGTATTGGAAAACGTCAACAATACGATCACGAATTTTTGGCAGTATAATCAGCGTTTGCGGTTCTGAAATGTATTTTAAGTAAAAATATTGGAAGCGGAAATCGTGGTATTGCTCACATTTAAGTTTCAGAATGGTCAATGCACTAATTCAGCGTATTCTTAGCTACCAAAATTTGATTGCAATGTGATAATCACTGAGGTCGAGACCATAAAACCAGAAAAAATTGTTTGTGTTGTACTACGTTTCTCCAATCAGGCAGAATAAGAGTTCTTGATATTTAATGTTTCCGATGGTGTCAACTACTGTGGTCATTTGTACTGGAGGGTAGTGGATGTTATAGCCGCTTGGTGGACGTGTTCTGCCTCTGCGCAGGAATGTGAGATCCGACGCTGGCGCGATGTTTCCCACATCCAGATATCTCCCAAACATATGTGACATTGTAGTTCATGTAATTAAGTATGTGTGTGTATGAGTTCTAGGAAAGGAGAGATCAAGGATGAAGAAGAAAATACCGTGTGAAAAACGAAAGTGGGGCGATTAAAGTACAGAATTTAAAACCGATTATTGGTTTGCTTTGGTGTTATGTTTATTTTCGTAAGCCGATTGTGATATAAAAGTCAACATAATTGAGTTCAATATAAATAAACGAACAGTAAAAAAGTGAATTAATTCCCAATTACGGAATATTTACGTTCCAGAGAGCTTGTTGTTTTATAAATGTGCTGCAAATTAATTATCAGGCACAATGCGAGACGTTTATGGAAATATAATTTATCCTCCACGCATTGTGTTACAGCGGCATCTCCAAAATCGCAGATAAAGCCTTTGAAGGAAGAAATACTTGAAGCGGATAACGCCGATAATATCAACTTGACGAACCCGCTCGGCTCCGTTCCATTGAGAGAAGCTCCAGGCTTCCTAACTCGCCGCCGCTCTCTCCAGAAGGGCAGGGCGTTGAGGGCAGGCTAAGTGAGCCTCGCCCTAATCTCCAAACCCAGGTGGCTGGCTCCCCTTCTTATTTTATATTCACAGGTTACAATAACCAAACTACTCCACTCGACGCGTCGCTCTTTCAGCTCGGGTGAAACGAGCGCTGGAAAGGCGCCCTGCTCGCTGCAAGCGGAATCCGCCGCCCTTAAGTCACTGTTGCCTTTCTCGAGGAAGAGAACAGCTCACCTTTCAGAACTGACTTCATTCGGCTCTGTTGTTGCTTTCGCTCCTCTCTTGCATTAGATGCGCGAAACGCTCCGTAGATGCCTCTATGGCTCAAGAGGTAGTTGCCGAATAGAACGCACCTCGGGTAGTGCTAAATTTAACACCACATCGAATTTCTAAAGGTTATTCAACTACAAACACGCTAGTTAAGCCAACGCAACAATTGTCTACGAAGCAATTTTACTTATCATTGGTGCACAAAAAAGACAAGAAGAAAATAAATATTGTCATTATACTGGAAAAGTGTTTCAACTTGTGTGGAGTTTTTTATTTTGTTGCGACATACATATTTACGTACGGACAGAAAAAATAATTAGGATCGTTTTCGTAATAAAAATAAATAATTTTATAGACATTTATTGATGGCTCTGTTTTTAAATGAATAACGAATGTTGAGATTTGTCACTTTCCAGTAGTACTATTTATTACGAATATATAAATGACATTTCCGTCACCTTGCTGGACGCAATTACGCTCGGATAATGTATTCGGCAATCGTAAAGAAATTCAAATTGTGACCATGCTTTTTTTAATAATTCAATTATTTCAAAGAATCAGGGCAACCAATTCTTTGACAAGTTAAAATAGTACTACTCATCATAATAATAATAATAGTAATGATTACTAGTATGTTTATTATTATTATTATATTAATAATATTATATTTTACTTACGTTACCAAAGATAAAAAGAAAATTTTTAACTGTCATCCCTGTAGATTGGCAGCTTTACAAAAACAAAATATTACTCATGTTTTGTTCGGTCTTTTCTTGTTTTGCGACTTGAAACAGTACCATCTCCGCAAGGTCTACTGACCCAAATATGGTTCTTATTTCCACTTTTCTTTGAAGGCAATGAAATAGTAAATATATCTTATTTCAACCTCAGCAAGAAGTAGAATTACTTATTTTCATTTTACATTTGCCTTTTTATTCCATCAGTTCTTTTCTTGAACAATGTTATAGTTGTAAGTATTTATTCAAATATTCTCTCCTCTTTTATTTATCTATCTCTATTATTAACAGATAATTTTGTCGTAAAATATACATAAAAAATGAAAAAAAAGACATGACGTAACTTTTCGAGCATATTTCACATTTTTTTTAACATAGGAACGAGAAACAAGAATTTCATTCCAATTACAGCAATTATTTTCTCCATGGAGTTTATTCACTTTTGTTCATTGCAGATAATTTTTAATCATACATAATTGTTAATAAGCGTAAATAATTGTAATTGGGCAACGTAAAAAAGCGTAGATTGAACTTATTTAATGACAACCACGAAACGCATGGTCAGTATTCTCAGAAAGCCCATCCCGTGGCATTGAAGGCAAAAGTGGCCATCGTTATCGAAATACCCTGCGTTACGACCGTTGCCTTCCTCCCATTAATTTCGTCTGCGCTATCATCACGTAAGCCTCTCCTACCCTCCCCCCTCCTTTCCTCCCATCCGCCTCGCGCCGACGACGTCGTGTAAACAGGTCGACAAAACACGGTCGGCGGGCGCAGTCGCTTACTGGCGGAGAGTGGCGCGTGCCCGACACGTCGCCCCGCCCCCGCCCCCACCTCCGCCCCCGCCCCGCCCCCACTCCCGCTCCAGCTCGCCGCCTTACTTCTCCGGGCTTCCGCCCGACTCGACTGCGCTCTTCCTGTCCCGCCGCGCCGCGCCCCGCCCCCGCCCCCTCCCCCGCCGCGTCACTCGCCGCTCGCACGACGCGACTCGTCGCGACGCCGCGCCTCCAGAGCCGGTAATGGAGTCCCGAGAAGTTTTAAGTTCTCGGTTTAAACCGGCTGACGACGAGCGGCGGCAGGCGTAGGGGTGGAGCCCGTAAGGGGGTGGCGGAGGAGGAGAGAACGAAGGGTGAGGCGATTGGGGGAGGTCATGGAGGCCATCGTGGAGGCCATCGTGGAGATGGTAATAGTGACATCGGAACTGGCAGAGGGAGGGACATAAAGGTGGCGGAGGAGAGGGAGGAAGAGGAGTTGGTGCAGATGGCGACGTCAGTGGGGCGAAGGAGTTGGTGTAGGTGATGGCGGTGGCAGTAGGTGGCAGACTGAATGGCAATGACGGTGACGAGATGGATTGCTTATTTGATTACTGTCTCTGCTCACAATTTCTATGATCGCTAGTGGTACTAGTGTAGTCAATGTTTTATTCCGGGTGATGGAAATTTTCGTCATCGCTGAATTGTGAGATCTAGCGCGAAATTTCACGTCAAATCACGGGGGAAATCTCTCCTCAGATAATCCACTGCAACGGGCACTCTCTCCAAACGAGACACGTCTCTACCACTCAATTGATTATTTTAGTGATTCCGGGCACCCTAACAACCAGGATCATTAGCCCCATAAGTGTAGTGCATGTACTTGCACTAGAGGTGGCGGTGATCTTTACCTCGCTGTACGGCGAGATCCGGAGGCGACTTACCGTCGGCTAGCGGGTTTTTCGCAACCAGGAATCTCCCACCAGCGAGACACCGCCTCATCCTGGCCAAGCTCTAAGCTCCCGAACGATCTCCCAACATGTGTGCCAGTGTAGTGTGTTAGTGTAAGTGTCTATGTAAGGAGGGAGGATTGAACAAGAAAGTGGAACGAAAGATCGCGCGCGGTCCGTGGCCCGTTTGTTTGACGCTCCGGTCTTCACCTAGTGTTGATCGGAAAAAACAGGGAAAACTATCGATCAGGGCAGCCGGCCGCTAGAATTGTCCTCCAGACAGCGACAGAATTCGATCTAGCTGACAAGCTCGTGTCGAATATCCTGCCACCGTCGGGACTTGAACGTAGGACCTCCTGGTCAGATGCACTGCAGTGTCATCAGCTGACTCATCTCACCCGCTTTCCTCTCGACATTTGTGATAGTGTAGTGTGATAGTAAGCTCCCGACTGGTATCTCGATATGAATGATGTATGTATGTACTTGGCGCGACAGCCCGTGAACGGCTTAGTCCTACCGGCGACACCCCTGCCTCATGGCCGAGGGTTAAGGGGGTACATGTGGTTATCACGTAGACATCGCCCCGCCGTATTCCTGTCTTCTCGACCTGAGAAGTGAATTTTCTCTTCGTCACACAGCAAACATATACTAGGACATTGCAAGGAAAACGCACAATATAATATTGGCTCGACCAGGAATCAAACACGGAGGGCGTAGTGTAAAGCGAGCATGCTGACTAAGAGCTGGTCACGATCTCGATATGAACGATAGTGTAGTGCAATTAAGTTGAATTGTATGTAGGTACGGAGAGGGAATGGGGAAAAGAAGATCATGAATGGTTCGTGTCCCATTTATTAGGGTATTTCTCCGGGATTCGCGTGGTGTTGATCGAAAAACTACAGATCAGAGCAGTTTGCCGCTTACTCAGTGGAGCACTTATGGACTTTTATGAAGGTGACGCTTCCCTAAACAAAATCTAAAACAAAACTTTTTCCATTTTCATACAGTAATTAATTAAAACTGTGAGATTGTCGCCTTATCGGAAGCTAGCTTTGCGGTTCTGGAAAGCAGGCGCGTTGAGCTACAGAGCAGATGGCTGTGATATCACAGAGCATTGAAGTGTCAATCACAGGTTTAGCGTTAAAAGAATTACATTACCTTCACTTCACAAATTTCAACAGCACCCTTTTCTTCTCACACCAGCTAGTGCCTGCCTAAAATAGTACAAATTATCTTTCTATATAGTGTCTATAAAATATGAAATATTTACATATAATTGTACCAATGTATTGTAGGTATAATATTCACTAAATAAATTTTATTACTTGAAAATTAGACGTTGTTATGCTTCTTTTCAACTTAATTTCTTGTTTGTTCCATACAGGAATGTAATCCAATACATGTGTACCTTGACGTCGGTGCAATCGTTAAGTCAAAAATCTCGCGCTAAGCGATTGTGGTGTGAAGAATTAAATTGTAGAAATCAAAGAAGACAAAACTGTAATTACAAATGTGACAGGATTTGTAATTCCTTTGAAGTACTTTAATTTTCAGAAATAAACTAGAGTCAACTTATAAAGAGAGTTGTGTAAAAAAGTTGGCTAGTGAAAGAGCCAAACCGTTTTGAAATGGAAGGTAGGTGCACTCAAGTAAAAGTCATACGAAAGTTGAGGACTCTTGCGACGAAATTAATAAAACGAAGAGATAAATGTCACGTTGAAGTTGGCAAGGAAACCTGCTCGACAAATATGGCAGACATTAATAAAAGTCGGTAGAGTTGAGTTCGCGGGGGAGGCAAAAATAGGACAAAGAATCCCTGAAGAAGACAACTGTCGTGACAGGAAGTAATAAACATCACCACCTGTAGTACAGAAAGAATCTATGTAGTCGTTATACTCTTAACAAAAGTGGGCTTTGATGAGATGAAAGAGAGGGAGTTTAAAAGAAGAAGAATCGCTGGCCATTTTACATACAAATACACTAAGACAATTATGCTGAAATTCACAAAGGAACAAATATATTAAAATGGCACTTTTTGGATGGTATAAAAGTATGTAGAAAAATATGTAAGAAAATAACGAACAATATTTTCTAGACTTTCACATTATGAACTCTGATCACGATAATTTAATATATGAAAAGTTTATTGTAACTATACGTGCATTCTCCAACTCTTGAATAACAGAACTTTTATTCATAGCATCAACTCGTTAAAAAGCGAACATAACTAGAAGCACAACTGAGATGCACAGAAGAAGCGAAGTGCGTGATGTATCCCCTCAACCCCCCTCTCACACATGGCTGGGTGCTCGGATCGCCAGTTCTTCGTGTTCTTTTTTCGATCAACACCAGGCGAATGCTGCAGCGTACCTCATCAAACCAGTCAAGGATAATGCGTGACTATTTCTTGATCCTCCTCTTCCTCCTCCCATTCTCTCTCCTTATTTAAACACACACTTATATATATATGACACTACCACACATGTAGGGGCACCAGACGAGAGTTAAGAACTTCTCCCGGATGGGGCGGTGCCCTAAAAGGGGATACACCTGAAGAAGAAAGTTCTCCACAATCGACGTGGTGTTCAGCGCCTGATCACAACATCCGTTGGGGGAGAAACACAGCCACATTCACGCATAAAACATTCACGCCAATATAAACTTTCGCCGTACACAACTTCTACACTTGATTGCGATCCATCTTCTCATACACACTCGCCCATTAATTAGTTCAACCCCAAGTATCATCTGCCTCAAGTGGTACGTAATTTACAACAGTTATCCGACGCCCAAGTTCAAATTAAACAGGTGGCTTTCAGTGTACTCAGTGCGGAAAATCGTTAGTATGCAGAGTGACGTTTTCGCCATGTTCAAAACATATGGTTGTGTGTCTGTCAAAGTACAATTCTTCAACATTTTTAATACCAACTAGATCCCGTACTTGCTCAGACAGAGTGACACAAGTAATGGATAAATACGACTGACATCGCTGTATTTTCAGTGCTCAACTGTAGTAAAATGAGTTGACCGCCCATTTGGGTTCAAATGCGGAATGCTCAAAAATTCAAACCATGTTAGGAATATAAAGAATTTCCATTGCCCGAACATTAAAATAAACAGTCTCCTAGCTATGATTCATGAAGAAATGTTTAATATTTGTTGCAACTACAATTTCAAAACATAGAAACCACTCTCAAACATTACAAGACCATTACGGCGATCGGGAAGTTCAGAATCATCCATATTCTGCTCTTACTCCACTCCCTCAAATTTATTTCTTGCCACTATTTTTAGAATGATTACTATGATTCTTTCCAACAAATTATCCAATTTCGATATTTCTCGTTAATTTCTCAATCCTCCCGGTTGGTAAGAAAGTGATATCATAATTCGTTGAACGTTTACGCCAATGCCGTAGGCGATTTTATTGGTTTTGCTTTCGTTCACGTGTTACCAAGTGTTAGCAGAAATACTGAAAGCTAGATATGTGCATGATTCAAGAAAGCCGAAAACACCGAAGAAGTTTCCGAAGAAATTACGTAGTGAAATAAACGAAATTTTCGAACAAAATTTGCGTTTAATGGAAGTGCACGCCATAATGTACAATATTCTTTACAGTCATACGGTAAAATATTTCAAATTCAATGAAACACTGTTGTTCTACAGGAGACTTGGCAACGACCCCTACCAGTTGTCAAGTGGCTGGTGTACTCGTATAGTCTGCATTTTCCGCATCGTATACTTAGCGTCACTATAATTGCGAAAAATTTGGAACAAAAGCAAATACTCTCACTAGTATCATTATCACGCAATAAAAATGTTACCTAAGAGTACACGACTGCTTGGTGATTTCCCCGTTAGCTGCTCTTCTCGAGCCAGCAATTCGCTCTGCATCGCAGGCTGCACCGCCCTTGCGCCCACGTTTTCCTCCTCGCCCTCCCCCGCCCCTCCCCGCCCCTCGACGCCCCCCCCGCCCCGCCCCGCCCCACTCCGTCCCGCCCCGCTCCGTCAGCCCCGCTCCGTCCCGCCCCGCTCCGTCCCGCCCCGCTCCGTCCCGCCCCGCTCCGTCCCGCCCCGCTCCGTCCCGCTCTGCCCCACTCCGCCCCGCCCCGTCCCGCTCTGCCCCACTCCGCCCCGCCCCCAGGCGTCGTGACGCGTCGCGGCCGCTCGTGCGGCGCGCGGGCGTCGCTCCATTAAAAGTTTACCGATAGATTCTGCGGCAAATTTCTTTGACACGGCTAATATCTCACGACGATAATAGCGTATTAGGCGCGCTCTAAATTGAATCGCCGCGCGGTCGCGATTAGGCTCTGATCGATGCGTCCCCTAATGGCCGCCGCTCCCCCCCCCCCGTCGCCCTCGCCTCGCCGCCCCTCGAGGCCCCTAATTGCGCGGGGGAGTGGCGGGGATGCAGTGAAGCTATGCGGCACGGGGCGCGCCGATCGGGGCCCGCACCCGTCTGCTCCGCCGCGCCGCACCACGCCCCTCTCCGACCTCCGTCTCGTCCTGCCATTGCGCGCCCCTTGCCATGCCATGCTTTGCTGTGCCGTGCTATACCATACCATCCAATGCCATGTCATACCATGTCATGCCACGCCACCTCATGCTAAACCATGCCATGTTATGACATTCTATACCACGCAATGCCGTGCTACGCCTTTCTATGCCATGCAAAGCCATGCTATGCCATTCTAAACCACATGCTGCGGGGGAGGTGACGGAGGCGACGCATCTGACTGCTGCGGGGGAGGTGACGGAGGCGACGCATCTGACTGCTGCGGGGGAGGTGACGGAGGCGACGCATCTGACTGCTGCGGGGGAGGTGACGGAGGCGACGCATCTGACTGCTGCGGGGGAGGAGACCGAGTCAACGCGGGAGATGATCGCGGCGGGGGAGGAGATGGCCGTGACCGCGGCACAGGAATCCAGGATGGATGCACGGGTCCCGAACACTGACATTCAGGTGAGGAGAGGCTTCGCTAGATTGTTGCAGGTGAACTGTCGTAGTATCATGAATAAGGAATCCGAATTTTGGAATTTAATTGAAGCATGTGATCCTGATGTCATAATAGGAACAGAGTCTTGGCTTTCGGACGCGGTATTAATCGCGGACATTTTTCGTTCAGACTACATTACGTTTAGGAGAGATCGCGAAACTAGAGGGGGTGGTGTATTTATATGCGTGAAAAACACATTTAATATCAGATCAAATTGGGTTGATAAAGAATTTGAAATGACGGGTGTAGAAATTTTCTGTTCAGGAAGTATCTTAGAAATTATTGCTTGCTATCGTCCACCGGGCAACAGCTATGAAATTTTAGGCGCTCTCTACGAGAGAACAAAAAATATAAATAACCGTCATGTAGTTATTGCTGGAGACTTAAATCTCCCAGACGCAAATTGGAAGGGGATTGTTTGCGAAGGGAAAGTCCAACAACTAGTCAACCGTCTTGTCTGGGACAGCGGATTAGAGCAGGTAGTAGACAGGCCGACACGGCAGGATGCGATTCTGGATATCTGCCTAATTAGACCGAAAGATTTATTCTTGTCGTGCGACGTTTTAGAAGGCATAAGTGACCATAAAGCCGTTTTAGTCGATTTACAGTTAAATATTTCAAAGAAAAGTATTACCACCGGTATTCTAGTGAAGGAATACAAGAAAGCGAATGTACAAGGGTTTCAAAATTACTTAAGAGAACGATATGGCGAGTTTCTTAGAATAGGAGGAGGAATCGATGAAATATGGGGAGAGTTTAAAAATATTTTAGTAAATGCTGGGCAGGCTTTTGTACCCAGTAAATTGTTAAAAAGTAACAGCGATCCGGAATATTATAATGCAAAGATTAGGCGATTGAAAAGAAAAACCAGAGAAGCATTTAACAACAGACACCGTAGTGAAAATCATATGACTTTATTTCGAAATTATACAAAAGTATTAGGGAAGGAAAAGAAAATGGCAGAGGAACGTCATTTAAAACATATTCTTGATGCGGAGGGCAGTAATAATTGGTCGGCATTTTTTAAATACGTTCGTAGAAGGAAAGGAAGTAAAGACGAGATTCCAGTTGTTCGTGTTAATAATTCGCCAATAACGGATCACAGGGAAAAAGCGCAGGCTTTTAACGCATATTTCAGCTCGGTTTTCAAGCAGAAATCTAACAGCATTCAGATACCAGCGCTGGTAGATAGATGTAGTTTTCATATTGATGTAAATACTTTGCGGCAAAGAATAAAATTAATGAAAAGAGGAAAATCACGAGGTCCTGATGGTATTTCCACGGACATCATTAAATTAGGCAGAGAGGCAATTCTACCTTATTTAATTAGGTTATTTAATGTATCAATAAACAACGCTTGCGTACCGAAAGATTGGAAGCTGGCTCTCGTAGTACCTATTTTTAAAAGTGGCGACAAGACAATAATTAGTAACTATAGGCCGGTAAGCCTTACATCAGTCGTATGCAAACTAATGGAACATCTAATTTCAAGCTATATCAGGAAAGAATGGGAGGGCAGGGAGTGGCTTTATCAGGGTCAGCACGGTTTCAGAAATGGTTTCTCATGCGAAAGTCAGCTAGTCTCACTTCTACAGGACCTAGCCGACGTAGTTGATGAAGGGAAAAGGGTCGACGCGATAGTAATAGATTTTTCCAAAGCTTTTGATGTTGTTCCACACGATCGTCTTATAAAGAAATTAATAGATTCGGGTATAGACACTAGAGTGGTAGCGTGGATAAACGAACTACTCCGAGACAGGAAACAGAAAGTTCGAATCGGTAGTAACTTATCAACCTCGAGAAGAGTCACGTCAGGAATTCCACAAGGAAGTGTAATCGGACCACTCATGTTTCTGGCCTTCGTGAATGAATTGCCGACTAATTTAGCTTCAAAAGTACGACTCTTTGCAGATGACTGCGTAATCTATAGGATTATCAACTCGGAGAAAGACGAGGATATTTTGAAGCGAGACTTAGACAAATTACATATCTGGGCAGAAACAAACGGCATGGAAATAAACAGTTCAAAGAGTAAGTCCATCACGTTTGGAAGGGGTCGAAGTTACAATGAATCTGCGTACAAACTGAACAATAATGTTATACCTCGAGTCACATCTTGCAAATACTTAGGAATACAGCTAGACAGTAAATTGAGCTGGGAAAATCAAGTCAATTTCGTTGTAGGGAAAGCCTGGAAATCTTTACATTTTGTTATGCGGATACTGAAAAAGAGTACAGTGAGAGCCAAAGAACTAGCGTATATGTCATTAGTGCGACCTATATTAGAATATGGCGCGGTATGTTGGGACCCATACAGAATTTTGCAACAAAGAAATCTAGAAAAGGTCCAGCGTAGAGCATCAAAATTTACTTTCAGGGTACCAAGAATAAAAGGTTATGGGAGTCACTCGAAAGGAGAAGATTAAAGTCACGTCTCTATGCAATGTATAAAGCGTACACAGGCCTTCGAGCGTGGAAGGAAATTCAAAGTCGATTAGGGAAACCTACATATTTCGGCAGAGCGGATCACATTCACAAAATTCAGACAAGAATTCAGAAAACGGACGTTGGGAAATATTCATTCGCGAATCGCACTATTAGGGACTGGAACAGTTTGCCAGTGACAATCTTCGATCCCTTTCCTCAAAGCCTGAGCAAATTTAAAAATAAATTAGTTCCTTGAATGTAGATATGTTATAAATATATTTAATAAAATTCAGTGTAATTACCTATGTCTTCTTTGAAATTAAGTACTATTATTATTGTTGTTATTATTATTAATGTTATTATTATCCTTATTATTATTGTTATTATTAATGTGATTATTATTATCATTATTATTATCATTATTATTATTATTATTACTATTATGATTATGTGCAGTGCAGTGGCGTGAAGTGCAGTGACGTTGTGTAACTAAGAGAAACGAGTGAGTAAGAAAGACATTACAGCTCGCTGTATTGCAGTGCGGTGAAGTGTGGTGAAGTGAAGTTAGGTGAAGTGAAGTTAGGTGAAGTGGAGTTCAATGAAAGATTGCACGGTGAAATATTCATGTGATTTTGTGAAGTTTGTATAGTTGTTAAGTTCTGTAATGTTAAGTTAGTGTATTCTGCCACCAAGTTCTCACACTTAATTGCAGAATTATTAATAAATCTAATCTAATCTAATAATGCCATGCTATGCCACACGCTGTCATGCCATACCACGTCACGCTATGCCGTGATATGTCGTGCTATGAAGAGCTTTATCGAGTTATGTCGAGTTATGTTGAGCTATGTCGAGCTATGTCAGGCAAAAATAGAAAAATTAATTTGATTCAACATCTCTTAACTTTCATAAGTTGTAGAAAAAAATTGTATGAGACCAGGTAAAAAGTATCAATACAATAGTATAAAGTTTACGACTCTTGCGTGTTCCTTGGTCGAAATTAAATGTAATTTATTATCACGTATTAATGGTCAGTAGTGAAATGTGACGTCGCCGACGTTGTAAACGGATTTAAAAATAGTTTTATATGTTAAAAATGTCTTTCATACTTCATTTCATTCATGCCCAGCTTCTTTCAAATATGTCCTTTCAGAAACTGTCATTTGGTTTAAACAATGAATCGTAGTAGCTGATAATGTTGTACTCCCGTTCAAAAGTTTCCAACACCCAATGGCCTTGTATGTTACCTCCATACGAGATATAAACTGGTCTTATTTGCCATTTCAAAATTATAGTCGCTGTAACAAATACTAGGAGATATTTATGATGCTAATAGTTAAATTTTAGTACAGCTACTTTGTTCACGCTTTTTTGCTATTGTGCACAAAAATTCACATAAGACATTTGCATTACCACAAATGCTAAATTCACATGTTCATTACAATTAATTTCTAAAATTCTGTCGCAACATCTTTTGCTTCACAACTACATTTGATTCTTCTCCGGGTGTTCTTAATACTTATATATTTTTCTCCCCTAATTTTTTAAGGGATAAAGGCTGGACAAAGAGAGACTATAATGACTGAGTCTAATTTGTGTTCACTTACACTCCTGCAATTGCTCACTTAATTGTTTTCTATGCGAATCTATATAAAAGTTAAAAGGCAACCGTTTTTTATATTTATATTAATAATATATTAGTTAATTTTAATAACAATAAGTTCTGTGTTACATTCATGAGAAAATCGGTATTTGCACACTTTTGTAAGGATGTAAAAGTGAGAAGTAGAACATAAAAACGTCCATTCATTCTTTATAATTCTCACAGTTTTGTTTTCTCCATATTCACTTGAAGTTCTTCAAGTTTAATAAGTTCCGAGGCAACACTGTTCGTAGGTTTTGGCAAATTTACTTTTAAAAATACGATAATTGTAATCAAATTGAAATGAAATCTGCATCGCGATTCACTTGGTAACTCACTTCACTTGGTAATTGTTCACTTAAAGATGTCAACACGAGTGTTGCCAAGGTCTTGAAAGAAAATTATTATACTAGCGCATGAAAATTAGCATATTGATCGAAAATGCCTTTGGATACTGGAGTTTAATTAAAGTCAACTACATAGATTTACTTAGAAGGCGTTGGTTTAATTTCTGGCATTATCACTGAGAACGCAGCGCCAAAACACGAAAAACACGTTTTTGGAAATTTCTTTGAATCCTATGACCGGATCCAAAAACAAATTGTCACTTTTCCATGAGAAGACCGAGAAGCGTCAAAAAACACCTCACATGTCTCGACTGGTGTACGGGAAGTGATCTAGCCGTGAGTGACGGATCCGCACATCCAAACATCGCATATACGCACACTCAGATTTGCTCAAATACTGAATAGAGTTTATCATATAATCGTTTCATAACTCACTATTTTTTTATATGTACCTATCTCGTTGATTCTCAAAAGTCTTCATTTCAATCGTTCCCAACATTCAAATAATTTCGTATATCTGGTTCGAGTTAATTAAAAATTAACTAAACACAAAAGATTCTCAGAAAAAATTGTGAGAGAATTTTATTATTTCCTTATGATCAACTTGTGCGATTTGTTTGTAAACAATATTGAATGCTGACAGCCTTCGATACTGCACGCTCGCGTTCACAGCTGACCGCTATCTATAGAAGCAGAACAAAAGCACATTAACTGCAAGTACAGAGCCCCGTTGCTCGGCGTGGCCGCTCCGTCGGGAGGCGCGCTTCGATATCATTAAGTGCAAACAAACGAGCCGCGCCGCCTCTGAAATACGGTGGCGCGTATCCACCGGCGCAAATTTAAATTGGGACACTTCATTACGTGATTTGTTGGTCGGGCGAGCGAGCGAGCGGGGGGGGGAGGCGGCCGGTCTCCCCGCCGATTTACCTGCAATTTCCCTCGCGGAGTGTACTTTGTGGTTATATTGGAATTCCTCGCGGGAAGCAAGAGAAAAGCAATACAGGGTCCCTGCCCCCCCCCCCGCTCCGCCACCCTCTTTCCTTGGCTCGCCCCGCCGCGCGCCGCCCACCTGCCCGCATGGACCTGAACCCTCCGCCTCGCTTCTTCGCGTCCTGCCGCGCCCCTTCCGCTCCTCACGTCTGTGTTCCGTTCGTTCCCTCTCAGTCTTCGCGTCCCTATTCATCACCTCTTTGAATACTCTAGCAGAGCCTTGACCCTGCCCCCTGATCTCCACCTGGCAGACACGCCCAACACATCATTGCACCGTCTCCGTCCTCTCCTCCTTCCTCATCGCAAACTCATCATTCCTCTCTTCGCATCTCAGACTCTTCCTCCTTCTTTTCTCTCTATTTTTCTAACATCAATATCTTCCTCACCCCATTAAATCCTCTGTCCTTCCCTCTCCTCATCTGCGTACGCTCCTCTCTTTTCTCCCCTCAACTTATTTCGTTTCAGATCTATCTTCTCTCCCCTACTCTCATTCCATCCAAGTCTCTTCCTCTTTCCTCTCCTTTCGTCGTCTTCAATCCCTTTCTCTGTTTTCTTCCTTCATATCCTCCCCTCTCCTCCCCTTCTGTTATTTTATGTCTTTCTCCGCCTCTCTCTCTCTCATCTCAGCGCAATCCCTTACTCCGACTTGCTCTCCCTTTATCCCATTCACCTCCCCAGGCAAGAAGGTGGCTTTTCGAGAGGGCGCAGAGGACTGGAGAAGTCGACGGAAGGAACGGGTGCCCGCCGCCTTAAGGTGGTGAAGTGTTTGGCGAGGGGCGGTTTAAGAGCATCGGTGGAGCCTGAGCGCATGTAGGGTCGAGCGGGGCGGGGCGGGGCGGGGCGGGGCGGGGCGGAGTGGGTCTGGGCGGGGCTGGGCGGGGCTGGGCGGGTCTGGGCGGGGCGGGGCTGGGCGGGGCTGGGCGGGGCTGGGCGGGGCTGGGCGGGGCTGGGCGGGGCTGGGCGGGGCTGGGCGGGGCTGGGCGGGGCTGGGCGGGGCTGGGCGGGGCTGGGCGGGGCTGGGCGGGGCTGGGCGGGGCTGGGCAGGGCTGGGCGGGGCTGGGCGGGGCTGGGCGGGGCTGGGCGAGGCTGGGTGGGGCTGGGCGGGGCTGGGCGGGGCTGGGCGGTGCTGGGCGGTGCTAGGCGGGGTGGGGCAGGGGTAGGGCGGGGTGGGGCGGGGTGGGGTGGGGCGGGGTGGGGCCGGGGTGGGGTGGGGCGGGGTGGGGCGGGGTGGGGCGGGGTGGGGCGGGGTGGGGCGGGGAGGGGCGGGGCAGGGCGTGGTGGAGCGTGGCGGAGTGTGGTGGAGCGGGGGGAGGGGCGGAGTGTGGCGGGGCGGGGGACGGGCGGAGTGTGGTGGGGTGTGGTGGGGTAGGGCGGGGCGGGCGGTGGGGAGCGGCGCGCAGGCCATTTGCGTGGGCGCAGGGGCCGTCGTGCGTGAAAGCGGCTGAGGCCACGCGTGGCTGCGAGATGGAGAGCCCCCCCCCCCCCCCCCTTCAGACTCCTTGGGTGCCTATTGCTTCCGCAGAACAGCGCAAACGACAGCAACGCACGGAGCTGCTAATGCACCTCTTAGAAGCGCTCTGCTAATCAATCGCCGGGGTTCACACTGGTGGACTTTTTCGATGTTGAACTGCTCATTATAAGTAGAATGTGTATTTTGCGCATGCATATAAGTGGTTTCTTCTTATATTAAAAAATATTTTGCAACTTAAGCATTTGCTAAAAATTATCTGATATAATTTTTTTAAGTATTTTTTGTCAATACGTCCGTTGAAACATTTTATTTCCCTTTTAATTATTTAATAATTAAAAATTTTCAAATATTTATTTTGTAATAAAACCGATGTTTAGTATTTACATTACCCTAAAGTGACCTTTGATCCCAACAATATTCGTAAATTTCATTACCAAAGGGTGGCTTCCGAAGCCCATCGATTAAATTTTGAATGAATTAATGCTATTGACAATTTCGATATATTGATGTAACGTATAATACACACTTATAATACACATCACTTAAACAATAAAAATCATTCAATTTCTTTCTCTTTAGGCAGAAAATATTATTTTTCTCGCATTAATATTTGTTTTTAAGGTCAAAGCCGACATTACGTATAATTATATGTTCACAACATCGTAATTTAATAAATTACATTATACTAGGATTAATAATGCTACAAATACAAAAATGTAACTTGATTGCCCAGTTTTCAAGTGCGAGAAAACAAACTCCCGTCCTGTCTTACATTCCTGTTGCCTATTGTTAATTCCACAATTCAACGTGATGTTTACATTTAATAAACTTCATTTATAACCTGAAGAGGTGGGGCGTTAAACATTCACAAAATATTTGAAAAAAACCTTTTTTAAACAAAAAAAAACAACCTTTGTCCTAGCGAAGAACAGAGAGAAAGAGATGTAGTGCGAGAGATTGAAGAAAGTATTTGTTAGGAAATAGTGATGTCAAAATGTCCAACTCGTTCTATACCGTTTCTCTGACGTGACTCTTTCTATCTCGTTTACCTGACGGTCCACCCGGGGTCCCCGGCCTCGCCCACGGTTCCGTTTGACCCCACCTCCCCCACTCACCCCATCCCAGTTTTATCCCATTCACAACCACAGCCTCCGAGTCCTTCCACGTCCCCTCTCTTCCACAACCCATCCCTTCCACGCCCCCTTTCCCTGCTGAAGAAACGAGAGAGGAATGCAGAGCGAGAAGAAGAGAGTGTTTGTTAGGAAGTAGCGGAGTCGAAATTCCCTAGATGACCTTCAAGATTTTTACCAGACCCCGAGGACGAGCCCGGTGCCCCGAGACCCGCTAACTGGATTAATTAGGATCGCGCAGCGGGCACGTGCGTCCGCCGGCCTG